>JALIZF010001501.1:0-360359 GCA_029948255.1 Telmatactis stephensoni
GTAACAGCTCGATCCTATAACACTTAACTTTTACAGAGACGAACATTATACTAACAGTGCTTATTGAATGACATATACTGACCTTGATTATGCCGTTTTCAAGGTAATTTTGCCATTCCTTATCATCCTCTCGATAAGACAGTGTAAACGACTCCACCCAAGCCTCCTCGTCTTGTCGACCTTGAGTTTCTATTTTACGAACTTCACGAACCCAAACAGATCGATTTGTAAGAACGGATGTGTTTCGTTTCGTCCTGCGCACCATGCACCTAAACCTCGTGTGGAATGAAGCCGTGCCATTGCTGGTGAAGTATACGGACTCAAATATCCTGATGCTGTTATGGCATCATCTTTTATGACATATGACATCATTCCAAGTTCTGAGAGACAAGCTGTGTCGCACAAAAGAAATTTTATCAATTGCTGGGGTGCATCCATACCTTTGGGAATCCAAAGACAATGAAGCGGTAGCCATGTTGGATGACCAAACAATAAACGCTAATGAGAAATCTTTTGTTGAAGGTCAACCAAGATGGCTGCCGTGACGTCACATGCACCCCAGCAATTGACAAAAACAACAGTACAACCTTACAGAACAGACAGATATATTTTCGACCGTCGAGTCAACCAGAGGCTAAATTCATAGCGTTTTTTATGTCCATCAGGACTAGAGTGCCGATATCTTTTTTTCGGCCGAAACAAAGAAGGCAACGAGGAATGTGTCTTGCTTTAAAGTCGGAACGTAATGATCGGGTCACAAGCACATTAAAGGTGTAAACTAACAAGGCGAGTCACATCTTTGTGACCACTTCTATGCAACCTCTTACCTTTGCAACCGTACATCTCTAAACGAAGACACGGTTTACCGACTTTGCTCACAGGACGAACTCTTACATAGCGAGCTTGTAATTTGTGTTTCATTCTTTGTAGTCTTCTTGGCACACGTGGACTGGGTCCTTTAAACAGCACCTAACATCAATAAAAGTGAAACGCATGTTTTGATACACGTATGTTTGAGAAAACGATTATTTTCTTCAGATTTTATGTAGCACGTTGCACGCCAAATCAAAATGTCATTCGTGCCAATAATCAATTCTTTTTAATTAGAAAAACCTGACAAAGAAAACATGACGATCTACATTGCAAAAATGCGGAGTAAATTTACTCAAAAACTTGAGTAAATCGGTGCATCCACAGCAACTCACTTATTCGAGTAAATTTACTCAGTTATTTGAGTAACTGAGCACCCTTTATTGACTCAAATAACTGAGTAACTGCGTACCCTTTACTCAAATAACTGAGTAAATTTACTTGGATAAGTGAGTTACTGTGAACGAATCGATTTACTCACGTTTTTGAGTAAATTTATTCCCGCGTTTTTGCAGTGTATATATCTACGGAGTTTATCTAGAAGGATGGAGCAGGTTGAGGCATGACGAGGAGGAAAGGGAGGAGAAGAAGAAGCAAGAGGATGAAGAAGAGAAGGAGAAGGTGCTGGAGGGAGAGGAGGAGGGAGAGGAGAAAGAGGAGAACAACAATCACACCAAATCGACTTTACATAATCTGTGCATATATTGGATTATAGACGCAAGAGAAAATATAATCTATCTATTAAGACATAAAGTCTACACTGTAACTTCTATTTAATAAATGTTCAAATTAACAGTTGGTAGTCAGCTATCAAGGTTACTGCAACCTAACTAGTCAATTTGTAGAAACTTAGAATATAAGAAATAACACCATTCCTCACATGCTTACTTACTAGCTAATTTTCTTAGTTTTAGCCCGCCTCAAATTTCGTGTGCAGAGGTGAAATGTGAATCTTACCGCGGTTAGTCCTTCGTGTACATAATAGGCGTACTCTTTCCATGCAGACGTTTCATCTTCCTTATATACCACATTGAAATTATGTACCCAATTATTACCCACGTAATCCCCCTCCAGGGCAATACCACTAATGACATATTTAACACCAAGGTCAATTTCGATATACTGGTTCGCTGCCGATGATGATGGGCACCAAAAATCTGTCGATGCGCCACCAAACTTTGCACGCCAAGGCTCATTATTTGTCGCGGAGCTTGTCGCGGTAAAAGCAGATCGAGGAAGTTTATCAACGCCAAGTAGATCCATGCAGGCTAAAAAAGTGTACAAAAACATAATGTGTAATCTTGCATACATAATGTATTATTCGTATATATGTAGGTATACCTTTTTGTATTTTACATTTTTACAAATCGACTTATTTATCTATCTTGAATTTATCTATATATTTTTTTGTTATATTTAAGGCCACTGGGTCATCAGTTAATCATTACTGATATGTAAAACCGTCGATCGTTAAATAAATTGTTATATATATTCGTTTCCTAGGACAGAATTATACTAACGTAGGCCATGTGAATAATGATGATGATGATATGATACTGATTATCATCATTATCATCATCTTTAAATGCTATAGTCCTCCATTGACCAAGATAGAGCCGATTTCGTATGACTGGGAAAATGGCGCGATCACCGCACGCTACGGTTACGGCAGGAATTTCGAATGTTTTTAGAGTCGTTTTCGTATGAGTGGGAACACTGTACGGTTACGATACGATACGGTTACGGCATGAATTTCGAATGTTTTTAAAGACACTACGGTACTGACACGGTCACGGTACGGCGCGGTAAGTTTCCCACTCATACGAAAATCGCTCTAGTATATAGTACGGAGGAGCAAGGATGGCACAGTTGGTTATTGCGCGGCCTTCAGTGCGAGAGGTCCCGAGTTAGATCCCCAGCCAGACCTCACATCCTTGTTTCGACTTCTTTCCAATTTGTGCAGCTTTAATTAGCTTTAAATACCCTTAAAACGGAGCACTGATGGAGAGAGGGAAGTAAAATGAGCGTACCATCGACCTCACACTGCAGGTTTGTCAGTTGAATTACTGTTACGAGTTATCGACGTTAAATATGGTTGCTTTACTTTACGTACCATCAAAACCATATAGTTCTGTTCGAAGGTGTGGCTGGTAATAAGATTGTTTAGGGATGATCCTCAGTCGCAACACTGTAAGAGGTCTTGGTAAAATGCTTCGAGACACCATGCTCGTATCAATCTCACCTTTGAACATCTGAAACAATTGAAATACTTGTTGCTACGTACTCAAAGAATAATTTATCGGCAGTGAGGGTACGAAAGGCATCGTGATTGATAATTATCGTAGCTGGCTGTTTGCCACTAACTCCTCGCCGATAAAAAATCGTTTTTATTTCTTTTGGTAATTCCACGAATAAGTATATGATTTTTATAGGCTCGTTCGAATCAACGACAACTCCTGTTTAATGTACCATAATGCCATAAATTTGGTGTAACTCATCGCCCTCCCTCGCAACCTCGTTCCCAGGCCCTTTTCCCTTCGCTTGGAGGTGGCCTGGGAACGAGGTTGCCTCCCTCGCAGCCGCACAAGTGCTAAATAACTCCTTAAGTCGGTTAATTCTCACATACCTTTATCTTGCCATCTACAATGTAGTCATACCATTCAGCCCCATCATAGCTATATGTCAAAGTATATACTGTCACAAAATGGGTATTGCCATGGCTACCCTGGATAGCTATGGCTGTGATTGTTCGCCCAAACGGTTGTATCAGTATCTCTAAAAAGCTTTCACCGGTACTTGTACTTGCTTGCCATTGGTGGCTGTTATATAATCTTGCGAAGCGAGGGTTGGAGCCGCCATAACTCGAGACGTTCCTATCCTTAATATCATTATTTTCCATACCAAGTGGTTCAGCAAAAGCTTTTTTCAAAAAGGAGGAAAGGAAATGAAACATTATATAGGGTACTTCTATTTCGATACTAAACACAAGACATTTTGTTGGAGATGTTCATGCGTTCATAAGTGATTTTGGGAATTTCTATTTATTTTTCTATATTTTCTATGTTTTCTATAATTTCTATTAATTTTCTATTTATTTATTTATTTATTTATTTATTTATTTATTTATTTATTTATTTATTTATTTATTTATTTATTTATTTATTTATTTATTTATTTATTTATTTATTTATCGAAAAAATAATAATTTTTTTTAGGAATAGAATAGTTAATGAAATCAATATTCAAATAGAGACAATCACAAATTAATTTTAAAGATTTTTTAGGTTTTAATAATTTAATATTATTTTATGATGTTTAGCGATTTTAATATTTAGATAGCAGGTCCTCATCAGCCTATGGCTGCCTTATAAATTATAGCGGAGCTCCCGCGCGGGCCGAAGGCCCGCGCGAGCGGAGCACCATACCTAAGAAAAAATGGTAACCCATCGAGCTGATTTTTCATGGACCGACACAGGAAGCCCAGTGTCCGTACGTACGTACATACGTACATACGTCCCTGTACATCCCACAGGGGTAACCGCTGGCCAATTTACAGTTTCCTTGCAGTTTTAACTTGCAAAACTTAAAAATATTACTCTAGAAACCTCGTAAAAATTTAGCAATTTTCATGATCATTAATCTGTGCCAATCTTGACAGGTTAAAGCGAAAAACAACGTGCATTTGAATTTTTTCGGGCCCGGTGTCATTTCAAAAACTGCTCGAAAGACGAAGGACACAGAGAGCATTTTCAAAGTTGGACGACTTTTTAGTTGGATTTGTAGCTTCAAAAAACTTCTCATAATGAACGAGTCATCGAGGTCGTGTATTCTTCGTTTCGTGAAGATGCCTTCAGTAAAGCTGCTTAAAAATCTAGCCAAAGTTGGCAATCAAGAATCATCTGCATTGAGCGTGAAACAAGGATCTAGGACTATGCTTCTAAAGACAACAATTAGGAAAGCACTTCAAGGTAAAGACCTTGGCCAGAAAATGATGTCAAAACGTCTCTTGTACCTATATTTGATCTTTTATCTTTTATTTGGGATTGATGTCTTTAAAAAAATAAACTTTTATGCACGTTGAACTGTGGCCAAGTTTAAACAAACACTCGATCAACATAAAATGTACAACGACATTTGTTTTACGGTGAACTTTTTGCACTTGTCTAGTTCTAATAATAATAAAATAAGTAAAAAAATGATTTTGAACTTATTTCAACCCCACTAATGTGTAAATACAGCTCAAGTTTGGGTCTGGAATTTAATGAAAAAAATTGACAGGAATAAAAGAAGGAATTTTGCATGCTCTGTCAGTGAACCCTACGAGACCTTAAATGCATGCAGACTGAAAATGCTTAATTCCTTGTTTTCTTGTAATGTCGAGTGGCTGTTTTTATAGTCACTTAAAACTGTATTATCAGTGTAATCTGGAAGAGACAAGTGGGAGACAAGTATTCACCTAGCTAGTGTGTCATTCTATTCCACATTAAATAACAAAACAACAACAACCACAAAAAAACAAGATATGTCACAAATTTAATATAGTAAAGACAGACACATGAAGATATGTTGTTCTGTAATATTCAGGATGTTGAAAAGGTTTAATTACTTGTATCAATTTAAAAAAGGGTTTGGAGATTTTGCTTTATATTTCTGAAAATTATGAACCACTACAAAGTCAGTTATGAAATCTGACAGTGAATCTGAATATTAAAATTGACTGTAATAAAGGTCACTGAGCTTACAAGCCCACTATACAAACCAAAACCAAAACTTATTTTAAAAATGCTTTTACAATTACCACAGGAAATCCAATTCATTTGAATCAAGAACATAAAAATATTGAAATTGAAATTGGAGCTCTGCTTTTAGGTAGTAGTTGTTTTGAGTTGTTTTACAATTTCATCTAAAGTCATAATTAGTGGAACCTGGAAGAGAGAATTCTTGTTTTGTGTAAAGACAACTATTTATCTGTGTCATTCTATTGTACATAGTACAAAAACCAGATGCCACAATACTGTCAAGACAGAAAAATCTAAATATAATGTTCTGCAATGTTAAATTGTTTAATTGAAGGATGTTGAAATCAGGTTGAACAGTATTTATGTGAATGAAATCAGTTTGAGGGATTTTTGCATTCTATTTCTGAGAATTATGAACCACTACTACAAAGTCAATTATAAAATCTGACTGAATCTGAATAAGCATCACTATGGTGACTGAGGCTGAAAGCCTTATAATTTTCAGGAGACTGAAGGGCAAGAAATAAAGCTTGACCTATAATCTTTATTTCGACTTTTACAACAAAATGCAATCTTTGTTTGCCTATTACCACAGGAAGCCCAATTCATTTAAATCAAAAACATCAAAAAATAAAACAAAGTATTTAAAATTATTTTTATATTTAAATGGGAGCTCCGCTATTAGGTAGTACCTAATTTTTATATTATTTATAACCTGCTTCACCAAATAAAAGTATGTATGCGTGTATGTATGTATGAGCTTGGAGTGGTTATCATGATGCTGAATAAACGTTCCTGCAAACGAATAATAAAAAAAAAACACTCAAACTACCTTTGCATCCTCCAAACTCGATGCGCATACAGGTCCAGTTGTTCCATTGCTGTGGACGTACTCGTACATAACGAGCAGTGAAAGGATTCAAAAATACATGTTCCATCGTTTCATTAGCATTACTAGATCCTTCAAATACCTTAAAAAAAGAACAAGCATCAGGTCATCACATATCTGATAATGCAGGAGGAACTATAAAAGACATACTTGACTTTGTTGTTCTTGATATGTCGTCCATTTCAAACCATCCAGGCTATAATCAAGTGAATACTTTTCAACCCATGATGACCTAATGCCCTGTAGCAGAAATCTTCTGATCTTATATTGGTCTATCAGGTATATTTGCATGTACTGGGTCTTGTTATTGACACGAGCACACCAGCCTCCACCCAACATGTTAGTATTTAGACGACCAAACCAGGGACGAAAGTCTGGTCCTAGAGTACTAGTAGCTGAGATTGACTCATTCTTGATAAAACCCAGTTCCATTCCAATAGGATGAGAACAGTTTTGATGAATGTCTACAAATAAATATCGTTTAAGGGAACGTAAAGATATAGATGACCAACTCTCAAACAAAATACTCATATAATACTTCAACACTGATAAGAGCCTGCCGAAAGCTGTTCTACATTTAACACTTATTGACTGGGACCGAGGGAAACAGTATGTTTTGTGGTCCGAGACCGCCAATGTTTCCCGAGGCGGAGCCGAGTTTTCTTATATACCAACTGTCAAAGAACAAAATAAAAAGCAAAACGTCGCTGCCTACAATTAAAGTTTTTAATCAAAATTCACATAAAACTGACCTTTTTTCACACATAGTTTTTCGGAGAATTGTTGCAGTTCTTTTGGTAACATTCCTGGTTGGTTATCATCTTTTTCTCGGAATAAATGTTGTATATTGGTCTTAAAAGTTTGATAATAAACACGAGTTTTGCCTCATGCATGTCCGAATGAATGAATTTGTAAATGCGCGCTGCCAAAAACGCGCCTTCAAAGCTCAATCAACTTCCGGTTTTGTTATTACCGGTCAATAAAACACACTGTTGCCCGCTGAGAGTTGTTGCTGGGGAAACAGCAAAATTTGTTGACGTTCACGTGATGCGCTCTCGCCCAATCAGAGCACGGAAAAAATTGCCTTTGACAGTTGGTATAAATGTAAAACTTAAAACAGTATTGTCAATCCTATTTCTTAGGCTTATTCAACTTTACTTAGTACTGAATGTTAACCATTTACTGTGATATTAGTGTTAGTTGTTCATTTTTATTAATTCAATAAAGAAACGTACCTTTACATCCTATCACTTCTAATTTCATGCACTGAGCAGTATGCCAACTACGAATGGATACACGAATTCTTTTGGATTTAAACGGCCTATCTACTTTAATGTGTCTAATACGGCCGTCACCATTATTAGCACTGTATATCTGAAAAATGAAGATTCATACAAAAAATCACGGTAAGATTAGTAAAGAAAGATCTAACAGCTGTGCTGTGTTAGAGCGATTTTCGTATGAGTGGGAAACTTACCGCGCCGTACCGTGACCGTGTCAGTACCGTAATGTCTGCAATAGAGTCGTTTTCGTATGAGTGGGAAACTGACCGTACCGTACCGTGACCGTGTCAGTACCGTAGTGTCTTTAAAAACATCCGAAATTCCTGCCGTAACCGTAGCGTATCGTAACCGTACAGTGTTCCCACTCATACGAAAACCACTCTAAAAACATTCGAAATTCCTGCGGTAACCGTAGCGTGCGGTGATCGCGCCATTTTCCCAGTCATACGAAATCGGCTCTACTTTATAAGGCACGGTAATACGAGCAACAAAATTGTGCAACTTGTCGCGCAACAGTAGACAGTGCTTCTACATCGTGCAACAAAGAAAATTTGTTGAGCGCGGGGTGGTAATACGAGCAACATTTACTCTGTAACTTGCAACGCAACAACTTTGCGCGACAAGTTGCATGATTTTGTTGCTCGTATTACCGGGCCTATAGGGCAAGTGCAAAAAAACTATTTTCCTTGAATTACAAAAGCTAATTAATAAAACGTACGAACAGAAGCATTGGCTTCAAGTTTTACTTCAAGTGAAATTCTTTCTTCGGTAGTCAAACTAGTTAGTTCAAAGTAATTCAATGTACCAACTCTCCCCCGATAAAAGAAAGGCTACCTTGAAAACCCGTATACTTACATCCGGGAGCTCAATCCAAAATCCTGTAGTTTCCAGGTATGATATAAAGACTTTTGTCGCTCGACGAGGCGTGGCAACGTCGCCTTTGGTCAAAACTCCAGTTATTACTGCAATGTATTCCAAGTCAACCTGATAAGGATTAAAATAACGATCATAATGATAACCTCTATTAATCGGTCAGTTCAAGCCGTCCAAGTCCCCAAAAAGCAGCTATTCATCTTTTGGTTCCATATCTGCATGGCTTTTAGGAAGCGTTCGTATCTTAAAAACTTGAGCCGTTAGTACGGCGTCATACATTATTTGAATAAAAAAACCGTTACTGTCACTGTACTACATAGAAATAAACGAGTTATGGTCGAAATCGGGGTCGTTTAGGCAACTAAATGACGTCATCATAAATTTTAAACATAGCTTATTTGAGACAGGAACTGAAATTTTGGAGGCATCGCTTTTAATATGCATGTCAAGAAATGCGGGCAAATATTTTGGTACAAATAAAAAAAACACAAACAAACAAACAAAACGAAAAAATACAAAACTCAAATAAACAAAAAACAACAACAACAAAAAACAAAGTTGGGCAATATTTACAGAAAACGTGTTTGTGAAACTCAACATTTAAAGAGAGTAACTTCTCATACCATTCGGCTAACGCGTTTGCTTTCACGGGGAAAAACAACAATTGTCAGGTTTACACTGCTTCTTCAACAAATATGAAGACTGTTCAAAATACCGCTAGTTGAATTTTTAATAACTTACATTAATAGTTTATTCTGGAGATTAAGCATTGACTATTAATATCTGGTAGTTTCACTTTTTTTATTGATTTCGTGTTTTCCTGTCTTCGGTCCTTATTACTTATCTTCTATGGCTTTAAATGGGTTCTAAAATCACTTATTTCCGCAAATATTGCCGAACTGTTTGATTTTAATTTTGCCGGGGGGGATTTGGCTATAATTGTTCGCATTAAAAATCTTTGCCTTAAATTCCTCGACAACGTTATTACAGAACTTCTCCAAATCTCTGGATGCATTTCCCGGAGTAACTCCTCTTTTAATGAATTTTTGTTAGATATTAATTTGATGAATATGTGGCCACGCCCTGATGACGTCACTATAATTGCTTACTGCACATTTTCTCGACGTCTAGACTTGGCCGCTCAAAACGAAGTACCATACTCAACAGCTTGAGCTTGTAGCTTAAGCCAGGTAACGTTAAAAGAAAATCTATTAGAGCGTTACGGTACCGTTTTCCCCCTCCCGTCTAGTTATGTTTAGCGCATGCTAACACAGGCTATTTTGTTGACTTACTTGAAGATACCAATGATATTCATGATCAGTTTTTCCCGCACACCAAATGCCATTTGTGTCCAATCTTCCTCGCCATGGTTCGTGGCCGGCCTTGTAGGATGAAGCAGAAATAGAAGAATTGGACAACTTTCCAGTGCTTAGTCCTAGAGGTTTTTCACATGCTGAAAAAATAATTGTTAATATCACAATGAATTTCTCTAGAACTTTCAAAGGAAGTATTCAATTGACGAGATACGGGTTATCATGTCTGTCTGATAATTAGCGAGCAAGAAAATGGTTTGAAATAGTAGAAGGTTCGAAATTTTCGATATTATTTTGACTGTTCTAGATATTGGGCTTTTATTCTGGAGGAGGCTACGAGAGTGAATAGTAGTGAAAAGCAGCCGTATTTTTTAGGGGTTGAAATCGCCGATTTGGTATTTTTTGGGTCGTCAGAGAAAATCCAAGGTTTTTCAGAAAAGATGGTATTTTTTAGGGGTACAAAATAAACGAGACGATTTTTTTTTTACTTACTTACTTCTTTGTTAGTTTTTTGTTTGATTTTTTGGTATTTTTAGGGGTATTTTTGAGCTGTTAGGTATTTTTTAGGGTCGAAATTTTTGGCATTTGGGTATTTTTTAGGGTACGTTTTGGAGGTTTCCGACGATCATCCCTAGCGTTTTGACCCCGAAGAACCCCCCCCCCCCCCCCCCCGGGTTAATGGTCAAGATTAGTCCAGAGAAAGCATTGGCTGTAAAAAATCCGCTTGATCGTAGTATCGAAGTAATTCGAATTAAAGTGTTAATCCAAAGTCAAAATTTGAATCCAAAATGACGCTTAGGCTTCCAGTCGCTCATTTGCCATATGCACTCTTTACATTCCGCTTGAAAGTTGCCAAAATTTAAAATAAAAATGCAGGATAACAACTTTGTACAATTCAAAAAACAGTTTTAACAGATATTTTAGAGTGATGGCACTTAATCCGTGAAACAAAATCTAATAGTCAATGTCTAATAGTTTAATCAAAACAAAAGAAAACAATGGAAATAGTGTCTACTAATGTCTGTTAAACTAACATCTATTTCACGGATTAGAGTGATTTTCACCGGACTGTGAAATAGTTACTAAGCTAATACACACTAATAGACTCTGCACCCATTGTTTTCTTTCTTCTTTTTTTCTTCTTTTCTTCTTGTTGCAATACAACTATTAGACACTATTAAACACTGACTATTAGTAATTGTTTCACAGTCCGATGAAAATCACTCTAAGTGCCATCACTCTATCCTGTTAGATCAACTTCTAACTGGTAAATATAGAATTTGAGTATTCATCCAAAAGAAAATTTGAATTAAACCTTGCAAGAAGGGCTAGTTTTTGGTACTTTAAGCCGTTATTATTCGATAATGGAAAAAATCTCCTCTTAATTCATATGCACCATATTTAATGTTATCTCAAGTATAATCCGCACTTGGACGAAGTTTGCAGTTTTTCAGTGTTTCTCATTCTGGACAAATTCCCACGTGCTTTTGTCCCAAATCGTACTTCCTGGGGAAATTAGCATATTTTGGCGGGACCTTGACCTTGAAATTTTGCCTTGCCACTGACTGCCCCCTCCCCCCAGCCTAGTCCCCAGGCGTCTTCTGCGAGCGCCACGTCATGTTTTGAAACGAGAGACGGGATAGCCTGGGGACTAGGCTGCCCTCCCCCTTTTGCTTAACTGGAATTTGGGAAAGGTCTAATGAGCAACAACAACAAGTACTTATGTCGACTAAACTATTAAATTGTACCTTCGCAGCCATAAAGTTCCACTCTAAATGCAGCAACGTCTTTCCATATTACAGGATTAAAGCGAATCAATCGAACATTAATTGGTCGATCCAGAAAATGTTTCACTGCTGTGTTCCTATCTCGATACCCACGAAACATACGCGTTGCTCCATTTTCTAAGTAGTTGGCCCATTGTTCACCAGTAGGACTGTACGACAAATAGTACGAAAATACCCATTGTGTATAACTGTAAAATGGTTGCATAGCAACTGCAGTGATGGAATGTCCAGCTATTGCGAGTTCAATCTGTAGATAAATGGGCTCTATAGTATTGAGACCTGAATATGCCCCTGCGCGATGTAGAATACCATCTGATGCAGTTCTACCACCCATAGCTCCTTTCAGTTTGGTAACTTTTTTCCCTTCCAATCCAACAGGCGATGAACAATCTAAAGGCAAAAAAGAAAAAAGAAAACATTCAAAGGCAAAATCATGTTACAGGCAAAATCGTTGTCGGTATCGCGACTAGCAAATTACAAATTTTGTTTTGATTTTGGGTTTTTCTGAACCGTCAATCATTTTGTGGGCGGAGCGTCTTCCAAATCAACCAATCACTGAACGAGTTCGTGAAAGCTTCACCCCCAAAATTATTGACGGCTCAGAAAAATCCAAAATCAAAACAAAATTTGTAATTTGCTGGTCGCGATGCAACGATTTTCGCTGTAAATCAAACGGTATAAAGAGGCAATATGGCAAAGCAGCACACGTGTGTACTGAATTTAGTGCTCAAAATTATGTACTTTATAACTCAGGGCACATTCTAGGGAAAAAATGCCTAGAAAAATAAAAAATTACCTGTCACTGTCACTTGCAACTTCAGTGTAGCCTACATTACAGCCTAACTGAAACCTTGTTCTGTTCTATCCCCAGCGTAGTTGCATGATTATATATAATAGGTTCTGATTGGCTTACTCTGTCTTGGATTCTAAGAACGCTCGCGTGATTGGTCTGATTACTCGTGTTAGTCTTAAAGGCCAACGCAACGGCCTTCATTGGGATTATTCAAAGAACATAACTCGCAATCGTAAACTTAGAAAACCATTTGAAATAATACCTCTAAAAGTGCTTTCTGTAGAGAAATACCGTAAATTCTGAGGAAAATAACAATGCTGAAACACATATAGTGTAATTGGAATAACTCTATATCTCGTCTCAACGGGCAGGGTAAGTCTGCGTCACATCAAATCAGACCAATGAGTAGCCTCGTTAGAATCTCAGACAGCGTGAGCCAATCAGACCAATGAGTAGCCTCGTTAGAATCTCAGGCAGCGTGAGCCAATCAGAATGTATTATATATATAATCGTGTAACTATGCTGGGGGTCCAGAACAAAGTTTTGTTCATTTTAAAATTTGCAGACGGACTAAACCAGGATTTTGGTCGGCTACAGCGCAGGCAGTGCAGGCTATAGCTTAGTAGCCGTTTCAAGTATCTTATATAGGCAACAAAATAGAAAAAGCAAACAAGAAATCATCGACCATGACGTCAGAATATCACTGTTAATATAACAATGTTGTAAAAACTTTATAAAAATGCTTGACATGCACCTTCGCAGCCACTCAACGTTGCCCTCATACAGATCCAATTTCTCCATTCCGTTGGAATCAGTCGTACATATCGAGCCACAAAGAATTCCTTTAGGTGATGAGAAACTGTTTCATGATAAGTGTTACCCGCACTAAATATCTGAAATAAGATTTGGACAGTATAAATCAGTTAAAAGACCCTCCCGTAAGCAATGTAACAAAAGCCGAGAAAAAAATCTTTTAGAACAAATTATCCTCCATAAATCTCCTCTCGTGGTGGTAAAACGGCTTGTTCTTCGATACAGAAATGCACAATTTTTCATCTTGCATCTGCCAGCTATTTTCATCTCACACTAAATTGATGCGATCC
Organism: Telmatactis stephensoni; assembly: GCA_029948255.1. Taxonomy (NCBI): domain Eukaryota; kingdom Metazoa; phylum Cnidaria; class Anthozoa; order Actiniaria; family Isophelliidae; genus Telmatactis; species Telmatactis stephensoni. The sequence continues at coordinate 13,651 of JALIZF010001501.1, forward strand.
CACGAACGGGGAAGGAGAAATACAATTAAAAAGCGGCAAACAGAACATTTATCAAAGAAAACGATACAGGGTTGTTACTTAGATCAAGATGACAGACACAGCCAAATGGTTTTCAACTGAGTGTTCAATATCTCTTTGAGTGCTTTTTTTCTAGCTAGTGAACCTAGAAGCAAATCGATGCTGATGCGCAACCTTATCCCGCGGTTGCTATGTGGGGTTCGTGACGTCACAAATAGGCAATAACGTTGAAACTGAATTCAAAGCCTAAAACAACAGAGACATCCCCTCCCTCCTCCGTTTCCTCAGCTTATTATCGTATTAAAAAGCATTCATCTGATTAATACAGCAAAGCGGTGGAACTCATATAGTGAGAGAAAGGATTAATGTCTACTTTTCGCTTACGGGAAGCTAAAAACAAAAGAAAATGACAAACTATCGGTTCTATAGTGGTCGCGTTGGCTTAAGAGAGGTGGTCGATTACGGGAGGTGCCAATTATAATGATTTGAATGGGAAACTTAACTGGTCACACAAGAGAGGTGGTCGATTACGGGAGGTGCCAATTATAGTGATTTGAATGGGAAACTTAACTGGTCACACAAGAGAGGTGGTCGATTACGGGAGGTGCCAATTATAGTGATTTGAATGGGAAACTTAACTGGTCACACAAGAGAGGTAGTCGATTACGGGAGGTGCCAATTATAGTGATTTGAATGGGAAACTTAACTGGTCACACAAGAGAGGTGGTCGATTACGGGAGGTGCCAATTATAATGATTTGAATGGGAAACTTAACTGGTCACACAAGAGAGGTGGTCGATTACGGGAGGTGCCAATTATAATGATTTGAATGGGAAACTTAACTGGTCACACAAGAGAGGCAGTCGATTACGGGAGGTGCCAATTATAGTAATTTGTATGGGAAACTTAACTGGTCACACAAGAGAGGCGGTCGATTACGGGAGGTGCCAATTATAATGATTTGAATGGGACACTTAACTGGTCGCACAAGAGAGGTGGTCGATTACGGGAGGTGCCAATTATAGTGATTTGAATGGGAAACTTAACTGGTCACACAAGAGAGGCGGTCGCTTACGAAAGGTGCCAATTATAGTGATTTCGGTATAGGAAACTTTTGGTATTTTTGAAAACTGGTTGCACACGGAGAGGTGGTCGCTTACGGGAGGTAAGTGCCTGTATTTATTACTTTATGTGCGTGCTATATAATAGTAGATTTGAATGGCCCTATTTCTATCATGAACACTTTCCTGGTAAATGTAGAAAGAAAGAAAAAAAAGTATATGTGTGAACGAACTCAATGCAGTTACCTTTGGAGTGCCACTTTCATTATAACTGGTCCAGTCTTTCTCGTTGCTACTGTACTCTACACGGTATTTCGTTACCCATGATGCATAGCCGTCGTGAGGAGATACTCCAGATCCACTTGTTGTAATACCAGTAACTTTAAAATCCACAAGATTATCAAACTGAAGATATTGATTGGTTTCATTCAAATATGCACACCATGTAGTGTTAAGTCCACCTTTCCGCATGCTACCAAATTGTGGGTTAAAGTATCGGTCAAAGTAGCTTGAAGCTTGCATTCCTGTTTTTAAGCTGGATTCTTGGTTGAGTATGATTTCGTCTTTGCACTCTGAAAAAAGGGTTGTCTCACCGTTTAGCGTAAGTCAAAGAGCTCATCGACATTATTACTAGAATAAGCAGTTTTTTAACAGTGGTGCACGCTTTTAGAGTTTCCAAGTGAGGTCAGTTTATTGATCAATCAGTAAACAACTGTTTGGCAGAAAAATCCGCATATTCTGACTTTTCCAATCATATAAGTACCAACAAACTAGTGACATTCTGTTGCCTCATGATAGGAAATATAAACGCACTTGCAAACAATGCTTACTTATTGGAAGCACTAAAACTATTGTAAGTGATGTTCATATTGTTTGATGGAGCATCAAACATGTTTGGTAGAATTTCAACGGCTCCATCAAACATTCAATCAAATATCAAACATTTCTTTTGATTTCGTGTTTGATGCGCAATGTTGGATTTGTTTGGCCGGCCAAAACGAACATGTTTGATGCGCGCATGCATACTACGCTTATCAAAAAAACATAAAACACCACCAAACAAGGTGGCCAAACGACAAAATGTTGGATCACCAAACAATGTTACAGATCCAGGACCAAACATTTTTTCACAGTAAACAACAAAAATCGATGTATATGATGGTAATAGGACTGAGTGGAGTCCAATTCGGTCTGTAATCATACGAGGGATAAACAAAATTGGAAGACCGCGTAGCTGGAGTTCAATGTTTATTCTGCGTATGATTACAGACAGAATTGGACGACACGAAGTCCGTTACCAATTAATCATAACTGTTACATTTTCTGAGAACATTTTTTCATGCTAATGGATGCTAAGTGCAACTAAAGTGACCAGATGTTGTTCTAAAAGCGAGAAAAATAGTGAAAAATCGCTTGAGCGCGCGCACAATGGCGTAGCGATTACGTGATCGCCAACGCGCGCTCAATATGCGTAATCTGATTGGCTGTGGCAACTGTCAGTTTCTGATTACAAGTGTCCAATAGGCCATATGCACTAACAGGTCACGTGACCCCATCTCCCCTAAATCAAGTAGCATCATCAAAATGATTTCCAAACAATGAAAGAGTACCTCGATATTAGTAAATGTGAAAAGTTTCAGATCATAAGATGTAATACAGGAGAAATGACAGTAAATCTAAGATGGGATATTTTCTTAAGATTCGTTTGGAAAAACCATTTGGATGGCAAGGTCGTGCCATCCAACGCGCTTTTCCGATCGAATCTTAAGAAAATATCTAATCTTAAATTTACAGCTATTTTTTCTCTTATTCATCTTATAAACTGAAACTGCACTTTTACTAATATTGAGGTGCTCTTTCATTTGTTGGAGTTCATTTTCATGCTTATACTTGCTTTAGGGGAGATGGGGTCACGTGACCTGTTAGTGCATATGGCCTATTACAGCCAACTGTCCAATTACACTATCGAATTATAACCTGCTGTTTGATTAGTGGAAAATAGAGCAGTCTTTCAACCAATCAGATTCGAGGAAATTGTAATAGTTATGATTAAAACTGTTATAGTAATAAAAACTTTTAAAATTCAAACTTAGAGTCATAAATTATCATTCATGGCCCGTCAATGGTTGTCATGAGAAATAGGGCAAAAGTTGTTTCCCAAGATACAGTGGAGTTCAGTATCCAAAGCATCAATCTCGTTACACTAGCTGGTTATAAATTTCGTTATCATGTGAATCATAGTAAATTATGTCAAATGTTCATTATGATTACACGATAGTATGCACTGAAACCGAGGCTTTGTACAGTATTAGGGGGTGTTTACATGGCACTAGGATCATCCTAGCAGGCGAATCATCCTACCTGCTATACATTTACTGTATTCTGTTTAGTAGGATGATCCTAGTATCTGAAGTGAAGACACAAATTTCCATGTAAACAGAATACAGTAAATGTATAGCAGGTAGGATGATTCCTCTGCTAGGATGATTCGCCTGCTAGGATGATCCTAGTGCTATATAAATACCCCCTAAATGTATAGCAGGTAAGATGATTCGTCTGCTAGGATGATCCTAGTGTCATCTAAACACCCCCTTATACAAGGCTCATCGCTCAACTGTTTCTTGAGAAACAGCTATTATCGTACCTTCACAGTGATACACCTCAAGGCGTAAACATGCCCGCGTACTCCATCCAAGGGTGTAAAATCTTAAATTTGATGCTTTGAAAGGAAACTTATAAAAAATTCTCTTTGTGGAAAAGCTGTCTGTATTTATAGGATCATCCTGTATAAAAAAGGGAAGAACATTTTGTAATTCTAAAAAAATCAAATCTTTTGCGTCAAGAACCCCATTCATTTGTTGAATTCATATTAGAGACGGAGAACTCGTCTCGGACGGAATTTCGTTGCACAAAAATCTTTATAAACAGAAAACCCGTCGCGGTTTCCACGTCTTATGGGAATTTAGGACGGTTTTTATCATTAGACGAATTATCCGTCCAACTTTCTCGTCGTTTTGGCCGGGAAAGTAGGACTAGTTTCCTGTCAGACGAGTTTCCGTCTCCAATATGAATTTAGCTATTATGTTGTCAAGGACTGAATCACAATGTGAACCGTTAATAACTCGCACAGCAATGGGGATTTCTCGGTACAGTTAGTTGCGTCTCTCCTATAATACCACACAGATTGAATCGGATTTTTGAATTGCGTTGCATTTTGTGTTGCATGGTTACTACATTTTGCGGCGTGACAAAGTAGTACTGTATGCACCTATTTAACTGAAAAATTTAACGTCGACGGTCGGAGGTCTAAATCTGATATCTGGAACAGTGTAGCTTTTTTGTATTTTAGCCAAGAAACACAAAGGAGAAAAAATATTGTAACTACCTACCGAATCTCCACGTCGATCTAATAGCATTATCCAGTCCGTCTCTTTATCTCTGTAATACACTCTGATCTTCGAAGTCCATTCGTTATTAAATTCATTCCCTTGATAATCAATTTGGCAAACACTCACGCTCTTTCCAAGATTGATATAAAGAGATTGAGAACTTTTTACACTCCCTGAACACCAGGAACTTGTGTTAAGCTTTTGACCAAGCCGAGCATTGTATGGGAAATGACCACGAGCTTTATCGGAAGACGATGCTGTAAAGCTGGAGTCGGGTACTAAGAGACTACTATGCAGGCCTACTGCTTCTGTACATTCTAGGAAAATAATAAATGTGACTAAGTACATGGCAGGAATCCAGGAGCAAGGATGGCACAGCTGGTTAGTGCGTGACCTTCAGTGCGAGAGGTCGCAAGTTCGATCCCCAGTCCTGACCTCACATCCTTGTTTCGACTTCTTTCCATTCTGTGTAGCTTAAGTTAGCTTTAAACACTCTTAAAATGGAGCACTGATGGAAAGAGGGAGGTAAAATGAGCGCACCGTCGGCCTCAAGTTTAACAGTGTACAACTGAACTACCGACGTTAAATAAGGTTACTTTACCTTTATTTTTACACTGAATAGAATTACACATTTTAGTTTTATGCATGGAAGTATATTGCCGAAGAATTTTCAATTCATTTTTGAAATGATAAAAATGGTTTGTCCAAAGAGGATAAGCAGTTTGATGACTAAAAACAATCAAATATTGTAAACCTAATCTTTGTCTTGGTTATCAAACAATATTCATTTTACTGTTTGGTGATGTTTGAGTGTGTGTGTTATAAAACTTGAACTCCGTCAAACATTCAAATAGCTTTTAGTGTTTGATGTCGGTTTGTATCCCGGGGGGGGGGGGGGGGGGGGAACTCCTACATATAAGAGGACGGGGATGCTCGTCGGAAATTTTAAAAATGATCCCTAAAAGGTACCAAAGTCATATCCAGGTGGGCGTGGCAATACATGTTTTTACCCCTAAAAGGTACCAACTCAAAAACACTAAATTTAACATTTTGCATATTTTAGTCAATCAAGCGATCAATTGTGTCTATTTATATACGAACAATTTGATTGTCGTGCGGTCCGATCTTTGTTTCCAATATTGAATCGTTGATGGAGGAAAAAATCACCCTAAAAGGTACCAGCTAGGTCTCTAGTAGTCCACTAAAGTCTGGGACACCCTAAAAGGTACCAGATCACTGATTTTGACCCCTAAAAGGTACGACGAGCATCCCCGTCCATTTCCGATCGGAGTCCCCTCCCGGGGTTTGTATGGACAGTCGAATCAAGTTTGTCCCACTGTATCCTTTCTCAGGTGATATGTGATATAATATATTTAACTACATTTGAAACTGTTTGGGCCACTCGTTTCAACATGTTTAGTCACCAAACTTTTCTAGAAGATCTACAATGCCGAACAAAAAGGTTAAGACAAAGCGAAAAAATTGTGGCTGTTTGATTACACCCATTGATTTGAATCAATTGTTCTCCCCTCTCCCCCTCTCACCCATGCAATGTTGAGGTAAGAGCACAAAGTCGTCCACAGCATGGACTATCTTCTGGTACAACATTGATCCGGGGAAGGAGGGTGGTTCCATCACCTAATTGTAAGCAAGAGAGCACCTATTGATGTAGCTATTGAGAGGTATGAATGCCATTACTGTCTCAAGAATTTATGTCCGGGATTGTAGCTATCATCACACACTTGGCAACATGTTGCAGACTTGAAGCCGAGACAAGTCCCCTTGTGTACACTTCCCAGAGGAGGTGTTTCAAGATAAGGTAACAAGTTTCCTATAATATGAGGTCTTTTTATAACAACCCTTGTTTATTATTTGTTGGTTTTACTAGAGTGTCGTAGCAGGGACAGCCCTAGGTCGCACGTAGAGTGTAACAATTGACATTTGGTTCATATCATTCCTGCTTTTTGTCTCGGGGACGGGATTTTGTTCCCATAACACACTAACGAAAACACGTGCATAATGGAGGAATTTCCCTTTCAATAAATCCTTACCTTCACATCCATAAAGTTCAAGTCGTAAAAAAACGTTATGAAAAAATTCCTTGAGACTTAGTTTGAGGTATTTAGACTTTAGCTTATAGGCAAATACATTCATCTTGAGAGTGAAACGATCAAGAGGACCTATAAAAACCTGAAACATTAAAATATATAATAATTGGCATATTACACGCGCTCTGATTGGTCGAACAACCATGTGTGATTAGAGTACACACACATAGATGGCGTCATCGAATCTTACGCGCGCTCTGATTGGTTGGAATGTTTCGATAAATATTATATAAAACAGATAGATTCCATTTTTCCAACTTCGTCTCGTGGCGTACTTTTTTGTTCTCACCACATTTTGACGTCATCTGTGCATCGATTAGAGTACAGACGCACGGAAAAATGGAATCTATTTGTTAAATAGCAATTTAAATGATCGATATCGACCAGGTAGAATAAACCAGCACGTTTTCACATTCAAGAGTATTTTATCTCTGTCCCTCAATTTCCGAAAGGAAATGAAAACATATAGTTTATAACCAGAAACCGGGTGTTTGCCAGCGGCGGATCTAGAATTTTTGAAAGGGGGGGCACCATTTTACAAAACACGTTGGTGGGGGTTAGTTTCCTTAACCCCCCCCCCCCCCTCTAAAGTAAATGGTAACATCGCAGGACTGTAGCAAGCAATGGAATTTTGAATGGCTAAAAACCTATACTATTAGTATCCTATTTGAGCTAAGGCGTGATCAATAATTACGATAAAACCAACAACAACAAACATTTAGAAAGTAAAGCTTTGAGAAAGTATATTGTCCTATACGTTTAGACAGAAGATATATAGAGCGTATGAGAGAGAAAGATAAAAAATAAGGAAGGCCCAACTGAAAAGGGGGAGCACCGGCCCCCCTGGATCCGCCACTGTTTGTAGTCTCCAAAAAGGAGTGTGCTACTGTACCTTGATGCTTCCATCTTCCAAATAGTCCAGCCAATCAGCTCCATTGGGACTATAAGACACAGTGTATGCCGTCACAACCCCGCCTTCTGTGCCTTCAGTCGCTACAGCTGTTATATACATAGTATTTTCAGGGAATTGAATTTCGAGAAATGACTCTGTACTATAGATATTGGAATATCCATATCGATACCCCTTGTGATTTAAACGTGCCCTGTAAGGCTCTTGGTACGTAGTCCACGTATTCCCTAAGAGAGAGATACCAAGTCTTCCATCTTCCAAGCCAACAGGGGAGAAGCAATCTAATTAGAATTATATCAATCAGAATAATAATAAAGAAATGATGAAGCATGGAAACAAGCAAATCCCTGTTAAAAGTGAAGTTCAGTTGAATGAAACAACACCAACACCAACAACTTCAAAGTACCGTTTGTTTTAATGACCTCAGTGTTCAACGCAACGTATATGAAGAACGTATCTACTATATGAAGGATCTGTCGTTTGGATAGAGTTTCTAGGTCATCAGAGTTTACAAACAGTTTTAAAGATCTTTGCGAACATCTTATGGAATCAAAAGACGCTTCATGTCCCTAAGCTTGCCTTTCTCGTGCTCTATCTCTCATCGTGTCTACATCATGAGCCATGCAGGCGCCTTTTAATAAGCTACTTCACGCTTTCGTCCGCCATTTTGAATTGGGGCAAACGAGCCAAAATATATAGAAATCTGGATCACTTTGCCTTATACCATAACCCGGCTCAATTTTAACTTTTTTTAATTACTTTTTGAAACAATATTGGCTTTGTTATTTATGCCTGTTTACATGATAAATATGTCTATTTATTCATTAATGATTTGCCCGTAAGGCAAGTGACCACTACAATAGGACACGAAGTCCCCTACAAGTTAATGCCACCCACGCCATCCCATTTAAATTTAAATTTTGAAAATCGAAAAAAAAGGGGCCGAGTTATGGTAAGTCAAAGTGATCCAGATTTCTATAAATTCAGTTTAGCGCGTTTGCCCCAATTCAAAATGGCAGACGAAAGCGCGAACTGGCTTATTCTCAAATTAAACAACGCTTTGCTTACCTTTACAACCAAATAACTCGACTCTCATGCACACCATATTCAACCAGGTTACAGGACGAAAACGAATGAATCTTCCCTTGAACGGATTAGCTAGCGTATGCTTCACTGTTATGTTCTCAACGCTATTGCCAGGAAATATCTAGAAATGTTATCACAGTTGGGTAAGGAAAAACTTATAAAATTTATATATAACTTGAACATTTTTACGTGCGACTTCATTAAGCTGTCGATAGATCCTGCAATTTTTTTCTTTCACTAAGAACGCACTTTTGATGCACTGCCGACGTTGTGGGAGTGAAATTTAAGGCGACGAAATACGAGACACAAAAACCCTCAACTTGTCGCGCAACATTGTTGCGTTGCAGGTTTTTGATCGATGTTGCGCGTTTTTCACCTCGCGATCTCAATTTTTGGTTGCGTGACAAGTTGAGATCGCGAGGTGAAAAACGCGCAACATCGATCAAAAACCTGCAACGCAACAATGTTGCGCGACAAGTTGAGGGTTCTTGTGTCTCATATTTCGCCGCCTTTACCGAGCTTATCATGTCTGGTATTATACCACTGGAGCAACGATATCTCGAAACAAAGCAGATTATTGCAGGGAGTTCAGAAGTTTTCACGACTCGTATTAAGTGATACAATTTTATCTGAAACCAAATACACAATTGCGCTGCCAGCGCGAGAAAATAGTTGCAGCGTGTATCGCCTGCTCACACCAACGGATGGAACGATTGGAGAAGTTTTCGTATGAGTGTGAAATGGACCGTGCCGTGCAGTGACCGTGAAAAGGCATTCAAAATTCCTGCCGTAACCGTGCCTTAACCGGGCGGTGCCGTTGTCACACTCATACGAAGTCTACTCTAATATGCAGTGTAATAATTAGTTGCTGATTATTTAACAATTATATGATGTTGGCTCTTTAGAATTCAGTATAGGTCATTTCTACCTCAGAGCCATTAGGTTGTTTAGCACTGTTCCAACTCACACCATCTTGACTGAATACCACTTTAAATGACGTCACCATAGCAATCCCAAGACCGTCACTTGAGCGACGATGCTTGCCCTGTGTAGCAAAACCTTGAATCTTATAAGTTTTTTCCAGATCGATTTGCAGATACTGCTGGTCATTATGGGTGGAGGCGCACCAGGATCCGAAACCAAGATTTGTTCCTAGTCTGCCAAAAGTGGGAAGGTACCCACTGCCTAGTGAACTGGAGGCGGTGATTCTCTCCGCCAGGATGTGGTACGTTTGTAATCCGATAGCAGATGAACATGGAGGATCTGTGAAAAGAAACGAATTACAGAGATACACTAAAAAGACAGAGTAGGTACGTTAGAAGCATTTTTGTGCGGTTACAATTAAGACTATGAAGGTCTTAAGGCCGATTTACACGGTACGATTTTGCCTAAAACTTGTCGCATGCAACCTGCCTACGACATGTCTTAAGCACCATTCACACGCTCACGACTATCACGCCTTTTTCCTACGACTGTCGTAGGATTTAAATCATGATCTGTCTTAAAGGAGTCGTAGGGGCATTCACACGACACTACTTTGTTCTAAGATGTGTTGTATACGTCAAGTCGCGTGCGACAGTCGTACCGTGTAAATCAGCCTTTAAGGGTTAAATAAAAAATATTTATTTTTAGTCTCTTTTAACAAACATAAGGTCCTTGAAATGGTCATCAGAATTTCAGATAAAGAAGTGAACAACGATTTTCTATATGAAATCCAGAATATTCAAAGGTATTTACAGAGCTTTGTACATTGCTTATATATTAGCAATCTTAAATTGAATAAGATGGGAACAAGAGAGAGAAAAGCTGATATAAAAGGTTGAAGATACATACCTGGCAGACATCCATACAACTCTACTCTCATACATGGTTTATTTTCGGACTCTATTACCAACAATTTAACCATCCTTGCATTAATGGCTCGGTCGAGTCGCTTTACTACCAGCAAATTGTCTTTTGTAATTCCTGTGTTAAAGTCCTTGAGAAGCCAAAAACATGAAAGAAATAAAATAATAGATTTTCTGTTTTATATCAGAGTGAGGAGGCTTCTCCAAGGAAAACAAAGAAAAGTAGAAGAAAGAGAAAGAGCCGGATGAATGGAAGTAAAAGAAAGAATGAATGAATGATATGAATGAAAGAGAGAGGGAGAGAAGAAAGATAAAGGAGAAAAAGAAAGAAAAATAAGAAAAGAGGAAGGGAAGAGAGAGAGAGAGAGAGAGAGAGAGAGAGAGAGAGAGAGAGAGAGTGAGTGAGTGAGTGAGTGAGTGAGTGAGTGAGTGAGTGAGTGAGAAAGTAAGTAAGAAAGAAAAAAAGTAAGAAAGAAAGAAAAGGCGGAATACCATTGCTGCTCCAGTTCCTTGAATATAATAATTCCAGGAATTAGATTCAGATAGAAATAAGATGCGAAATTGCTTCACAAAATCAGTAGTAGCAGTGCTGACATTGTGAAATCCCTGGATTGCTATGGCTGTTATTCTATGGACTCGTTGTAAATTTATCTCCAGATGCTGTTCACTGGTCGAAGCTGCACACCAAGCAAAAGGACCATTAAGTCTTGCTTGCCAAGGTTCAAAATTTTCAGAAAAATTACTTGTAGCTTTGATGGAGCTGTTGACAATTAAGCCACTTTCCATACCAAGTGGAGACTCACAACCTGAGAAAAATTTCAAAAATGTTCGAGTGTTATGATTCCTTGAAAATGATTGCTTCTACGGCCCCCTATATATAAATTTAGGAATAGTGACAACCGACGTGTTTTGTTTTATGGTTACTCGTACCTACGAATACAACCGCGCCTCACATCGCTACGGCGGGGGAACGGGGGGAGGGGGAGGGGGAGGGGAGGGGGGTTAGGGTTCCTGAAAGCACGATTAGCATCTTTTTTCATATTCAAACATTGAGCAACAAAAACCTCTCAGTCGAAGAATAAGTGTTGTACTGCAAAGCTAAAATAACTTCTTTCACAAAGTTTGTTGTTTGTAGTTGGATTAGGTTGATAAAAGTCAAATTTGAGTGTTAATCCAGAGTGAAAATTTGAATCCAAAATGAGGTTTAGGCCTCCATTGGCTCATTTGCCATGCATGTTCTTTACATTCAATAAGCTTGAAAGTTGCTAAATTTTTCAGCCATATGAAAAATATAAAACGCGCGCGCATATCTCTGTACTGTGATATAAACACGATGGAAGATGTAGAGCAAGAGAAAAGCAAGCTTAGGAACACGAGGCGTAGCCGAGTTTCGAGTGCTCTACATCTTCCAGAGTGTTTATATCACAGTACAGAGACATAAGCAATCGTTTTATATTGCTTTTATAAAATATTTTCGACGTTTTTTGAGCGAGCCATGTCTCTGTCCTGATAGAAACATGGTAGCCAGCCAATCAGCGCGCGCGTTATATCTCAAATATTTTATAACAACTAATATAATTTACCTTTCTGTCCGTAGAGTTCCATTCGTAGCCCAACTCTCACATCATTTCCTTCCTCCACGACTAACATCAAGTATCTTGTTGTGATGTTATGGCGGAAGTTATATCGTACACTTTGGGTACTAATGACGTCCCTTTCAAAAATCTAGAATTTAAAGACTTTAATTGCTATGAGGGACATTCAGATTGGAGTACGACTACGTGACGCTTTCAAGCAAGATTTGACAAGTGCCGGGGGGGGACTTCGTTCGTAAATGGACGGGGATGCTCGTCGTACCTTTTAGGGGTCAAAATCTGCAATCTGGCACCTTTTAGGGTGTCTCAGACTTAGATGGACTACCAGAGACATAGCTGGTACCTTTTAGGGACTGTTTGGGGGTAAATAAACTACCTAAAGGGACGATTTCGATGATCTGAATTGAATCTTCAAAGCATCGATAACAAATGTTTCATTACTTTAATTCTTTAGTATTGTTTTTAAATTGGTACCTTTTAGGGGTAGAAATGAATTGTTGCCACTCCCACTCAGGTACCTTTTAGGCGTCATTTTTAAAAGTTCCGAAGAGCATCCCCGTCCTCTTATATATAGGAGTCCCCCCCCCCCCCCCCCCCCCCGGGACAAGTGACAACGAATTTTTACTTAAAGACTTATAGTCTGTCTCTTGATAATCATTGCTCGTGGTACGGTTGTTCAAAGGCGGATTAGTGCTGACTCAGGGTTAAAGTCAATGGTTTTCTTTTAAAAACTTAACCTTGTGTTAGGGCTAACCCACTTTCCAGCAGATGGGCCCAGTTCTTCAAAGAAACCTAGTTGACTTCAAAAGCGCGCAAAAGTGTATTTGTGATTTCATCCTTGACCAAATCAATAAAAGAATGGCGGGTATTCTATTAACCTGAGTATCAGGCCCTTTTGGGAGGGGAGGAGAGGGGAGGGGAAAGATTTTTTTCTCCCTTCCCAAAAGGGCCTGATAGTCCCCCTCCTCCCCTCTCCTCCCCCTCTCCAGTCCCCTTCCCCTCTTTCCCCTCCCCTCCCCTCCCAAAAGGGCCTGATACTCAGGTTAGTATACTATACCTTTGGTTGTCCATTCTCACTGTAAGTCGCCCATTCTAGTCTGTCGTCGCTGAATCTCAGCGTGTACTTAGTTACTGTGGATACTAAATTGTATGAAGATTGTGTTGCTATTCCAGTTATTGTCGCAGCGCTTGGTCCAAAATCTACTTGCAAAAACAGAATATTTGGTTTTGTCACCATATGTGCTTCCCAACCGTAGTCTCGGTTGAGTCTCGCTTTTGATGGCTCCCTGGTGGTATGCCAAGCATTAGACGTTATTTGACCATTACTGATCTCCGTCGATTCCATACCAAGTGGGTCAGAAGCAACTGCAAGACAAAAATGTTTTTAATAGGCCATATGCACTAACAGGTCATGTGACCCCAGCTTGCCATCCAACGCGTTTTTCCAAACGAATCTTAGAACATATCCAATCTTAAATTTACTGTCATTTCTCCTGTATTACATCTTATAAGCTGAAACTTTACACCTTTACTAATATCGAGGTACTCTTTCATTGTTTGGAAATCATTTTGATGATGCTACTTGATTTAGGGGAGATGAGGTCACGTGACCTGTTATAGTGCATATGGCCTATTGCATAGCCTACTGGTAGTTGAAAGCAACTTCGCTATACAGTCAAACTTCTATTAAGCGGTCGCCTGTATTAGGCGGGCAGTTATCAAATTTCCGACGGTCTATTCACATATCTATTGTACGGCCTGGGCCTGGTGGTAAGAAGGTTGGATAAAGTTATCCACCGGATAAGAGTTATCCACTGTATAGATTTTGTATAGATTTTATCCGCTGGATAAGGATTTATCCGCTGGATAGCGCTATTCACCCTTCGTACAACCGGCCCCTGACCTCTAACTGAATAAGTGGTCTCCTCTATTAAGCGGTCACATCTATTAGGCGGGCAATTATCAAATTCCCGACGGTTTATTAAAAAAATCTTTATTTAATGAGGGTATAAACCGGTAGTTTACATAATGGCCCTCTCAAATACGAATCCCAGCTGGCAAGAAGGCGAACCAGTTGGCTATTTACAAGCATGGTCGAGAAATTGAATTTGACCTAGGGGTTGCCCGGAACAAATTCAGCCTCAGCTAGTCAATAGCCCATGAGGCCGAGAGGTCTAATTGTTTTAGTATAAACCTACTAATTGGTTAAATAAAGGGATGGAAATTCTCGATAAAATCCTGAGAAATCACTGCAAAACGCAGTTCAGCGTTTTGATCTGCCATATTGTTTTCACTACTAGTAGGCTATCACAAATTAGACCTCTAGTAGAGTAGCCAATCAGGATGCAGGATGTGTGATACACCGTTAGTAGGTTTATACTAATATCTATTATATATCAGGTACCTGTACACCCGTAGAGTTCTATACGCATACAAGCGCTTTGCCCATTCCATTTAGTTGCCCAAACGCGGAAGTAAACAGCATAGATTGCAATTGAAAAGGAATTATTCTTGATCGTATCTGCGTCAGAATTTCCGACAAACACCTTAAAACAAAGTAGATAAACACATTATTACCATTGTTCCTTATTTCTTTTGTATTTCTCTGTCTTTCTTTCTACCCTCCTCCGTAGGTAACGCTTGGGCTTCCTGCATGTGAATTCCCAGTTTTCCCTCTTCTCATGTTACCACAGGAAACCCAATGATGGAGTAGCCTCTGGAGGAGGGTACTTTCTTTCTGTCTTTTTCCTCTCTAGACTATGTTGACTTAAGCATATCTTCTAGGGTGGCCAGCTTCCATATAATCGGCCAATATTAGCAAAAGAGTCCCTTTCGACCTCTATATTCGTGCGAGAGATAACCAAATTGGGACGACCGATTTTTTTGAAAGAAAATGATTGGCTAATAGGCCTACTCCGGGCCCTACAATCGCCGTAATTTTGGGCGATCGTAGGCGATTTTAGGCGATTTAAGCAAAATCATCCCCAAAGATGCTCAAAACGTAAGGCGATTTTGGGCGATTTTAGGCAATTTTAGGGCCCGAAATAGGCCTGCTACCAGAGGGCCTGATACTCAGGCTAAATCAAACTGTCCGATCACATCGAACTGTCGGGTTACATTCCACTTTAACAAGTGAAAATTAGAGCAGCATTTCCCCGTTCAGATTTGAGGAAATTAAATAAGTTGTGACTGTTCAGCTAATATAACGTCTAAGTAACAAAAACCTAAATGTCACATTTAAGTAACGAAACAACCGATAAATTATAGTCTGATTATCTGATCAAATTTTGGACCAAGTACCTTTTTAGTGCCATTTTCTTTGTAACTAAACCACTCGTCTGCATCAATAGAGTACTTGACATGAAATTCTTGGACCCAGCTACTAGAGAAACCCTGGGTTGCAACGGAGATGAGTTTGTGTGTAATCCACAGATCAATTTGGACGTACGGTGAAGAATCTGTGTTGCTTGAGCACCAGGCTTTTAGAGGATTTTGAAGCCGAGCATACCAAGGCCTGAAGTTGACGCCTAAGTTGGTAGACGCTGTTATGCGGTTATTTGGAACTCGTCCATGACTGATACCTAATTCTCTTGTGCAGGCTGTAATCCACAGATGTAATTAGAGGGAAATGAATGAAAAATGAAATAAATTTATTAAATTAATTGAAAAATGTAAAAAAGGTATGGAGTCTAAAGTTAAGATTATCTCACAAAAAAAATGAATGAATAAGTAAATAGATAAATATACAAATAGATGGACAATAAATAGATAAATGAATGAATAAATGAAAAAATCAATATACATATAAATAACAAATATATTTGTTATATACCAACTGTCAAAGTCAATTTTTTCCGTGCTCTGATTGGGCGAGAGCGCATCACGTGAACGTCAACAAATTTTGCTGTTTCCCCAGCAACAACTCTCAGCGGGCAACAGTGAGTTTTATTGACCGGTAATAACAAAACCGGAAGTTGATTGAGCTTTGAAGGCGCGTTTTTGGCAGCGCGCGTTTACAAATTCATTCATTCGGACATGCATGAGGCAAAACTCGTGTTTATTGCCAAACTTTGAAGACCAATATACAACATTTATTCCGAGAAAAAGATGATAACCAACCAGGAATGTCACCAAAAAGAGCTGCAACAAATCTCCGAAAAAGTATGTGTGAAAAAAGGTCAGTTTTGTGTGAATATTGATTAAAAACATTAACTGTAGGCAGCGACGTTTTGCTCTTTATTTTGTTCTTTGACAGTTGGTATATAACAAAACACTTATTGACTGGAACCTCGGGAAAGCAGTATGTTTGTTGTCCCGAGACCGCCAATGTTTCCCGAGGCGTTTCCCTCGGTCCCAGTCAATAAGTGTTAAATAGATGGATGGATGGCTGGCTGGATGGATAAAAGATGCCCTAACTACGAAGACAAATATAACCAAAAATCATAAACCATACAAACCTTCACACCCCAGAACTTCCAGTCTTAAACACTGATCATTGTAAGATGCTGTTGGTTTGATAGCAATGTATCGCGCTCTAAGACTTGGGGACAAACCGCATTTGCGGATCCCAGTGTTATCGTTATTTCCACGGAATGTCTGAAAACAAATTAAAGAACAGCGAATTATATGGTGAATATTAGCCTCCTCCGCAGACAACTCCTTTTATCTCTTGGGCTTCCTGTTGCGAAGATGAGAGACTGGGATCGAGCCAAAAAAGATGAAGGGGGAGGGGGTCAGGGGGAAAGAAAAAACGGGAGGAGTTGGCTACTCATTTTCTCTCCTCCCCCCGCACCAGTCTTCCTCTCTTCTGGTTCCAGTCCCCTCTCCCTCTTTTCATTTCTGGTTCCAGTCCCCCTCTCCCTCTCCTCATTTACCACAGGAAATCCAATAGGAAGGAGTAGCCTGCGGAGGAGGCTAAGTGAATATATGATATGCTTAAGATATTTATGCTGATTTTGCTCATTTCCTATGATAGCAAATATACTTAGGAAATATATAGAAATTGCATTTTCCTGTCTTGATAGGAACTGGACAAAATGTAGGGAAATACATTTTCTTACATATTTCCTAGATATTTCCTATCGTAGGAAATTGTATTTTCCTACATATTTCCTATCATAGGAAAATGAAAAGGCAGGAAATATCTAGGAAAATTAATTTCCTAATGATAGGAAATATGTAAGAAATATGTAGGAAAAATCTCTTTTTCTACATTTTGTCCAGTTCCTATTATAGGAAATTGCGATTATCTTAGATATTTCCCAGATATTTCCAGGAAATGAGCAAAAGCTTCCTGTAGGAATGTAATGCTGGGTTTCCTGTGTAGCAACCGCTGACGAGTCAGCAGGCTCACGACTCGTGCTCTCACCAGTATAAGACGGTTTTACTTGATTAAATCGTTTCATCGTCACAAACATTTCCAGTATACTATATCAGACTAGACCGTTCTATAATCCATTGAAATCGAATTGTAATTCTACACACTAGAATCAAGAAATTTATCAAAGCTATTATATAGAGATCATCAGAAAAAAATACCATGAAAAATACCATGAACAATTATTGTTCAACCGCCCGGTTGGCTCAGTTGGTTGAGCGTCGGTCTCTCGTGCGGGAGGTCGGGGTTCGAATCGGTCTGCTTTTCACTCTAACCATGCTTGTATGGACGTAAAAGATCCTGTTGTACTGTTCGCAAAGAGTAGGGGATTGTCGCCCGGTACAACAGTCTGTCCTTACTACTAACAAACTCTAAGCGCATTTGATTGTATACCAATAGATATTTGCGCTATATAAATGCAATTCATTTCATTTCATATAAAGATTTTTTCATAAACGGAGCATAAGTCTTATATTCCATTCACACCAACTAATAAGACTTAGGTTCCGAAGGTTTTTCCAATTTGTTGATTACGCCTTAGAGTCATTTTGAGAAGACAAATTTCAAACCACTTTACTAAGATATTTCAATTAAACAGGTTTCTGCCTTGTTTATGTATGAGCAGCTAAATCTTTAACCTTGTTTAGTTAAGGCGGTGTTACACGAGACGATTTTTAACGACGATTTTCCGCGCAACGTTGCAACAACTTGCAATATTTTGCGTTGCGAGTTTCTGACTTGGATTGAAAAACTCGCAACGCGTTGCCGAAGCAAAAATTGCAAGGAATATCGTTCCAAGTGTCATGTTATCGTTCCAAGTGTCATGTTACACGAGAAAGATTTTTAACGCAACGCCGTTGCGCTGAAAATCGTCGTTTGTAACACCACCTTTATACCGTTTTTTAACATGTTTAACATGTTGGTGTGAACGGGGTATAGCAAGCCAGTGTTTTTCTATTGTGTCAGCCAATCAATAGATAAACACCGTTCAATGTTTAAACATAATTTCAGCAATAAGTCCTTAGTATTTGTGGAAATATAATATAATTTATTTAAGGAATATAAAACGCGCGCGCATGTCTCTGTACTGTGATATAAACACGATGGAAGATGTAGAGCAAGAGAAAAGCAAGCTTAGGAACACGAGGCGTAGCCGAGTGTTTCTCTTGCTTTTCGAGTGCTCTACGTCTTCCAGGGTGTTCATATCACAGTACAGAAACATAAGCGATCGTTTTATATTGCTTTTATAAAATATTTTCGACGTTTTTTTGTGCGAGCCATGTCTTTGTCTGTCCTCTGATATAAACATGGTAGCCAGCCAATCAGCGCGTGCGTTATATCTCAAATATTTTATAATGTATCATACAACGTGCACCGACTGAGTTCAAACTATTTCACTTGCTACAAAAATACAATCCATCTTCTAGAGCAGTTTCGTATTACTGAAGCGAGCCATGTCTCTGTCCTCTGATATAAACATGGTAGCCAGCCAATCAGCGCGCGCGTTATATCTCAAATATTTTATAACAAGTCTTATCATACCCTTATTCCTGAGCCTTTTATTCCATACGACCTCCATACAAAGCCATCAAGACTGTAATCGATTTGGTACTTCGTAACCCAACAGCCTTCGTTGACTGTTTTGGGAATGTAACATGTAACCTGCAAGAATTATACCATACAAATGGTTTTCTATACAGCAAATATCTATTTAGCTTGCTTTGAAGACTCAATTTTATTACGCTCGAAATGGCCAATCCCCGGAAAGTAGCTTCTGATTGATAAGTGGATACCCTGGTTCCAGAGGCTTTCTTTTGTATTTTTATTTTTGTTCTAAAAAATACGAAAAGAAAAGAAAAAAACTCTAAAAAATACGAAAAGAAAAGGAAAAAAATCCTCTGGGACCAGGGTAGTAAGTGGAAATTCAAAATCTGCAAAGCAAAATCTTCAAAGTCTGCAAAGCAGGCTAAGAATTATCTTGTGGCTTAGCAGTAGTAGGTTAGTAGTTCAGCGTTCGAGTCTCGGTAGATTCATGAAAATAATGGGCACATTTTGTAATGTTTTAACGGGTAGTTCCGGACCCTTGCTACTGTATATCTCCAGCGCGCACTTTTATTAAAGAACATTCGGTGAGTAGAAATTCAAAATGGTGTACGACGGTTACAAGGTTTGCGATAATAGACAATGAAAGAAGTGCAAGTAATCGGAGACATAGTTGAAGGCTGCTTATATGGGTTTCATCCACAGCCACAACCCTTACAAGGTTCACTTATCAATTATCATTGACCCTCATTTCTTTGTCAAGGACAAACTCTCTGGAGAGCCACAAACGATGGAGTATCTGGTCGCTGATACATACACCCGGGGGGTGGGGGACTCCGATCGTAAATGGACGGGGATGCTCGTCGACGTACCTTTTAGCGGTCAAAATCTGCAATCTGGTACCTTTTAGGGTGTCTCAGACTTAGGTGGACTACCAGAGACATAGCTGGTACCTTTTAGGGACTGTTTTGAGGGTAAATAAACTACATAAAATAAGCATGAAAGGGACGATTTCGATGATCTGAATTGAATCTTCAAAGCACATCGATAACAAATGTTTCATTACTTTAATTCTTTATTATTGTTTTTGAATTGGTACCTTTTAGGGGTAGAAATGAATTGTTGCCACTCCCACTCAGGTACCTTTTAGTGGTCATTTTTAAAAGTTCCGACGAGCATCCCCGTCCTCTTATATATAGGAGTCCCCCCCCCCCCCCCCCCCCCGGGCCATACACTCCTCAATATAGAGTTAGAGGATTATTTAAACAAATTGTTTTCACTTATTATTTACTTGATCATTCACAAGACTGAATGAAAACATCGCAAACCTTCAAATCTTTGTCGAACGCCATTTTGAATTTCCACTAACCAATCAGAAGGTACTTCCCGGGATATTGAAAGTTCGTTCTTAGTCCTTGACAATAGAGCGTGCATGCTCGGTTCAGCAGACTCAATTTTTTGGCGAGATTTTCGAGCGTAAATAGTCGATTTGCTGTACGTAGTTACCGTAAACTTACATTGTTTTCGTAGAATATTGTCACTAGATTTGGATCTGTGGAGCTAAAAAAAGAATGAGATTATGTGAGTATTGTTATTCAATTAATATTAATTAGCAATTCATGGGTTATCTTAACAATTGCTCTATATCATGAAAATATATAGCTATTTCAAAAAAGGTTGACTGGGCGAATGGCAATCGACGATTTAGTGGTGATTGCACGACCCAAAGGAAATTTGGGGAAACAAGAATTGCTTCATTTTCAGTCATTAAATACCCAAGCAATGCCGGTACCATGCAGTAAAGACCTTATTGGACAAAGTGGTCGATAGGCGATTCATATCTCCGCGTCGGATAGCGGTCTAATGGTGTGTCTACAGTTCCTTTCGGTCGTGCAATCACCAATCGCCGAGCGCTATTTGCCGTTCACCCCGTCAACCTTTTTCGAAATAGCTATATAACGAATGTTGAACAACGGGATCGAATAAACATATGTACACTTTGCGATTACTCATTCTGAATTAACTAACAAACAATCATGAGCCACTCATTCGATCAAGCGGCATTCAGTCAGTCGATCAGTCAATCAACTTTCGATACATCTGTTGGTCAATTAGACCCTTACGCTAACGTGACATTATAAAATATTTTATCTATCGAAAAACCAAATTCACTATCAGATTCACCACATCGATATTAGTAAAATTGCAGAGTTTCGTAAAGGTTGCCCTTAAACTGACGAAGTTATGAAATTATAAGCTAGATATTTTTGTGGAATTTTTATAAAGAAATGTATGTTTTGCATGACAACGAGGCTCGCCGGGCATGTGATGCCCGTCCAGCGTATATTTCTTTATAAAAATATAGTGTAAAAATACTAAGTTGTAAAAATTCACCTCTTTTTCAGTTTAAGAGCAATCTCCTCGAAACTTTGCATTTTTACTAAAATCGATGTGACGAATTTGATAGTGAATTTCGATAAATCAAATAATTTATAATGACACGCTTGCCGGCGTATATACCTATTTCAAAAAAGGTTGTCCTCAGTATTAATGCATACTGCATAGTGAATACTGCATACCAAAACTAAAATGTATTATGGACAATTTGTAATTGGGTAACAAGAGGCTTAACTTATGTTGATTCTCTGTTTCCTCTCAGGTTGAATCTAAATAGACTTTTTCTTATTCTTATAAGAATTGTGAAAAATACCCAACATTTGATATCCACAATGCATTTCGGTCTTGGAATGCAGTATTCACTATGCAGTATGCATTAAAACTGAGGACAACCTTTTTTGAAATAGGTATATAGCAATCTGTTACGCAACCGGCAATTTACAAACCGCCCGTTTACTACAATTCATTCAAGTGTAGAACGATTAAGGCAGTTTATCAAAACAAATGGCGTTGATTTTGATTCGAAAAGAATAAATCAATGTAAAATGAATGGGAAGCCCATTATTTGCAAAGATGGTTACGTACTTGCAAAGTGCTGGTTGTTTTACAGTCTTTGAGTATAGTCCGCCACTTGCGCTTCCTTGAGATAAAATTCCATCAATGTTGTAAACTTTCCCCAAATCGACACGCAAATGGGCCTCAGGATCTTTATTCATAGCAGTCCACGAAGTGTTACTGTTTAGTCTGGCACGATGTCCCTCGTGGCCCGGATTTGTAGGCTTAGTAGCCCACATGGAAGAATCTGGGATTCGACCATCCTCTATACCCAGCGGCTGTCGACCCACTAAAATTAACAAAAACTATTAAGGCCCGGACACACGGTGCAACTTTTCCCGAAACATTTGCTGAAACACCGCGCGCAACACCGTTGCACCGTGTGTCCACCACTGAAACATCTCGTGCAATGTTGCGCGCAACAGTTCTGGATAGTTGCAGAAGTAGAACCCGATCCTACTTTTGCG
This sequence comes from Telmatactis stephensoni, assembly GCA_029948255.1. Taxonomy (NCBI): domain Eukaryota; kingdom Metazoa; phylum Cnidaria; class Anthozoa; order Actiniaria; family Isophelliidae; genus Telmatactis; species Telmatactis stephensoni. The sequence goes on from JALIZF010001501.1 coordinate 36,003, forward strand.
GCTGTTGCGCGCAACGTTTCGCTAAACATTGGAATGGGTGGACACACGCTGCAACATGGTGTTGCGCGCGATATTTCAACAAATGTTTCAAGAAATGTGTGTCCGGGCCTTTAAGTTTAGTGATGCAATGATACTTCAAGTATTTGGAGCGTTGTCATGTCAAAAAGGGCATTAATGATGAGAAATGAAAAAGAACAAAACCACTTTTTTGTTCATCAAGACCAGCTGTCGCGCAATGCATTGAGATTCTGACAGAAGTTTTTTTTAAACTTAGTTGGGAAGGATTAGTGTTATGAAGTGCCAAAATCAAGCTTGATTAACTTTTGATGTAGTAGGTAATTTATATTTTTTCATTTCACTAAAATGTATTGTTTGGGCTTCCTGTGGTCAATCCACGAGTTACCTCCGCCATTGGCGGTTTGATTTTTTCTTTACCTTGACACCCATATACTTCTACTCTAAGGCAAGTGTACTTTCCAGATGAATCCAATGGTTGGAATCGTACAAACTGAGCACTCACAGGAATCCCTAAGTTATTTCTAACAACTTCATTTTTGTCACCAAGATTTCCATTGAAGATCTAAAATAACAGAAAACAGCGGAAACTTTTTAATATGGACATCAAAGAGTCGGACAAAAGAGTCCGTATAATAAAGGTATTCCTACAGTAGAGCTTGGGCGTATGATGTCGTTACGTTTCTTATGGACGGCCATTAATAATGCCGGGCTTGCAAATGATTACCAATAAAGAGTTGTGCAAGGCAAGTGTGGCAACACTTTTGAGGCTGATTAAGAATGCCATGGTACGTGGGCGTATCCATTTTACAAAATAACCGTTTCAACCACGTTAGCTGGTAGTTCACAGGGAGCCCAAGCTCGATATTTGCATATTTATAGTAAATGTTTAAATGACATGATTGTTGCAAAATGTTGAAAAAAGGAGGATGATTTATCGCCACATACATTTACTATAAATATACAAATATCGAGCTTGGGCTCCCTGTGGTTAGTTTAACAATTTAATAAGCCAAGTTTTGGGACAAAGCTAAGCGTCCGTCATCAGGGCAATTAAAGCTGTACGAAGTGTAGCTGTCAAAGATGACTTATTTCTTGCCATTTGCGACACATTTTCTCTTCTTTGTGTGTTTTAAAAGACATATTTAGACTCAATTCATGCGCCATGCATGATGATTCTAGAGACCCTTTTGCCTCACTCTCATGAAACTCGTTACCAGTCCTTTAAGCGATCTGGTAAAAGCTCGCCATTTTTGAAAGTCGTGCATTATAAGTGCCGAGTATTCAGTTTTCTTTTTATTATCAAAACGGCCCAAATTATTATTGATATCACAGCATACTGCTTGGTGCTATTGGGATCTAAAGTGAAAAATAACAGATCACCGACAGAAATAACCGGAGAAATGGTAAACTAACAAGATTTAGTTGATAAGACTGATCATACTATTTATAAAAAAGTAAGTAATAAGCCTAGCCATCCTCTATTTCAATTTTTACCTAAGACAAAGCAGTCATCTTACTATCTTAGAAATAAGAGTAGTCTCTTGCCAAGAGTTAATACAGAAAGATTTAAGAATAGTTTTATAAATAGATTATATTTTAAACATAGATTAGCTATTTAATATATTTTATTTTTATTTACATTATATATATTTTTATGTTTCTTGTATGTATGTATGTATTGATATGTATTTTCATCAATATGAAATAAAGACATTATTATTATTATTTATTATTATTATTATTACTAACCATAACTTGACCGTCTTCCATGTAGTCCCACCAGTCTGTGTGATCAACACTAAATTTCAATGAGTACTTCTTTACATTTCCAGAAGATTCAGATGAAGCCTGTGTAGCAACACCAGTTATACGCATCTCAAACTTGAGATCTACTTGCAGAAAGTCGTGGTCACTTCTTAAGACACACCATCCTCCAGCGTAATTCAAAGTTCCAAACTCTGCGTCTTGCCCAGCTCCCGCTCTTCTACTCGCATTAAGCACGGCATAAGAGCGGCCCTCTACACCTAATGCACTTGAACATGCTATAGTTTAATAATAGTTTAATAATATTAATAATAATAATAATAATATTTATTACTTATAACGCGCATTTTCCATGTGGATATGATCAAATGCGCGAATATTACAAACGTTTTATCACGATTATCCATTTTATCATACAAATATACATCAAGAAAAAATAAACAATTTTTTTCCGAGCATTTTCAATCCTACACAAGTTACTATATTCATTTATTTCATTTCCTGGGTGGTTGGTTGGTTCACTAAATATTTTAATAAAAAACACTAAAAATTATTTAAATTCAGTAACGATAAACTCCCACAACAACAACAACAACAACAACAACAACAACAACACAAGAAAATATCTAATAAAGGATTTATTGTACAGTTGCTTTTTCGCTGTGTTTTTATACAGTATTTTTATTATCAAAACAGCTCTTTTTGCAAACCAGCGCGCGCGGGTAACCGTCAAACCGGTTTGAAGCTCTGACGTCATACAGGGCCGAATACGCAAACCGGATTTGTAGAGGGTATTACCGTCCCATATTGGCCCTCAAACGATACCTTATTTGGTAAATTTACGTCACAATTGTATAATAAAAGTAGGTATTTCAAGTTGATTGATGCAAAAGCCTATTACATCCCCCAAATTTGTAGCCTGCGTGTGGCCGGCCTTCGGGGAGGGGGACGAGGGAGGAGAGGGGTGACTGGGGCAGTGGGAAAGGAGGGAGAGGGAAGTTCAGAAAAATACTGGACAATGGAGATGCTTGACGACCAAAACAACGTCAACCCGTAAGCGGCCTAAAAAGTTAAGTTTTTATAATTTATTTTGGATATCTTACAATGCTTCAATGCCGGGCCATGAAATGTGTAGGATTAAAGAAACAACTTGATGAAAACGCTGATACTGAAGTAAGAAAAAAATTAATCGAGGGAATCTTAAGGACGGAGCCCTCCAATGTGAAAGTAATTATTTTCTCTAAAATCTATATGGGTGTGAAAGAACCCATTGTAGGCTGTTAGAATCCAAGAAAAAAATTGGGGGTCACCACGCATTTTAATGAGTTATATGTCATCAAATGTTGCGGAAAATGCATTTTTGACGACCCAAAGAAAAAAAATTAAAAATCCTCTATACTTCCAATAAGTTTCAAACTTTTTTTCCTAAAACACTCTAAGCATAATTCTCTGGTAGGGCAATACCATAAAACCGCGAAAACAAAGAAAATGTTTTTTTTTTAATATTTACTTGGTTTTAGGATGTTCTAGTCTATGATTGCTAAATATAATATGTGATATTTTTTATCATTCTTCAATTATAAATTTATAAAAAGCTTATATAATTCTAGATTTTTCTTTGGTTTATGATTTACAAAAGGAAAAAAGAGGGGTATCCAGGCGATTTAAGAAGTTATTTACCGATAAACGCACGAAATACGATGAAATCCCTAGCCCTCCATACAGAGTATAGACAGATTTTACAAAGCATTATGGGACATTTCCAAGATGGCGGCCAATAGGCAAATCTAGTCCTTGTGATCAAAACAGTGGTTTTTAAGTGAGTTTTATTCATCAATACTGAATTTAATTCTACTACAGGAACAGTCAAATGTTTTTTCTACAAGCAAGTAAGTTTTATTTATCCAAATATCGCAAAACTGCTTTGTTTTTACGATGTTTTTACTACGAAGGGCCATGCGCAGAACACAGTGCGCGCTGACAATAGTGGACACCGTCCTTAAGTTTTCTAGCTTTTTATAAAGATAGGTGAAATGATAAACAAAAGATGGCAAGGCGCACCTGTATCAACTTGACCAAAATTCATATTTCTCAAAATCGTGCAACGCAATTTTGTTCTGCTTTTCCAAACGAACAGTTATTGAATGTGTCGACAATATGAGCTCAAAAAAAGATTTTGCCGAGTCTAAAAAGTAAGGTTTTCGGCCAAGTAAACTGAATGTTTGGAATTGTTTACTTTTTTGATGCGTAAAAGTTCAAGCGCGTTTTATTCGATAACACTTCTATAGAAATCGCTTCCGTAGAATCGTAAGAGTGCAGAACCTGATCTAGATTTTATGAAACAATAAATGCGGTTTTGTACAAAACTCTAGTTTTTCTAAAATATCAGGTTTATGAAAATCGCCATGCCGCCACTATAAATTATTGGTAACTCCGATCAAAATGATTTAAACGTCAAAAGAAACTTTAATCTATCCCTAGACTTGCTGTGGATTTTTTTTTCTTTTTTTTTTTTCTTTTCTTTTTTTTTTTGAAATTAGGTTTTTTGCCGCGACGCGTTTTGCGATCAATCAGTGGAGGTGCACCTCAAACAAAATCCCGTCGAGCCACCTTAAACAATATCACCATTAACATCTTTCTGCATTCTTCGTCGTTTACTCCCTTACCTCTTACCCAGATCATTACTTAAACCAAAATTTCTTTACAGTAATTAACTTAAAATGCGGAAATGAGAGAGAGTGGTTCTTCAACTTTGAAATATTTCAAATTATTATGATTAGCTTTAACTTTTCACCGATTTTCATCCAAGTGGCTCTTTAAACATATACTGATTGAATATAACAAATATTATAAAAAACAAGCGGAGAAAACACATACCACTGGAAGTAACAGCTTGGACAAAATAAACCTAATAAAGAAAAACAAAGCTGTTTACTTGTAACAAATGAGTCTCAGCCCCACATATACTAGTTTTCAAAGTAAATGATGTGAATATATAGCTAATTCAATTAACGTTGTCGCTGAAAAAAGCCTAAAGCCTAAAGCTTTGAGAGTGGAATCATGAAAAATTTTTATCACCGTGACATCATTACAATAAAAAACTCACTGTATGCTTGCAAATTATACAACTTGGACACATATTCCTTAATTTCTCAGATAGCCTACAGAGAAGTTTGTTAGTACACAAAAGATATTTGAAAGGCTTTAGCCTTTAGTCCTTTTTTCAGAAACAACGTTAATTGAAATAGCTATATAAGCGTCATACATAAGCCTTTTTTTACTTCCACCAAGAACACTGAACTGGTATGACTTAATTTATGGCCCTTGTTAGGATCAGGCGCGCGTTATATTGGCACCAGATAGCTGACAGCCATTAATCCACAAATCTGAGGGTAGGTCGATTGGTAAATAATAAAAGGAAGAAACCACGAGCTATTAAAGAGGATACTAATGCCTCAATTACTCATCAAGTTTTGGGTACAAAGTAAATCGAGTACACGTATCTATATAACATACACAATTGAAATACTTGCACTTACCAAAACGATTACTGCGAAGAGTGTATGCTTCGCGAAGTCTTTATGTAACAAAGTCATTTTCGCTTTATGGAAACCTGTTTCAAAAAGTTTTAAAATACACAATGAATTTCGTTTAAAAGTTTAAAACGCTTAAAATGATAAAACTACCTAATACTCGTTGCTTTGATACCAGATATTATGTAGTGAATAGGATAAAGGTAAATAACGTTGTCGTTTATCTTTAGAAAAGCTAATTAAGACAAACGTCCGACGTCTGAATATTTAAGCAAAATGGAGGAAAATAATAAAAGAAATCACTCCTACTAGCTACTTTCAGAGAAAAAGACAAAACATAGAAAATAACACCCGTTACTATGGAAAATTCCCGAGCCTCAGTTGTCATTCGCGATCGCCTTGCTTTCAATTCCAAATAGCGCTATGATATACGCAATTTCACCGTTTTCTAGAAAGAAGGGAATGCTGGGTTGTACAGGTGAAATTGTGATATATTTTCTCGTTGTACGAACACCGATAAGCGTATAAAAGTTGTTATACCGACCTAAAGGCGGCGAAATACGAGACACAAAAACCTTCAACTTGTCGCGCAACATTGTTGCGTTGCAGGTTTTTGATCGATGTTGCGCATTTTTTACCTCGCGATCTCAATTTTTGTTGCGTGACAAGTTAAGATCGCGAGGTGAAAAACGCGCAACATCGATCAAAAACCTGCAACGCAACAATGCTGCGCGACAAGTTGAGGGTTTTTGTGTCTCGTATTTGGCCGCCTTAACAAATACCAACGACTGTATTATGTGTCATTAGGGAAATTAAATCGTAGCCTCAATGAACATGTCCTCGACTCTTCTGCAGGTACTTCATTTCGAGAAGCACTGAAGATCAAATTTAGAAAATTCAGCATTATCAGCTAGACTTAACATGAACTGATTCAGAAACCAATTTCATTTCATGAAAGTGTCTGCAAAAAGTTTATCGGTGAAGAAGACCTTCATCATGAATGTTTAATTATTGATTATATTCAAAAAGTTAAGTTGTCTCTTCACCTACGAGAGTATTCAACAAAGAATAGAAAGAAACAACGGGTTCGAATAAGGTAAAAACGTCGAAAATTATCACTTTAATTCGAATGGCAAAGATATATGTTGCTCTCAATTATATCTAATTGTTTGGAAATAAAACGATTAAGCGAGGAAACATGAAATCAAATTATCTCTAATGAATCTCATTTCTCTCTTAGAATACAAAGAATATCAGTATTAACTATTCCAGTATCATCGATTTCTTCACACTAACATTAAAAAGTATCATTTTCTCTTAAAGTGAAAGCACATGCACACAAAACGTCTTAAAACTTGATATATCTGTCAGAGAATACAATCTTCAGAAGAACGAAAAGATATCCAAATTCGTCAAATAAAGTTGTTCAAATTTCCATGTATCAAATAATTCAGGAAAAATACTTACATGATCGATTTGAGACGAAGACACACTAACATTCAATACAAGAATCTTCAACTCGCAGATGCATGTTTCACTGAAGCTGAAAAAAGAACTTCGCCTTAGAATGACCAACTTGCAAAACAAACATTCCAACGTCAATGTTACCATAGAGTTGCAAGACGGTTAAACTAAACAACTCAATATCTCGCTGATTATCGAGAAAAGGCGTTTGAATTATTCAACAAACTTGATAATGGAATCTCATAGGCGATTAAGCGAGCAAAAGAAACAATAGTCCCTTTGCATAAAATTGCCACTTATGTGCAGATACACCTCTCGTCTCACTTTGACGCAGCCAACAATGGCATGGTTAGGTATTCTCTTGTTTTGTTTTAGCCAAAGCGAGGCGGAAGGATGTATTTGTATACGTATATGATTAGTAGCTTTATGCAATGGGTATATATTTAGAGCTATACTCTGCAGTCAACAATGAATCCAATTCTATAGTGGGCCAATTAAGACAAATTTATAACTAAAACAATAAAAGTGAAAAGAAAATATCCGGTCATACAAATTTAAGAGATTTACAGGATATTTTCAATCATAAAATGTGAAAAAGCAGCGAGAAGATTCTGATAGTTTGATATTATTTTGAGAATGACAGTCATTCTTATGAAAATTTAAACATCTCAAAAACGTTGAATCTACCAGAAAAATGTTGCCATGCCGTCAAGGGTGTCATTTCCACATCGTTCCTACACCACAAGTCCTTTATTATAATAGACAAATCCTAAATAAAAATGGCCTACTAATTTCTACATATCTATATTGCTGTAAAAGGTTCACTCCATTCAAAGTCTCAGTTACCAATGCCTTGTAAGCACACGTTATTTCTGTGAGACTATGGGGCTGTTTATATGGAGTCGAGCCAGCCCGGTAAGCGGGCTGACTTCTTTTATTCTGTGGCCCCCAGGGAAAGAAACAAATTCGCTTACCGAGCTCGCCTCCATATAAACAGCTCCTATGTCTTTTCAGTCCTCTTGTCACGCAGAGAGGTTGAAAACACAAATCTCAGCCTTGTGGAAACTTGAGGGGCAATCTCAGGGACGGATCCAGGGAGGTTCCTTGGGTGCCCGGGATCCCCCTTTCTCATCCTAAAAATAAAACACTTTTACGTCGAGAAAGAAAAATATCAAGAAAAAGATAAATGTGAAGTGAACCCCCTCAGTCTGAGCCCTGGATCCGCCCCTGAAACTAGGAATATAAACGTTGGTTATTCGAAGGGGATGGGATGTACTTTGCCTGGGATGCATCATGACCAAGCAAGTACAGATGCGCAGTCTTAAGGCTATGTCCACTCTGACTCGGATAAATTCTAAAACACATTTTTTGATACGGCAAGGCTTTCAGTCCATACTAAACAGCAGTTTTTTGTCCAAATATGGCAGAAAAATACAGGCATTTTGGTATGGACGTAGCCTTAGTGAGATATATCAATAGCGACTGGTAAAGTGTTAGAAAAACTAAAACATACCCGGGGGGGGGGGGGGGGGGGGGGTACTTGACCAGGATTTGGGTGGGGATGTTCCGCTGGGATCCTAAAACGGTTACCCTGTTTATGACAGAAAAACTCAAAATACCATACCCTGTTTATGACAAAGTATAATAATTGCAGAATGTAATGTACTTATTTGTTTGTATTATGTAAATGAGTTTCATAACGAGTTTGTTGCGATCGTGATCGAACAACGATAAATAAGGCTTCTAGACAGATCGTTGCCGTTGTGGCTAGCTAACGACTAAGGTTGATGAGAAAGCTGCTACCCTGAAAATGACAAGAAGCTCAAAAAACTGCAAAAAGGATACCCTGTTTATGATAGGGAACTCGAAAAACCATACCCTGTTCAGCGGATCATCCCCGTATAGTAAATATATGGGAGTACACCCCCCCCCCCCCCCCCGGGAACATACCTTCATTTCTTGACTTTCTTGAGGTTTGATTGTCAATCCATTATCTTTTAGCTGGCCTATTATTCGCTGTGCTTGGTCGGTATTATAGCCAAGGTTGGCAGTGTAACCACCACCACCATACACATTCACCTGCCCCCAGAATGGAATACCATTCAGTTCTACCATTCCTTTATAACGCCAAGGTCCAGGACATGAAATTGAAGTGAGATTTGCTTTCTTGATCCACCCAGGAGGTAGTAAGACTTGTCTTCTAGACAATCACAGTAAAACAATAATATCGATTGATTGATTGATTGATTGATCTATTTATTCATTCATTCATTTATTTATTATTATTTTTTATTTATTTACTTACTTACTTACTTACTGACTTACTTATTTATTTATTTAATAATTTATTTATTCATTCATTCATTCATTCATTTATTTATTTATTTATTTATTTATTTATTTATTTATTTATTTATTTATTTATTTATTTATTTATTTATTTATTTATTTATTTATTTATTTATTTATTTATACTCTGCTAATGTTTTGGTGTGCTCTGCTGATGTACTGTGGGCACAGGTGACTAAAATTTCTGGTGATTTCTTTGAAAATATTGAAAGTAGTTTTGCATCCTTAACCATGAAAGAATTGAATATAGCAATGTAGATTGCATACAACTAGAAAACCTTGTGATACAGGTTATGTCATGATGTTATTGATTCCCGTTCCAAAGCAAGGGAGCCCAACATACTACTGTTTGTCTTGCATGTTTTGTATTTGACTATTAAGCTGCATTCTTCTCTTGAAAATTTATCCACCAACAAGTATAAAAGTGAGTGCTTCAACTGAGCCCCAAAGGGGTGAGCAGAGCCTGACAGTCCTCAAATGTTTGTAAGCCTATTTGGGCCCACTTGGCATATCCTGATGCCTGTTTTTCCTTCTTAATGGTGGATAAATTCTCAAAATATGGCAGCTCAACTATCAAACAGCAGTTGTGCATACTCCCTTGATATAAGCCAAATTTCCATGCCCTGTGTTGGCTATCAGGTATTAAACAATAACTGGCTACTTCAGTATACTACTCCTGCTAGCCTACAGAAAACACATTTTTTCCCTATATAGATACCAGCTAATGGTTCCTTACTGACACTCTGTTGAGGTATGAAGGTTGTTCTAATTACAAGAGATTACTGAGTTTGGGAGAGAATATAGAAGACCTTTGGGACCAGTGCAAGGATGGCTTGCAAATATTGAAACACATATCACATACTAAAAGATACTACTGTAGATGGTGCTAGTACCCATGGCTAATCCTAGGTGCTATATTAGCACTTAATAAACTGAAACTGAAATTGAAACCGAAACTGACATATGAGCCTTAAAAAAACAACCTTCTTCTGGCTTTTCTATTTGACAAGGGTCGACAAGCAAAGAAATTAGTAAAACCAAATTCACCAACTGAACATACAATCAAAATGTTTTGTTGGGATGTATTCAAATAGAAAAAATTGTTGATGTACTGTACCTAATTTCATGTAATTTTAATTAAAATCCATATTTACTGAAATGGCCAGTAACTTACCATAGCTTCATTTCCAAATGGCTCTGAGATCATGTATGTAGCAAACATCAGCCACTACTTTGCAGCTTTCATTTCCAGAGGTCCAGACAAAAAAGTCTAACTACTTTTCATGTCAGACCCAAGGGCCCTTGACAAGTGGCAAAATAGCTGCATTGTATTTTTTATCTGTGTGTGCCTGTGGCTTTTGTCTTGATGTAATTTGCACCAAGGTGAGATTAAATCTTCTGCAAGTCTCTAGCAGCTCTAGACTAGAAGTGAAGCCAACAATAAGCTTAATTATTACTGGTGATATTTAAAAAGTATATAAATCACGAAAAAGTTTTTGGATTGATTGAGAGAACGCTGTTCTTGAAAAGAGACTTCTACTGAGACCAAAGTAGTTGTTCAAGTGTATGTAGGTCTCCATTTAAAACCTTTTACATTTATCCGAAGCTAAGTGAAATTCAACTCAATTGCCCTATCGCATAATGACGTCACACCAAAACATTCTATTGTTTTGACACTAAGGATTTAATATGGTCGCCAGAGGGGATCAGAGTGATTGCATATCAAATAAAATGCAGATGAGCAATCACATGATATATATCAAAACTCGATACATTGAAGTTCTACTTCGAAAAGGAATATTAATAGGTCCCAATTTCCACTGTTTCTGAGCATCTATCCCCAATGTAAACAAACTGTGACGTCATTATGCGATAGGGCAATTTCAACTCAAACTTACAAACTCGATCTCTGTGACCATGTGCATGAGACCGAGTAGTCAAATGCCGGTCTTTAAAATAAAGAAACTATATACATTTAGGTTTCCAAAATACTGCATCACCGTTGTCAAACGATACACAATCAATAAGTAAATTAAATGAAAATAATAACTTAAATAGTGTAAGCTTATAGGTAAACTAAACTGTTTAACTTAAGCTTAAGCTTTATATTAGCTTACAAGGACTGAGTTATCGACGACCAAACTTGAGAATGGCGAGCAAACTTGAGAAGTTATGCATTTTAGAAGCTTATATTATTGTAAATAAACTTTTACCTTCATAAAACAGATTTAGTTACTTACTTACTTACCATTTTAATAGACAAACGCTGACAAAAGCGAATACCTGTTTATCGTATCAACATTGCTTGAAAAATGGCGCGAAAATCAGACGCGTGCGTGCCCAGTTCTCGCTACCAGTTCTCTTCAAATCTAAAACACAGGAAACCCACAGGGGCCGAATCGCTTTATTTTATTTTATTTTTTAACTCAAAATAAGCCTGTTTATGGCTTAAATTGTTAAATATTCTTTACATCTGTGTTCCGTTGGCTTGAAGCGAGAAAGGCTTTTCAGTTTCCTTGACCAAAAATAACGTTCAGAAAATGAATTATCGTATACAATGGAATAAATTTTATGAACGGCATGTCTTCACTGATGACCCTCCCAAGTCCCAAATTGAATCCCTCTCTATTTCATCGCAGCTCTTATGACTCGGACACACCATTCAAGTGTTCCTGCGAGAAACAGTTGCAGAGATCATCGATGTTGCACACGTCATTGCGCATATTTCAGGACAAGTAGAATCCTGCAACACTCCCAAATAGTCCCAAAGCAATCTAGCCTGCGTAACGCCGCAGGGGAGGGGAAAGAGATGGTAGGGTGAGAAAGGGAGCTATTTCCCCCTCTCAATTCCACTTCCCTCTCTTCCCTCCCCTCCACTTTTTTCTCCCCTCTCCCTCCTCCTTCCTCAAGAGCCTTTTACGCAGGCTAAAGACGGCGCAACAAGTCTCAAAATGTCTGGACAAAAACTACTAATAATGAAGAAATGAAATAGACACCAAGATAAACAGAAGCAATATTTATATTGAAGATAAGAACCATTGATTCTTAAAATAATTTGTCAAGTTATTTACAATATTTGCACGTGTTCATTTTTTAACTAACATTCACACACTACTAAGTATTGATCACGGTTAACTTACAATATACAACTTTGAGTACGATTTTTCCAATTCACACAATATATAGTTTAGCGTGAAAAAGTACAACTCGATGACAACGATACATAGGCCCTATGATATCTTGGTGACCAAAGCGAATTGATATCCAATAATTATTACATGGACTCAGTTAAAAATATTCTGACAGTCACTGATGGACGGAGAATAGGTAACAAGCAAACGCATAATAATGATTACTAGTAAACTGACGAATTTCTTTTTACACAGAGTCACCGGAATTAAAATGATCCCACAACTGTGTTTATAAGTAAAATCGACGCATGGTGACTTTGAGGACTTATAACAATTTTGCTTTCAGAAAAGTGATTTCTCCATTTCGGATTCTCAAAATGTAGAGAGTTGCTGGGTTTCATCCATTCCTTTTGGAATTCAGAAGACAATACAGCGGTAGCCATGATGGATGAACAAACAAGGAAATCCATGTGTTGTTGAAGTTCATCCAAGATGGCTGCCGTGACGTCACATGCAACCCAAGAATACCTCACAGTACCAATACGATCCAATAGTCTACATTTAAAGATCTGAAAAAATGCTAACTAAGTCGAACAAGGGACCACCACCACGAGAAAATACATGACTTTTGAAAATCCATTATGGAAGAAATCCTGATGCGCAAATGTATATACTGAAGAATAGATTTTTTTTACAAATTTTAGGGTTCAGCGGATTGCAAATCTAGACCAGAGTGAGTGAAGGCCATTGCAAATTACACTGTAGAATACTATGCCACCGGGACAATTGATCATTCGAGACAGTTTTAGAACCACGTTATAACGTATGGCGAATAAACAAATTCTAATATCGTTAGAAACTGCTAAAACAATATGTAACACTACCTAGCTAATATAGATAAAAAAGATTTTCAATATTGAAAAAGAAGTTTAGTTATACATGTTGTGTAGGTACAGACGACACATGTACTTATACAATGACTGCTGTTCTTCAGCCCATCTAAACCAACAAAACGACCTTACTAGAGTCAAGCACAGTAAAACCTTCGTAATAAGGATGACCCTCTGATACAGACAAAAAATAATTGTTCATAAATATTTACCATCGATTCCGATGAAACGTAACTACCTAGACTTTGCTGCTGGCTTGTAATACTATCACTGTTATGTAACTCAATAAATCATATATACATATCCCCACTGCTGCATCGTGTGACACACCCAAAAACATTTTGTTGCGCGCCGCAGCGTTACAAAAATTGCATGTGTTCTACCCTGAGCAAACTCAGTCTTCATAGTCTATACGGTCGCGTTTCATCTAAAACAACGGTAAATAAAAAATTTACAGTAATGTATACACAACAATATTATATTACATAATTTAGCATTCTCTCATCTCCAAACTAAATCTGTACATGACAGTATCCCAAACTACTAGAGAGGTTAGAATTTTTCGTAACGAATGGTACCTCCAAATAGAGTTTTTTTTTTTTTTGTTTTAACATATTCATCAGGAGCCCCAAAACTAAGAATGAACCGTATTTTCGACACTTAAAAAATGAGACCACAAAAAAAACTTATTCAAAAAACGCTCGACTTTCTGCGTAATTCAGACCAGTTCCTTCAATGTCTGTAACAGAGGACTTTATGAAGTGCCAAGTGAAGGTAAAACTGTAGGTAATTTTAACGTTTTCTGCTATTCCAAGTATACATGGTCGATTACATTCATACATCACAATCAGCGTAAATGACACCTTGTGAATATCTAGAAATGCATACATGCACAGGACAGGGCTGAAAAATCCACACCTACAGACCGATCTGGACACCACTGAGGAGATTGTACGGATAATTACATCTAATGAAGCTAGTGGCATCAGATGTTATAGGTCATCCTATCATGACAAAGAACAAAACATTAGTATTGAAAAAGGAGTTATTAGTTTTGAAAAAAGGAACATGCATTGTAGTGGTGTGAAAACATCCAGTTAAGGATGGAGGGAAGATTGTGGAAAATCCAGCAGGAGGGAAATATATGCATGTTCTTTTCTCAGCTATAATAAATAAAATCATACCAGCTCTCCTTTTTTCAAAAGCATATACCTAGTTCAAAAGAGCCGTCAGATGAGAGGCCTAAACTCACAATAGAAAATAGCCACAGCTGGATACAAAATATTACCGCTGTTAAAAACGCAATACTAGAAAAGGTACTTTAATAACATATTTCTTTAAGTGAACCATCGTGTTGACATTCGTGCAGCTTTATAGTTTTGTAGTAATCTATGCCCATAACTCATTTCGGGTGAGTTGCATACTGTTCAAAAGAGCCGTCAGAAGAGAGACCACAACTCACAATAGAAAATAGCCACAGCTGGATACAAAATATTATATTACCGCTGTTAAAAACGCTTTACTAGAAAAGGTACTTAACATTTCTTTAAGTGAACTGTCGGGTTGAGATCCGTGCAGCTTTATAATTTTGTAGTAATTTATACCCATAACTTCTTTCGGGTGAGTTGCATAGGCTTGGGCCTTTGGTCCGACGTTTTTTGAAATAGGTGTATAAAAATAACTCCATTACTTACATCATCTCCAAAACACGAACAAGTACATGATTTTTTCTCAGGTGGAGGTGGAGGAGCAGTTCCTGTTAAGTCTGGTGTTGGCTCGTTATCGGGACCAAACAGTATATTAAGTTCGCTAAAACAACCCATTTCAATCATCTGTACAAAATAAACAATTATAAAGATTACTGACACTTGCAATATTATAGTCGTATCAATGAGCTTTTATCATGTAATTCCAAAAGTCACAGTACAGAAATATAATTACCATAGCTGGAAAGAGCATGTCAAAATTAGTAAAACTGTGAAGTTTGAATGAAGTAACTTTCAAACTCACGAAGATATGAATTTTCCGAAATCGAAATTTTTTATGAAAACATTCGCTGGTAGGCAAGAGATGCCTACCAGCAAAGGTTTTCTTACAAATTCACACTTTTCAAAAATTCATATTCTCGCGAGTTTTGGATTTAATTCCTTCGAACTTCACTGTCTTGCTAATTTTAACATGCTCTTTCAGCTATGGTAATTCTTTTTCTGTTTTACGAATTGAAAAATACCTGATAAAAGCTCATTGAAAGTATGATGGTGATTGTTGGTGACTTAATTGTGTTGTGGGCTTAACATCCTCAATCAAGAAGACATAAAGGTCGATCAGCAGATGTCTTTACAAATAGGCAGCAACTTCTCAGCCAAAGACCTGGAATGCTTTTCTGGCTGGAGCTCTATATCTAAAGCCTTAGAAATAATTCTTTCAAACACCATCCTTCCGAACTTCAATGTTGGATAGCTTGCAAAAACGACAGCACCGCATTTTGTTGAAACTGAAATTGCGCGTGCATGCACGCGTAGGCAAATTTTCTATTTCTTTTATAAAATACAACATTGTTTTCGAGCACATAAAGTATTCATTAGCACTGACCATTCGATATAAAGTGTGCACGCGTAGTGTGTGCATATTTAGAGTTCGCAGTATACGCGTCCTTCAGCCAATGAGAGCGCGCGTTATATGATGGCTATTTCAAAATGACATTACCTCATTTTGCCAAGGAATTGCAACACATCCAGAGGCAAATCTTCTATAAAATTCTTCATCAGTGTCATCTAGTCTGACACCTTTGACAGAGGAGAATTGTTCAATATCTAAAACATCTCTGCAATAAACTGCTCTTGGCTGAAGATGAAATAAAATGGAAAAAAATTTGCTCTAATTATCATTCTATTTGCTTTTCTTAAGACTTTAATAGTACTTATATTGGTTAATAATTCACAAGCATGATTTAAGACTGCTGTGGTTATTACAGGCGCGGATCCAGGATTATCTTCAGGAGGGGGTGCACTGTCTTCAGGAGGAGGTGCACTGTCTTCAGGAGGGGGGTGCACCATCGATAAATTGGAAACTGTCGAGAGGATATTTTGGAAAAATATTGAGAAAAGAGGACTTAAAGTCGTCTCAGGAGGGGGTGCGCACCCCCTGCACCCCTCCACTAAATCTGCCCCTGTATTATTTACTGTAACTTACATCAGGGCTAAATGGAGGTGGCGTACACCCAGCCTCAAGTTGTGACCAATTAATGGATCTAAAAAATGGATGCTTCTTGATATCATCACCTTTACAACCTAATCTATTTGAAGGTTCCTTTTGTAGTGTCTGCAACCAAAATTATAACTATCAGTGTCACATTCCCATACAGGAACATGTACATGTAACATACAGTGAGCCAGTGTATTTTTCCCTTACCTGTGAACATATAAGTCTTGCATATGCACTGAATTTATCAGTATACGGTTCTGGATCTTCCTTTACTCTTCTCTCCACCTCTTCTCTTTTCACCTTTTCTTTTCTTGCTCTGAATGGTGACTGTAATAATCAAGTATCATTTATCAATAATCAACAACTTTGGCCTGCAGGGCCCAGTTGCTCGAAAGACGATTAGCGCTAACTCAGGATTAAATCTGAAGAAAATCATTGGCTTTAACCCAGGATTAGCGTTAATCACCCTTCGAACAACCGGGCCCTGGTCTATGGCCTTTTTAGATTACAGTATCTATGTGAGATAGATTCTGTGAACTATGTAAAAAAGTAATAGGCTTACCTTCCCTTGAATCATTTCATAAATAAGACAACCTAGTCCCCACCAGTCTGGAGAGAATGTATATCTTTCATTTTTCACCACTTCTGGAGCTATATACAAAAATAAATAAAGAAAACTATGAACAGTAGTCATGGCAAACAGTCTTGGATTTAGAGTGGGGGGATTAGTTTGGGGTCTGTGACCTTAGTGGAACAGGGGGAAAAAAGACATGGCCAGAAAAAATAAATGCAATACAGTTGTACACAAGGACAGTAAGTGGTATGGAAGTGGATGAGAATTTTACACATTTTGGCTCAAACAGTTAAATCATCCAACTTTCAGCTGCTTTGACTTCCATTGCCATGGCTCCCAGAGCCTAAAATTGCACTGAAACCTTTTTCATACCAGTGAAAACAACATGCTTAATTTTTTACAACAGCTTGCCATCTCTGTGGTTGTTATCAGTAACTGTGAGTCTCAATAGGAAAGCATAATCAGGAAACTGAGACACAACTGAATGAAGTGATGGGTTGCCCTGCACTTTTGCTATTTTTAGGCCACCAGCCACTTGTGCATATTTAAAGTTTTTAAATATTTGACAGACATTTGCTTCCAAAGACATTCTAAAAATTAACTCAAATGTAAGGCAACATGTCAAATTCAGTCATCAAAGGTTTTATACGCACAGAGTCTCAGTCCCCTGTCCCGGTTGTACCTCCTGGTCTCAGCATTTAAAGAATTAGAGATGACCATTGCCTGATGATTCTTCTCAGTCCGTAACACCTAAAGTGATGACTTTAAGACTTACCCATGTAGCCTATGGTTCCAACTCTGCCTCTAATTGTTTCTCCATTGCGTATTTGAACAGCAAGTCCTAAGTCTGATATTCTAACATGACCATCATCATCAAGTAGTAGATTTTCAGGTTTTAAGTCCCTATTATAACGACACAACAAAACTATGTTATAAATACAACCAATACAGTGTACTCAATTTTTCCATTTTCCATGGCAGTGCATCTAAAATATACAAGGTTAATACAATAATTCTAGTGAATTTTTGGTCAAGAGATGGTAGATGTATCTGTATTTTACAATTATGGTTATCTTTTTCCTGAAATGACCACCTCCTTAAGCCACAGTTGCATCATCATCAACCTCATCATCATAATTTTCAGCATTATCTTGAGTTACAGTAGCAATGAAATTCTTACCTGTAGACTATTCTTTGTGAATGAAGATGAATAAGACCTAGAGTGACTTCAGCGGCATAGAACACTGCTCGTTCTTCCTCAAAGCCTGGATTCCCCATATTATGAATATGAAACTTGAGATCCCCACCATTCATCAATGTTAGGACCATGCATAAGGCATCTTTTGTTTCATAGGCATATGCAAGACTGACCTGGTATTGGAATTAAACAGCAATTTTAATATTTAAGGAATATAAAACGCGTGCACATGTCTCTGTACTGTGATATAAACATGATGGAAGATGTAGAGCAAGAGAAAAGCAAGCTTAGGAACACGAGGCGTAGCCGAGTATTTCTCTTGCTTTCCGAGTGCTCTACATCTTCCAGAGTGTTTATATCACAGTACAGAGACATAAGCGATCGTTTTATATTGCTTTTATAAAATATTTTCGACATTTTTTGAGCGAGCCATGTCTCTGTCCTCTGATATAAACATGGTAGCTAGCCAATCAGCACGCGCGTTATATCTCAAGTATTTTAATATAGCAGAGTGGAAAGAGCCTCTTCAGGGGTTTCATTAACATTAGCAATAGAGCAGATTTCGTATGACTGTGAAAATGGCACCGCACGGTCATGGCATGGTTACGGCAAGAATTTCGAATGTTTTCTTAGACATCACGGCACTGACACGGTCACAGCACGGAATGGTTCATTTCACACTCATACGAAATCTGCTCTCGATAGCAGGTTCCACTACTAAAGATAGGCGTCTGAAATACAGATGTCCTACCATTAAAATATTGTATAACTAGAAAAAAATAGCCGGCGGTGAATGGCAAAACAGACGGCAATAAACCGCTGGTAACCGCCTATTAATGAAACCCCTGCTCTTACATGTATAGTTTTTCAAAGGAACCTTTGTTTTTTTTAATGATACAGGCCTATAACAAAATGGGCATGTTCAAATGGCCCTATTAAAGAATACATACAAGTAGGAATCCACAACATAGGCCACATTATTATTAATAATCAACAAATAAAAATCCCAAACATTTCGTGCAACATGTTTCCACCCCTCCAGTAGTTGCGCAGGGCATTGTACAGAAAGTTGCAGTAAGAAGAATTTTATTCTATTCTTGCAACTGCTGCACCCATAGACCCAATTGGCTAATGCGTTGCTGTGAAAGTTTCCACCCAATTCAAAACCTCTGGGAATAAAGTTCTTTGTCTCTCGTGGAAATTTTTGGAACAAAAGTTCTTATTCCCAGAGGTTTTGAATTGGGTGGAAATGTACATAGCAGCGCGTTAGCCGATTAGGTCTATCTCTTGCAGGGGTAAACAAGTGTGCAACTCTGTGTTGAATACAACATTGCAGAAAACATACAGGAAAAGTACCATTGCAGATATCATATGGGTCTTGGATTCTCTGCTTTTACTGTCAGTAACAAATGCTGTTGCAGCTCCTCTTACATTTTAGTATAAACCTACTAACAGTCTATCATCAATCCTGCATTCTGATTGGCTACTCTACCAGAGGTCTATTTGTGATAGCCTACTAGTTGCGAAAAAGTGCTGGTTTTTGAGAAAAATAAATGATTTCAACTCAATTTAAAATAGTTTACATCCATTTATTTAACCAATTTTAGTAGGTTTACACTAAAATAATCAGACATCTTGGCCTCATAGACTATGAGTCAATAGCCCATTCAGCCTCTATTAACTTGTAGTCCATTCATCCTCGATGTCTAATATTGTTAAGTATACCAACATGGATTTTTTTGCACCTCAGTTTCACAGTCATACAAAAATGGCTCTTTAAATTTGATATCAACTTACCACAAATCTACTATCAATTCTTTCTAACAAGGTTTTCTCATTAAGAGCCATTGCTTCTCCCTTTCTTCTCTTTATTCTTTTCTTCTCCAATTTCTTCATGGCATACATTTTCCCACTTATTTTACTTTGACAAGCACATACCTGAAGAATGAGATAAAGGAAAACAATGACTACAAGAAAGTCTTGGCTGTTTTCACATAATAGTAAACCACAGGCCCCTTGCCATGATTTTGGAAAGGAGGGTATGCTTTTGCCACTCTTGTTGCATTTACAAATTCAGTCATTTTTGCTTTTCTGAATACACATATTTCAAAAAACGTTATTGTGGTTCAGAGCAAAAAACTCTTGTGGCATGGTAGAGAACAACAACTTTTGATAATAAATATCTAAAGTCTTGCCCGGCTGTCTGAGCCAGATGCCCTCCAGTTTAAAATCTTAATGAACTCCTGATGTGGCATGACCTTAAATGCAGACACACTTTTGGTTCCATTGTTACATAATACTAAATTAAACCATTTAACTACAGAACTATTTTGAATACCCAATATGGTATGTCAAATCACAACATTATATAATGATAAAAATGCAATAATATATATATTATATATATATACACTCGATTGCAGAAAGGTTGTAGTCTGCAAATACACAAATATACAAATATCTAATGAGATGCAAAACCCAAAATACTGCTTAAATCGGCATTGCTTGCATGCAATGATTGTCAAAATATATTTTTAGTCTTTCTAAACTCTAGCAGATATTCAAGAACTATATTTTGGGTGTTGTGATTGCATATTTACAAATTGCATCTCCTTAAATATACTGAATAAATTAGATATTTGTGTAAATGTAGACTACAACCTTTCTGCAATCGAGTGTATATATATATATATATTCTATAACCAATGAATATCATTCCATACCTCTCCAAACCCACCCTTCCCCAAAACTCTATAATGCCGGAATGTCTTCTTTGTAATTTTTATACTAAAAAAGAAAAGAATAAGATTATCATTGCCATTGTCATGGTGAAGGAAAATAATTCAGAATCAATGAAAAAAAAAGGGAGATGTTACAGTCTTTAAGGAACACTACCTTTCAAGATATTTCCATTGAAGGTACCGAGAATAATAAATAGACTCTAAATATTGGTTGAATGGTTCATCACCAAGATAGTCCTTGACCTCCCTGTAAAAATCAATAGTATGGTTGGATAATGTACGTTTTCTTTAGTTACTGTAGCAGGGGCGTATCCAGAATATTTCAAAGGGGGGTCACACTTTCCATTTTCCACCAAAGGGGGGTCACACTTCCAATTTCTCAATCTTTCTCCAGATTCTTTTATTTCTATCATCTTTTTGTTTTCAAAGGGGGGTCACGGGCACCCTGGGACCCCCCCTTGGATACGCCCCCTGTGTAGAGATTTAAGGTGTAGAGATACAGAGGTGATTTCATATAACTGTAGTTATTTCAGTACCCTAAGGATACAAGGTTAACTTAAACATTTTAAATGATGAAATATTGAACATGACAATGATTAAATCACAAATAAAGGAAGGGAAGAAGGAAAAGGAAAAGAAGGGATGGGAAGGGAGGGGAGGGGAAGGGAAAGGAAGAGAAGGAAAAGGAAGGAAAGGAAAGGAAAGGGAAGAAAACATGGGGTTTATCAAGGGCCAGGCATCAGGCAAATTGGCTGGCTGTGGACATGACTTTGGTGGGCTTTGTCTGCCTGTCTTGGACAACCATGGCAATATTTAGTAACAAATATCTCTATTTCTTGCCCTGGTGTCACAGCCATATGTCCTCCAATTCAAAATCGTAATGAACCCCCTGAGAAAAGGAAAGGAAAGGAAAAGAAATGGAAGGAAAAGGAAGGAAACAGAAGGGAAGGAAAGGATGAGACCAAAAGTACCATCAAAATGCTATTACTAGTGCTCACCTTACTGCATCATTAAACAAATTACTGGAGAAATCTTCATCAGCAGACCGTGAAACAATACTGTATGCTTTATCAGCTGTATCATCCAACACCCCAGCAACACGGGCTGGTGCTTCTTCAGGATTACCATCTTCTGTCTATAAAATAGCACCAAATTATATGTATTACCGTATTCACTCGAATAAGCGCTCCGGCACTTATTAAATTTTTCACATCTAAAACGGGGCACTTATTCAGGGGAGGCGCTTATTTGGGGGAGGTGCTTATTCGGGGGAGGCGCGTATTCAGCAGGAGGAAACACGTACACAACTGTCAAAGTATGCTTTCCTTTTAATATCAATAATGTCAATGTTATACTACTACAACAGTACTGGTATTAGTATTACTATAATGAGGTGCGAGGCGCTTATTCGGGGGAGGCGCTTATTAATTTTTTTGTCCAAAGGGGGCACTTATTCGGGGGAGGCGCTTATTCGGGGGAGGCGCTTATTTGAGTAAATACGGTAC
Source organism: Telmatactis stephensoni (assembly GCA_029948255.1). Taxonomy (NCBI): domain Eukaryota; kingdom Metazoa; phylum Cnidaria; class Anthozoa; order Actiniaria; family Isophelliidae; genus Telmatactis; species Telmatactis stephensoni. The sequence goes on from JALIZF010001501.1 coordinate 58,374, forward strand.
TACAAAAAAATTATTGAAAGAAACTTAATTTAATAATAAAGGGGTGCCTGGGTAAACAACCGAAATAGCTTTTTATATCATTTATTAATATATATATTTTGGTATAGAAAAGTTAATTAAACTATTAAAGGAACTTCAGTCACTTTTATAGGCAACCTTTCAATTAATGCTAAACAAAAAATTATGAAATACCTTTTTATATCATTTATTAATATATATATCATTTAATATATATAAACAGTCAAATAACTTCCAAAAGTGTAGATCGTAACCAGAATCAGTGAATATTTGGACAATAAACTGGCAGCAAACACAAATGTTTTTTTGCCAAATATATATATATATATTAAAGGACCTTCAGTCACTTTTATAGGCAACCTTTCAATTAATGCCAAACAAAAAATTACTGCTCTCAATACACTGTAGCTCCAGCTACTAGGAAACTCAGCCAGCTCCAGATACAGTGAAATAATATTGCAGCAGAATACACTACCACAGGTCTGTTTAATAGATTAATTTCAGACATATTAAGGTTATGGTATGGAGATTAATGGAACACCATTCAATAATAAGATCCCATTACATGCTAATTTGTAAGAAAACAGCTGGCCTCCGTCTACAATATCTTAAGACTCTCACTGTACATCTTTATAATTACATAATCTTATGTAAGGAAGTTTGAAGTTCATCACCAACTGTTCTGCAAAGTATGGATGATTTAAGAGGGTTAGTAATACTATATTAGTATTACGACATTCCAAATTCCTGTGGCAACCGTGCCATGTGGTGACCATGCCACTTTCCCAGTCATACCAAATTGGCTCTATTTCAATGTAAAGCATATGTACATGTATCATCCCTTACACAAACACCTTAAATTATGAAAATTACTGAGCAATTGAAGCTTCAGTTTGACAGCTAGCTCAGATCATTCACAAGAGAAGATTTCAATCAACAATAAATTTATTGTGCAGCAACAGTTTTGATAAACATAATGACACTTTTGAGTCTTAAAACAGACATGTTTCATTGGAGGCATGAATATCGATCTTTAGAGTAACTATCTGATAAAGCAACAGTATGTATGAGAAACCTGTGTACAATTTGTTAAGTATATAATAATAGTTCACAGTGAGAATAAGGATAGGATAGGATAGGATTCACCATTCTGAAATTAGGGTTCCAGTTGAATATTATGGGGCGGTTTTGAGGGATGCCACTTAATTTTAATTTAGAGCAAAGTGCTTGTAAACAATTGTAAACACCTGATCCTAGTAACTTCTCTCTTATTTATGGTCTCTTGTTTCATACAGTATTTGGTGAAATGTACCTGTCGAATTTTGAAATTTTGTGTCCTCAAAAACAGTCCTATAATTCAACTGGAACTCTAATTTCGGAATGGCGAATAGGATAGGATAGGATAACCTTATTTAGAAACACGATATTGATGAGCAAGTCAGGTTTCTGATAAGATTTCAGTCACATCTAATACACTGCACTGTCATAACATAATACATTCTGTGGCTTTTCATCATATGAAGGAAACCATATGAAGTCTGCTCTAATTTCATCTATCTGCTGAATCTGGTTGGGGTTTAGATTAGTTCAAAGAAAAGAATGTCACAGTCACTTAAAAAAACTATTGACAACTCATTATCACTGTCATATTGTTAGGCATCTGATATCATTAATACTTTGAACAACAGTTGGCAAATTTCAAACTTCCTCTCTACAGTATTTCACTGATAATAGACCAAATTAATTGGCTAACAGGTTGCTATGTACGTTTCTACCCAATTCAAAACCACTGGGAATATGAACTTTTGTTCCATTGCGTTTTCACGTGCTATGCAAATACAAAGACAAAGAATCTTATTCCCAGAGGTTTTGAATGGGGTAGAAATGTACATAGCATTGCCAACACATAATTAACTGATTAGGTCTATGGCAAGACTGTGCCACATGCATGCCTAATAGAGTAAGTTTCTATTATTTATTTATTTATTTATTTATTCAACTTCCACTGAGTACATAAAATATAAATAATAGTAAGATTAAATAAAATAATATAGATAGTTGAAATAATGGACTTAATTAATTAATTCTAAATTTGCATGGGATGTAAAGTTCAAAGTTTGCAAACAAAGTTTGTTCTGAGCAATTCCAAAGTACAACTTGAAGTTTGGATCTTCTGAATGAACTTTGGAGGCCACTTGTCAAATCAAATGCAATTGAAATGAGAGAATTAAACTTCACAAGGAGGAGTTGATTACTTTCCATATTAGCATAACAGAGCAAAAAACTACTTAAGCTAACTGGAATATTTAAATGCATATAGCTTTCTATTTATACGCATTCATGAAATTATATGGACAAAACATTCCCTCCCTCAAACACGTATATTATGTTTGTATAAAAATACAAAGATATTAACTAACTAACTATTCCCTTTTATCAATTTTACTAATGTGTAAGTTTCTTTCCTTTTTTTTTTTCTTTTTCTCCGAAACAGGTGTACTTTTATCTGTTTAGGATAAGCATACATATGAACAATGAGGAAGACGAAAAGAGGAAGACAACATAATAAAGAACAGGAAACTTGAAACTGACAAATGTTGAGGCAATTACTATCAACAGCAATAACTAATAAATGGGATTTTGAAAAAAATGAAATTGTGGGTTAGAAAATTAAAGTGTTGTTCAGACCAGATGATTAATAGTTAAGGAACACATTTTTGTAGTCTAGACCAAAAATAATACCTATTGTAAGTAGGCGACATATTTAAAACTGTTGACAATCTTTTTAATGTAAGTTAACTTGAATCGACAGTAAGACATTGTATATAAACTTAAGTATGCACAGATCTCTGTATACTTATTGAAATTACAATGCTATTATCGCCATGATATAATACAGGTGATAATATGATATCATCATCCATTGCTATTCCATGTTTTTATTTCAGCTAGGCAAGTCTAATAAAATTCAAGGATTTGGTGGCCAAATATGTTATTATCTATGTAAATGTTTGGTTGGGCCTGTGATAGCTTTTCCTTTTAGATCCAAATCAAATAATGGAACAGACAAATCTATAAAGATAAAGAAATTACTTCAAGTAAACAACCAGTAAAATCCTATTCTATATCGGCACAGTCAAAATCATATATATAAATTATGTCTCGGCTCATAACCAATAAGTATAATATTTAATGTAATATTTATTGTGTAATATTTTCTTATCTTCAGACCATAGTCAAAGGATATTTACATAAGATTTTAAAGAAAGCTATGTTGATTGAAACTTTGACTGTTTACTTTATAAGAAATTTTATAACATATACATTGTATATGTACACATTTCCTAGGGAATAGTGCCTCATGTATAGCTTATGCATGGGCATGTACACATATCCATATATTTCATATTATATTTACATCCATGCCTTAATTGCTAAAAAGTCATATCCTTCGAAGGTGTCCGAGTCAACTATTATTCATCACTGTTTATAATAATATCAATCATGTATTGTCTATTTAAGGGAGCATTTTGTTGACTGTCCTGCACTGTACTTAATTAACACTTCTGTGTATGACTGCTGATAACTCACACTAGCTTCAATTGGATGAAAGTGATAAACATTCTATGCTGATGTCTAAAAAATGATTGAACATTTTGTGGTCTTCCATAATATTCATTAAAGACATAATATTTTGTTCAGCAGCAATGGTGGCAGAATTAAATATCAAATCAAGTGCAAATGGCAACATTATCAAGCGACTTTCTAAAGTTATTGTATTCTAAAGTATGTCAAAATACCTACAGATAAAAAACTGTACCATTTCATATCAAAAATGGGTGGAATTATAGATGGCAATTAATCTTTTTTGAATGGTTCCTATGGAAATTGTAAGTTGTATAAGAAATTTTTTACCTGCATGCATATTTTTTCTTTAACACTTGCAAATCAAAAAGGTGTTGTTATTAAAAACAGAATTTTACACTTATGGCTGAGTCTAGTGTGCATATATATAGATCTATAAAGTCATATGCTGCAGATATAGCGTAGATGTAAGTTATGCAACGCTATATATTAATGATAAACTATTCTTCATAAGCATCAATCAAAATGCACATTTAAATAAAACACTATTTATAACCTTCCTAGATGGCAATCTTCATCACTCAAGCATGATTTGCTCAACTTACTGTTTTACACACAAAAGATAATATAATATCTTCAATTGCATTTTGACAATTTTTGTAGACACGTATACGCTCTTTCCTAAGTCAAATAATTGTGAATCTAAGTGTTATTTGACATGGTATTTAAGAGTGCTGCTAAATGCCTAGCAATTCTGCATCTGGCATGGTTATATATGATTTATTCAAGTATTAAATTGGAATAGAAGACATAGGAGATGCTTCAAGTGAATGCCCAGTTAAATAAGTAATGAAGTAAAGTGATGGCCAATGAGTTAAAAATTTAATGGTTTTGAAAAAAATTAAGCACTGTTACTATTTTCAAACACCATGAGGAACAAAACACTATAATTGGGAAAAATATTTTAGATACTAATTTTCAGTAATGTTTTCAAATTTATAAATTTATTATTTTATCTTCTAAACTACAAACTGATTGCCTTTCATCAAAACATCATTATTGTTAAATGAAAATGCCTTTTGTATCTTGCAATAAGTGAAAGAAATTAGAAAAATGTATATTTCTTTTGAAGAAAAGGAAAAGAAGAAACGTGCTGGCCACTCATGTATCAGCTGTTTTTAATTTGTTACTAGTATCTAAGTTTTAAACCCCAACATTTCACTTTCAAGATCGATATTGAGCTATAGAGCCTCCAGGAAATTTGCTTATTCTACAGGCTTAATCTAAAGCTGGCTTTGAATAAAGTGTGTTGCCAACCATATAAATGTAAACAGTCGATCTAAAGTAAGAATATTTCTTGTCGTAGATACAATCGATTGTGGTTTAAAAGACGACAAAATGTGACGATCACACCTAACAAACCGGTGTATAGATTAGAAGTTGTAACAACGAAAGGCTTATTCCTAAGGCTATTGTATTATGTAGATAATTGAGCCTTGCTAGGGAACTCGGTTTGAGTATTTACTCGAAGCAGACATCAACGAGGTATCAAATTGCCCGAACAGTTTTTGAAATTCCCACGGAATTATTCCAACAAGGTGTTAGAAGTAAAATGAGCCTTGAATGTGTAGGAATTGCCTACACAATCGGCAAAATCGGTTCACTGTGATTTCTGGTCAAAAGTGTACGTCTATAAATGTGGATGTGGCAACAATATGATAATACCGGTGAATCTTCGCGCGAATCTGGGTCACCAAAATGACTAGTTGTGACCCCTACATCGCTTAATTCTCGATCATATATCTTTACAATTCCTAGTCAAATTCTATGTTTAACGGCATTTGATCGAACTGCCCTACAAAACACAGGGAAAATACGACCTTTAGCGAGCAGACGAGACCAATGCATTTAAATAATAGTAAAACTGTATAAATTATAGGCTAAATGTTGGCACTTACATTTGCTGGTTGCAAGTGAAGCCGTACGATTTCTCTAGCTTTCTCCGGTCGAGATGAAGCCTCTGCTTTACTAAACTCGTCCTGTAAAAAAAGTTTTTGACAGATTTGAGGATGTAACTTACAAGCCGGCTTTTGAATCTTTCACTGCAACAGCAATTGAGCAACGATTGAATTCAAAATAGGATATGTTACTTACAACTGAGTCGAGGAAATCTATAGATTGTTGGAACTTGGGATTCGTTGCACAGAATATCCGAAAAAGCTCTCTTCCAATGGGCTCTTTCTCACAATTCCTGTCATAATCTGGGGTCACTAAACCACGTAAAAAAAGCTCCATTAGCATAGATTCTCACGGGGTGACAAACCCACAAGACATCCTGATCACTCGAGAAGAGAACTAAAATTCCAACATTCACAAGAAATTTCGGGTTGAAGAGTACACAACTTACATTCCCGTCGAAGGTCACTGCACTGGGTGTAGTGAGGAAACTTCAGCAATTCTTTCCATTTTTTGCTTCGTCCTTTATTTTTACCTGGAAGATTGAAAGGTGATGATTCGATTATTGCATTGGCAGTAGTAATGAGAACGATCCTCTACAAACTGAAGCATTTGTGTTATTTCCTTTCTTGATTTTCTCCGTGTACACCGACACAGCTCCATCGGGCAAAGCTCAGAGCCGTCGATTCCAACCAACATCATTGCAACGGCTAAACAAACACCTCAAAACTTACTTTCTCTTGCTTTGATATACACAGTGTTCGCTACTATATTTTCTAGTTCCATAACTTGTGCTAATTCATAGGAAATAAAAAGAATTGCCACAAATCCACCCACTTTATAATGAAGCTGTCATGAAATCGAAACATCGGCTCCGAGCACAACCTCGGGGCTTCCGATATTTTTACGGTATTTCCTTCGGAGTCCGAAATTACCGTGCGAGCATTTGCGAGCATAACATGGCCTCAGTCCTCCGCAATCATATTATATTCAGGAACCCCGGTCTCTGAAGACGACACTGCACATTCAAGTAATTTTTATACTTTCTTATTTCGGTTGTTTTTCTTTCTTTTTTGATTCTCCCTCTCCATCTTTTTCTTTTTTATAGAAGTCTAGACAAATAGTAAGCAGAAATCTAACAATTTTTTCATGCTTCCTGTAGTTCGGGACGGGCTGGTGGAATTCTTGACAGCCTAGCTGACAGCTATCAATTCTCCAAGCCTGGCATATTTTCTTTTGTGCTTGGCAGAACCAATGAAAACAGTTTGAACGAAGTGTTGATGACTTGATCGCGTTATAAGTTCGGACGTGCAGTTAGCAACGATTGCAACAATAGTTTGAAAACAGGAGCCTGGCGATCTTCAGTTCCCACTGCGCTCGCTTGTTGCATCCTGAGCCCTTTATACGAGCAAATGTTCTGCGAAAAATGCACTCTACAACACTGATGATAAATTTTTCGTAGGAAATTTTGCTCGTATGGAAGGCCCTTAACATATTTTAAGATCTTTTACACGATTCGATTTTGCAGAAAGAAACTCGCTTTCACCAGGAAGTCCAGTCTTTTTTGGAGAAATTATGGGGGCGAAATTCATTGAACAAAGGTCATTGATCTAATTAGAAAAATGGGAAAATGAATCGAATCAAAAGGATACGCAGATGTGGGCAGCTGACGTAGGAGTCGTTTGTGTTCACTTTTTCGCATCTCAGAGCCGGATCGCTTTACCTTCCGTTTTAGGGCATCATTTACAAACCGTTTTACATTCACCTTCGCAAATGAACAACTTCCTTCACGTTCGTTCACTTCAAACTATAAAAAAATTATCCACCATAAAACTTAGGCTTAAATTGAGCAACCCTAGGAAAAATTAACCAGTTGAAAAATTATACCACAACTAGTAAAAAGCAATTTTTCTTGAATTACTGGAGGACTGTGGAACAAGACGGATCCAAAATATTAAAAGCCGTAATCAATATGTCTCGAGTGCTGAAACACTTGGGCACTTTGGCTCACAAAAGTGCTCTTCAATGACAACGTAAGTTGTTTCTAGTTTTTCTGAGGCACACCGTACGTGTCCGGAAAGTGTTAGTCGGCAAGTGATGTCATACTCAGTGATGACGTCACAAGTGATAGCGGGGACAGAAGAGAGAGATCAAAACATCCTATCAGTCGTGCAAAATTTCTTTTAATTCATTGTTTCGCCCGAGTAATAAAGTATACGAATGAGACAAAAGTACAGATAAACAAACTACATTACTGCGTAACTGTGTGCTATTTTCATTTTTCGCTGAAGGTAAGTTTTATATACCGTTCTGAACCCACGAACAAGTCGTGCAAAATCTCTTGAGTTTAATCCTTTATTTCACACGCTGAGAAAAGAAGTATACGAATGAGATGATACTTAAGATAAATTGTATTACTTATAGTAATGGTGCCCTTTTCTTTTTTCCGCTGGAGATATGTTTTGAATCCGCCAACCAGTCATCCAAATCTCTTTTAATTCCTTAGTTCACACAACTGAAAAAAGTGAGAATGAGATGAAAAACAAATTGCATATTGTTATATAACATAAGTAATTGAACCATTTTCTTTCTTTCTTTCTTTCTTTCTTTCTTTCTTTCTTTCGTTCCTTTCTTCCTTCCTTCCTTCCTTCCTTCCTTCCTTCTTTCCTTCCTTCCTTCCTTCTTTCCTTTTTTCCTATCTTCCTTCCTTTCATCCATCTTTCTTTCTTTCTTTCTTTCTTTCTTTCTTTCTTAATTTGTTATCTTTTTTCCTCTGTAGGTTATTTCTTTATTAATTTAATTATAGGTTTCGGGCCTGATCGAATTTTTATGCGATCAGGGGTATAACTGAAGTTTTTGACGTATATGTTACGTAGATTTAGACAGTTTATTTATTTATTATTGTTTTTGTTGTTAATTGTTGTTGTTGTTTTTGTTTTATGTCTTATAAAAATTAAATGTCATGTTTAAGGGGACTTTCATTTATTAGCGCGTAGAACATGATGGGGGGGGGAGTGGTCGGTAAAATTGTGTGTGTGTCTGTGTGGGTATGTTATTTTGGGGAACTAGATCAGTGGGGGTATCAGATTTTGTGAGAGAGGTTTTTTGAAACTCCAATTAAGTTTAGGAGTAATAAAGGAGTTATCAATGTTTTGCCTACCATTGAGGGGGTACTATTTGGAAAACACTCCAAGAAATTTTGCTGTGGCATAAACACAAAAAGCTTGTTAACGCAGAAAGGTTAAAATCATCTAGGAATAGCGAGCTTATCAGTAACGTGTCTCTTTCTGGTTTCTATATTTCGAACCTCGAGAGCTATTTTCCCTCCCACCTTATCTTCACACACACATATCGATCTTCACTCACAGCTGTGACATGGTATGTCTACATGTTGTCAAGTACAACACTTGTGTCAAGTCAAGTATAGATCAAGTACCCATTTCGGCACCTATTGAACGCCTAGACGGCTCTCCATCCGCGTCTTGATAGAAATCGACGATATGATTAGAAGTTTTAGCATGACTTTTGAAACGGCACGATAACGGCACCTTCACGGCATGAATTCCCAATGTTTTTGTACACAACACGGCCGGACCGGTCATGCTCATTAACAGCACAGCGCGGTTCGTTCACTACTCATTCAAAGTCGGTACTCTGGCGTTTTTGTCTCACAAATAAGGTCAAGAGAACGTTTATGTGCACGCGCATGCGTCATATGTGCCAATCAAAGTCAAAACCATGTGTTGCCAGGGCACATTTTATCGATAAAATTTTGTCTCATGTAGCAAAACCATGTGTTTTCAAGGCATATTTCACTGCCTCGATAAAATATATCTTGGCTTGTGTGACAGAGAAGACGGGATGTTTAAAAACGTATTGCTTAAACAAGCAGTACACTACAGCTTCAGCCTGCTATGGGAAAATCTCGACTTTTCACGTCGTAATTTTTGATTTTAGAATAAAAATGATTTGTTTTCAGTTCTTCTCATTTTGGTATAATTGTAAGCATAAAAGCTAGGGCTGTACATGTCGTCCACAAGTTGCTCGACAATTTTGGAGCAACTTTTTCCGATTTCGGGCAAGTTCAGTTTTCTTTCGAGCAACTTATTTTGTTTTGTTTTGTTTTGTTTTGCTTTTTCTTATACATTTCCACAATCTAAAAGAAATTAAACAGGTGTACTAAATTAAATACTAAAATTAATTTCTTCAGTTCGCTTCATGGGTCATAATACAGTTTGTAAACACCATTCAGTATCTAACTAATAGGACTTTCTCTAAAACAGTCGCCGATCATTAACATAAGTTTTGTTGTTCAACCTAAGACCTAATGATCCCTAAAATACTAAATAGTATGTATCACTTAGTAACTGTGCAAAAATTTAGAAAGTTCCAATGAAAATCCACAGAGGTATTAATTAATTTTTCAAATTGTGAAGTTTTACAGAAAATGTATGGCTGGGGGTATATGCTATACCTCCAGACATACATTTGTCTGTAAAATTATCAAATTTCAAAAATTTATATCTCTGCGGATTTCCACTGGAAGTTTTTAAATTTTTGCACAGTTACTAAGTGAAACATATTCTTTAGTATTTCGGGGATCATTACGTCTTAGATTGAAAAACATTTCGGCCGCCATTTTGGAGAAGGTTTTTGGGGTTCGGGACTGAGTTAGAGCTTATGGAGCAGTAATCTACCGGTGGTTCTATTATTTGAAAAGGCGATCCAGGTGGTCAGCGTTTACTTTACACAAATTAAAAATGGCGGCGGCTGCAGATGCCAACAAATTACAGCTCAAGGTGTAGTATTACATTGAAAAAAATCACATTGTAGCAACTTGATTTTCGGGCATTTTTATAACAACTTTTAGATTTTTGGAGCAACTTTTGAGCAACGTTTTGAGAAATTTCAAGCATCGATTTAAAGAGTTTGGACAGCTTTATAATGGCCCTAATGATGGAACTGGATCCACAACCACACAGACACCACATTGTGGAGATTACCTGACCGGTGCGGTGTTTCACATTTGCGCACATCTAATTCGTTTTCCCCGGCGAGCGAGGTATATGCGGAACCTAAGGTACGTATAATTCATCGAGAAAGAGTTACTATCAACCCAATATCTCCACTATTACATCCTCCCCCTTATATGTGCTTAGATAGCTATTCAACAATGAAACTGTAACAACAATCAGAGAGTAGTATCACCCCGTAAATGTTCATCCTCCCTCCCAACCCTCCCTTCCCTCTTACCAACCACCACTACATCAGAGATATTGCAGCAGTTACTATTATTGGTGTCATGAATTGCTGCGCTTCAGCCAGATTATATTTTTCCAGCGGAAGGGAGGGATGGCGATAGGTAGACAATGCATTCGGCTGGACGGTATGACTGTGGGCTCTGGGGACGAGAGTGGAGGAAAGTAAAATCTGATTACTGATATTGTGATCTTTATAAGATCAAAATTCATCAGATAGAACATATTTTCGCTGCCTTTTTTTTTTTTTTTGGCTCAGAAACAAGATAGAGCATGTTTTCGCTGCCGTTTTTTGGCTCAGAAACAAATTGAAGATGCTATCAATACAAGAATATCGGAAGTAGAAAGTTATTTTTGCACTTTTTTCTTTAAATAAATGTTATGACTATCTTTATTTGTTTGATTTTGTTACCATGATTTTTTTTCTCTGGCTGATAAGGTAGAAATACAAGATTAAAGCCATTTTCGGTTTCAAGAGTGTTTGGGTTGTCCTCAGTTCAAGGGGAGCGCTATGTTTTCCTATCAGAGAGAGAAAGCCACAGACATCTATCGTCTAGCACTTGATTTACCGCGGTCTGATACAGCTAGATGACGTCAATCGATTAGGCATCAATAGGAAATGGCTGATCAAGGGTCAATAAAGTGTTATTTATCCATTTGGTCCAATATGAGTTTCTTTGAAAGCTGTCTTGCTAAAAGGCACTCTTATCTTTACTAATTCCATCGATTGCATTTTTCCGCGAGGTTAAAACAACTTTTGTTGACTGAACAGGCAAGAGAATTCTCTGTGGTTGATTTTGACGTCAAATGTAGCGGGTAGTGCCAACAGAGGAAAATGTCGAAGATTGCGTGAGGCGTTGTTAAATGACGCAAGTAACTAGTAACGCAAGACTCGAAGGGTGACAAGTTTTGAAGATCATCTGGTGGCAGTTCGCGTTCGTTACCAGCTTTGAAATTTTAGACGCCAAACATCTTTTTTACTGTATATCCCTATAAAATATAAGAATGCGATATATTGTAAAGTGCGTGACACTAAAAGCGTGACTAGTTTTAACATGCATAAATGCGTGACAAAGATAAAAACATGAGTGACAAGTACAATTGTTGCGTGACATTCATGCATGTGTTCGTTACGATATTAAAGAAAATTGGCGAATGGCAATAAATCTATAGTTGAGTCGTGATGTGACAATATTGATTGATTAGGGAAAGGAATAATCGGCTCACACATAATGTGTCACGCATCCAGCACATGCAGGTGTAATTAGTCTCCTTCGCAATGTCCTCAGCGTCATCACGCAACGCTGCATGGATTGCGTGACGAGCCAAAATATGGGAATCAAAATTAAGGCTGTTTTGCATCCAGGACAAAGAATTGATCAAACAATAAATTTTGCAAAAAGAGCCTTCTGCCACATGCGCAACGCTTTTCGCACTAAAAGATGCGGTACTTTGATAAAAATTTACAAAGCATTTATTTGTTAATCTGTGATTTATAGCATAAGAGCTGCTATATTCAAGTACCGAACGGGATTTATCACCATATAAAGACGTTTTTATACTGCCAAGCAACGCAACAATAAATCGAGAGTAAAACGCGTTGCACTTAGAGAGCGTTTAAAGTTTCAATGTCGTTTTCAACCACAGCTTTGTTACTATGGATACCATGACAACCATCAAGAACGTATTTGTTCACTTACCGGCATAGAGTAGAAAAATAAAACTAACACCGCCAATAAACAAACCACGACGAGAAAACCAATTATGTACCACCTGTATCGCTTCCAAATGATGTACTTAAGGCTTTTAAATGGTGAAGAAAACCAAAAAAATGAAGTAGCAGGACGACTAGAATAATAACATAGACCAAACATTAGTACTGATTAGATCCTGATCCTAACCCTAACAGTGGGTGGCAAGGGTGGAGTGGTAGGGACTTCATTTGTTTGCAATAATATCCATTAATAGTAAGACTGATCCTGGATCCATACCATGTCCGTGTCAGTGCCGTGTTTTCTATAAAAACATTCGAAATACCTGCCGTAATCATGCCGTGACCGTGCGCTGTCGTTTTCACAGTCATACGAAATCTACTTTAGTTGAATGTAGTGGTAGTGTGTGTGAGTGACAGCAGGCCCACATCAGTTGAATGGTTGCGAATTAGCCGAGACTGCTTTAACAAAATAACATGTCCAATTTGTATATTAAACTGATTCATCTCTAGTACAGTGGAAGATCCACGGACTTCCACCTCAATAGCACAACCACTCTCTTTAAAACGAACGCTCTGTAAACTAAGCGACTATCTGTGTTAAACGTTTTATGCACTATGGGTGGCCGGGTGGCCTAGAGAAGTTTTTTTTCGTATGAATGTGAAACGGACGGCGCCGTGCTGAAACTGTGTCAGTGCTGTGCTGTTTATAAAAACGTTTGAAATTCCTGCCGTAACCGCGCGTGTGACCGCGCGTTTCAGTAATACGAAACTGCTCTAGAAGTTGGATTGTATTTTTGTAGCAAGTGAAATAGTTTGAACTCAGTCGGTGCACGTTGTATGATACATTATAAAATATTTGAGATATAACGCACGCGCTGATTGGCTGGCTACCATGTTTATATCAGAGGACAGAGACATGGCTCGCACAAAAAAACTTCATAATATTTTATAAAAGCAATATAAAACGATCGCTTATGTTTCTGTACTGTGATATGAACACTCTGGAAGATGTAGAGCACTCGAAAAGCAAGAGAAACACTCGGCTACGCCTCGTGTTCCTAAGCTTGCTTTTCTCTTGCTCTACATCTTCCATCGTGTTTATATCACAGTACAGAGACATGCGCGCGCGTTTTATATTCCTTAAATAGTAAATGAGTAGAAATCTGTAAGACCGAATTAAATGTGGAGAGTTTATATTACTGATGTTTCTTGGCTTGGTCCATTTACCGCCTAACGAAGAGACGAGGCTCAAAACGTCAGTAATATAAGAACTGTATTTATAGTGCTGCGTTTTTTCGTGCAGATAGATAATGCTACCCATTGATAGAAAATGGATATCGAACAAAACAGATAAATGGAACAAAGTACGAAATATCAATGTTTAGTAAGATGTATATCCAGGAAGGCGTATGGACGAATAAATGGATCCGCATAGGCAGATGAAAAATGAATAAACAAAATAAAATGACAGAAAAAATTAATTGATATATTTTTCAGTCTTATCAGACGAGAACGTAGAAAAAAACTGAATGGTCAGATGGGATAGCACTCTTTTCATTGATACTTACTTTGGTGGATCAAGTGTCGGGTTCAGATTTGGATCTGATCTTCCCTTCCCAGTCGGTTTTTCTGTCAACTCGGCGCCTGTGACAACTTCTACAGTCATTTCTACTTTACCCTGGAACAATCACAACAAATATCTTGTTATAATGGCATAACTGATACAGGCTCCAGTTGCACGAAGGCTGGATAGCGCGATCCCTTGGATAAATCTGTACTGTCAGTAGATAAAATGATGGCGTTTTCCAATAATATTTATTCACTAGATAAGGATTTATCTAACGGACAGTGCTATCGACCCTTCGTGTAACTGGAGCCAGAAGGTTGCGTACGTATGAGTGGGAAACGGTGCCATACGTTTTACTCTACACTAGGCTGTAATCGTAGTTTCCAGTCCTGATTGGCTGTTTTTTCCGTAACGTAACCATGACCATACCGTACGTACGTACGTGCTGTAGGTTTTCCACTCGTACGAAATCGATGTAAATGAGTAATTTCCGCGCGTTTAACTCGTCGACGTTCTGAAGAAAATGACGTCCTGAACGTAGCTTCGCAACGTGGCCACGGAGGTCACGCAATAAACAAAGGTATATATTCGTTATCTCACGTACCGTTTTCGCATCGCATCGCATCGCGTTTGCTAAAAATGAGGAAGTCCCACGCGATAGGACGCCGACGTTCTGAAGAAAATGGCGTCTTGAACTTAGCTTTGCAAAGTCGCCACGGTAGTCACGTACGCAATGAACAAAAGTAATATATTCGTTATCTCACGTCCTATTTTCAAAACGCATTGCATTTACTAACATACGACGCGTAGCACGCACGATTATATACGCAGATCATAATTCAGTTGCGGTAAAATGGTGGTAGCGGTGGTGATTACGTACCGTCAGTTCAACTTCACCTTCTTCTTGAGATACGCACGGCCACCATCCATAAATTCGTTTCATTTCAAACAATGACACGCTCTGAGCAGGTTTCGACTTCCTGTTCTTGTCCCGTCCAGTGCTCACTTGCTCAAGTGAACAGTGTTTTGAACTTTTAGCCGGTTTTGGCATGTGTGTAATAACAAGCTCTAATTGACCTGTTGTATAAGTGAAACAATTAGCAAGAAGGAAAATGTTTCAATTATAAGATAAATGGATTAAAAAAAGATTAAAATACCATGCTGAGATATTCAAGCTGGAGAAAGTGAAAATACCAAAGGGCAATTACAGAGTGTGTGAAGTCTGGTGGCAAGATGAAGAAGAGGAATGTGGAAATAAGGGCAGTTTAGAAGCATTTTGCGTGATTCCATGGCACTAATTCCTTACCTAAGAAGTCATCAGGGCTAAAGATGTCATTGTCCCATATCTGGATGATAAGTCGGGGTTGCATACGACTCTCTGTCATATCTAAACTCCACATATGACGCTACAAATAATCCAAAATCTAACATTAGCTAACTTCACTCTTTAGGTAAGGTAAAATAAAAGTCAATTTATCCTGAAGAGCTAGGATCAAACAACCAGAAACGTTAAAGAAAATTCCTAGGAAACCCGGGTTACCATTCAAATCTAGACCCATGCCCCCATGCCCCCATTTGGCCCTCAGGTGAACTACTCCCTCCACCCACCACCTATTCTATTTTATTCACCTACAATACCTTTTTGCGTACAACCATAATTTTCTCTGCTGGTACGTACAGGAACGGGAAGACGAACCGCCAGTTAAAGTTTCCACTACCGTCTAAAGATCTGTTGAAAAGGTCTTATTGGTGAGCTCAGCAGATCAAACTAACTCATTGTAACGCAACTTGACACAGAGTTTATTCTTGCTTCACTTTTCTCGATCTCACATAGGCACAGAGGTCCTCGCAGTGGAGATGGAGAGGGGTGGGGTGGGTAGGTTAACCGCTGGCTTTAAGTTGTTTTTGAAAGGTAGATGCGCACTATAGGTTCGTAAAGAATAACTACAGGCCAACTTCCGTCAAACTTTCTGCGGACTGGCAAAGTGTAACACTAGCTGGGATGAATGTCTGGTATGAATGTCTAACTTTAAGGCACCAGAGTAGATTTCGTATGACTGTGAAAACGGCACCGCACGGTCACGACACGGTTACGGCAGAAATTTCGAATGTTATTATAGATATCACGGTACTGATACGGTTATAAAATATTTGAGATATAACGCACGCGCTGATTGGCTGGCTACCATGTTTATATCAGAGGACAGAGACATGGCTCGCTCAAAAAACGTCGAAAATATTTTATAAAAGCAATATAAAACGATCGCTTATGTCTCTGTACTGTGATATAAACACTCTGGAAGATGTAGAGCACTCGAAAAGCAAGACAAATACTCTGCTACGCCTCGTGTTCCTAAGCCTGCTTTTCTCTTGCTCTACATCTTCCATCGTGTTTATATCACAGAACAGAGACATGCGCGCGCGTTTTATATTCCTTAAACATTAGGAGCCGATGATTCATGAGCTCCTGATACATGTACACCAGCCCCAGTCTTACTTATGTGTTTATACACTTAGCACATGGGGACTAGAGCAGATTTCTTATGAGTGTGAAACGGACCACGCCGTGCTGTAACCGTATCAGTACCGTGATATCTATAATAACATTATAAAACGTTAAATGGAAATCTTAAGCCTGGTTTACATGGGCGACGCTCATTAGAAATGTTTGTCTTTTTCACACCTCTGTGCGATACTGAGTCTGCGCGCTTATGTTGCGTTGCTAGTCTGAAAGAGCCGGTACGTATATATAACGCCCCTTATCATGGAGAATATGTTTAAATGGTCGCATACCTGAAATGCACGTCGGTTTTTTGTTGATCATCGATACCTGCAACCCATCTATGAGAAAGAAAGTAAAGTGAAAACGACCGCTTTATAATTTACCTCCCCTCATGGAGATTTGACTACTTTACTTCCTGTGATATTAATTACTAATGATTGATTAATTATTAATAATTATTTAATTATTGATGATTAATTAATTAATTATTCATGATTAATAATTAGGTGATCTACCCTTTGACGTAGATGTCACTCATAGCCTCCCCCATCACGTTTGTCTCCTCCAAGATGACGTCACTGGTGTTCCAGATGATAACGCGCAACTCATATCTGGAAATGAATTAAGGATAGTGTGATTGTTATTGATCTGTTTGTAACTGTTTCCATCTGCATATGGTGTGGTTTGAATTTATTCTTGGTTTAGAATTTTCAACCACTTTAATTTTGATTTTGCATTGTCTTATAATCATTATCATAATCTAATAATAATTTCAAAACACAACTTATAGACATATACAGTATTTGCCTGTCTAGAAATATCCCTGTGTCTTAGCTTTTTAGGTGATATGAAGGGTTAGCTTTCCGCCTGTCGGTCCGTCATCTAAGCAACTGACGTCTGTCTGTCAATTAAGCGGTTCTAATTATCTTTCTATCTGTTTGTCTGTCTATCAATCTGCCTACCTACCTACCTATCTTTCCTCTGTCTACATTTGTCTCTCTCTTGTCTTCCTCTCTCTGTATATTTCAAAATCAGCGTCCGTCCGTCATCTAAGCAACTGACGTCTGTCAACTAAACGGTTCTAATTATCTTTCCATCTGTTTATCTGTCCATCGATCTGCCTACCCACCTACCTATCTTTCCTCTGTCTACATTTGTCTCTCTCTTGTCTTTCTCTCTCTGTATATTTCAAAATCAGCGTCCGTCCGTCATCTAAGCAACTGACGTCTGTCTCTCAACTAAGCGGCTCTAATTATCTTTCTATCTGTTTATCTGTCCATCGATCTGCCTACCTACCTACCTATCTTTCCTCTGTCTACACGTCTCTCTCTTGTCTTTCTCTCTTTGTATATTTCAAAGTCAGCGTTGAACTTACTCTTGAGGAATACGTGGTGACACATCAAATGGTGGTCCAGGTGGTCCAAGATTTTTTGGGAATATATCCACCCATAATTGCACTTTACCCTGTTAGAAAAAAATGCAGTGAGCACTTGGTGGCGGGGCTCTTAGTTGCTGTAATTAGTCGATGCAGTGCGCCGGCTCTTGCGCATCAAATTCCTTAATTAGCTTTTGCTCAAACCTTCCAATAGCAAATACCTCTGTACAATGACCACCTCTGTACAATGACCACCTCTGTACAATGACCACCTCTGTACAATGACCACCTCTGTACAATGACCACCTCTGTACAATGACCACCTCTCTATAATGATCACCTCTGTACAATGACCACCTCTCTACAATGACCACTTCTCTAAAATCAATACCTCTCTATAACAATCAGTCAAATTTGCATCACTGTTACAAACCTGTTGCATATCAGGTTGTAATGAGCTATACAAAGCTCTTGTCTCGATGTGTTCAGGAACAAGCGGCTGGCAGTTAAGTACATGTAATGCCAGTCGTTCATCCGCCGGCCCTAGGTCTTGATTCTTGATAGTGTCCTCCTCTAGCAACCAAAAATATTCATAAAGCTCATGACGCAGTGGCGGATCCAACTTTTTTAAAGAGGGAGTGCGTTTTTTGATGGTAACTTACAAAGCACGCGCGCGTGTGATTTTTCCCACCACCACAGGCTTCCCGGCCCCAAAACGATTAAAGTAACAGGCGCGTGTGGTGTGCTGGTTTTCCCGCCACAAATACAACCACAGCCTTCCCGACCCAAAAACGATTGATGAAAAACGTTTATATTTGAGAAAAGCTTTCACCGTCGTCCAAAAGGGGGGTGCGCCCGCACCCAACGCACCTCCCCTGGAACCGCCCCTGTGACGTCCATATTTTGTACATTAAAAATGATATTGATATAATGTGCGCTGTGATTGGCTAACGACGCGTGTGGAGCATTTCCTATACAAATAGCACGCGCGCAAACATTATGTAAAGAACGAAATAGAAAATTTGACTTAAAAATTACATGCTACATCGTGTTGCATTTGTTCAATTTGGATGGCACGAGCCTGCATGCCATCCAACGCGTTTTTCCCAACAAATCTTAAGAAAATATCCAATCTTAAATTTACTGTCATTTCTCCTCTATTACATCTTATGAGCTGAAAAATTACAATTAGTAATATCGAGGTGCTCTTTCTAGTTCTGGCGTTCATTTTGACGGTGCCACTTAAATTAGGGGAGACAGGGTTACGTGACTTCTTAGTGCATATGGCCTATTCCGGTCCTTTCGCCCTCCCTTGGGTTGTTGGTAAAACGGAAGTTCTGTTTTACTTTTAATATTGACTATTTTCTTACCAAATTCTTCAAGGGTATATATCTGTCCTTTGGCGATGACCTTGGTATTCCCCCTAAACTTGGGCTTTGGGTAACCCTCTACTTGGCAGTATTTCTCAAGGATTTGTTTGGGCGTCTGAGAGTCACGCCATTTGTTTACACCAGACCTTGTGACGTCAAAAATACGAAATTTAATTACCATGACAACGATAATAATGTGGCTCTACTTTCAGAACATCGCGCTTGCAAATTTGATTTTTACGCGCGCACCGATACGAACTGTTTCTCTTCCGGAAATCAAATGTCATTATTTGTGCGCGCGCGATGGTGTCAACTTCTATTAGAGAGATTAAGCATCACGCAAACGGGAAACGGCATTGCGTTGAGCGTTTAGTACTCAAACGAAAGACCGACTTTTCACGTTTACAGAAAACGCAAAGCGACCCACCCTCGCGTTGAAACAGCAACGCCAGACGCGAAAAAAGCACGTCACGTGGTCCTCTCTGTCGTTTCACGTTTATCGATGCTTCTTCTCTCTACTAGGAATAATCTTAAGCGCCAAGCACATCGTGCAGACATCAATACCAGTTTCGCTCTCTTAGTATTATGGTCTCTTGCAGTAATACAAATATTTTGGCTATATTGACCGTGTCGGTGCTGTAATGTCTATAGAGTGGATTTCGTACGACTGTGAAAACGGCACCGCACGGTTACGGCACGGGTACGGCACAGTTACGGCTAGAATTTCTAATGATTTTATAGAAACACGGCACTGACACGGTGACGGTAGCGCGTGGTCCGTTTCACATTCATACGAAAACTGCTCTAAGATCATTCTTTCCGTAACCATGCCGTAACCGCGCTGTGACTGTGCCCTTTTACCAGTCATACGAAATCGCCCGTCTATGCCAACATTTAACCCAACAATTTTGCGCTAAAAGTTAGTTCAACATAACTTTTTAAAACGCCTTTAGTAAGGATTCACTGAATAGATTGAATGGTTACTTACGTGTAGTAGGAGCGAGGTAAACCGCACGTTGGACGGAACCGTGAGAGAAACCTGTTCTCAAGATCAATAGTCGTTCTCCCAATCTCGTCATCGGCACCGATCAAGTCATAGTCGACGACTGATATATCGAGGTCCTTGACGACAGGAATGGCTGCCGTTAGCTCAAACATTCTGCAAGAAGAAAAATAAATAAACATTCGAGCACGAGCATTGATCTTCTCTGACATAAAGTAAAGGTAAAGCACTATATTTAGCGATGGTAGCTCCTTTAGCACAAGCTAATCTCCCAGGAAGCCGACGGTGCGCTCTTTACTCCCTATCTCTCTTTCATTGCCCGGTTTTAAGGGTATTTAAAGCTACTTGAAGCTGCACAGAATGGTCACAGAGAATCGAACTTGGAACCTCTCTCATCAGAAATCCGCGCACTAACCAACTGAGCTACGCTTGCTCCTCCACATGAGCGCATATCAAGCCCAAACGAGATTAACGCACACTCGGTGATGTACTGCCTATCATAACATTGCTTGTTTCTTAATAAATCGTATAAGATTAATGCAGCAATAAGTCTACCTATCTGCCTGTCATTTGATGGGTTTCACCTTATAAACGTGATATCAAATCTAGTTATTTTTGTATGCGGACTTCAACAAAAATAAATGAATTAAAACCGACAACGCGCGGTGTCAAATCAAGAGAAATTTCTGCTATATACACCTATTTCAATAAACGTTGTCGGCAAAAGCCTACGCGACACACCCGAAAGGAAGCATGGGTAAAATTTACTAAAGCTAAAACGACACAAATATCCACACCATAATTCAACTTCAGCTTGCCATGACGTAATACATCAAAGAGCTTCATTTGCTGATGCTAAAATCAAGACTAATACCAAATAGAGAGTAAACTTTTGCAACTACCCATACTCCTTTACGGTCTAGTCGCGTAGACTTGAGACCTCTCATACGACAACCTTTTTTGAAATAGGTATATATATTTTGAGTAACTAGTGCAGATGCCTTAGCAGTTATGCAAGCCATCGCTTCATGACAAGAACAACAAGTGTAAAGCATCTTTCAGAAGTTATTAACACTCCTAAAGGAACTATGAGGTATGACTTTATCTCCAGCACGCCTAAACAGGAAAGAGAGGGAAGTTATCCCCACGTGACTCCACCCCTACCCCCCCCCCCCCCCCCCCCCGCTTTCCCCACCCTACCTTCTTAGTTTTTGCTTAAAATTGTACAAAACAACGGAAAGACTTACTTTCCAAACACTGGGTTAAGTGTATTAGGTATGTAGTTGTCTTGATCGCTGACCTTCTTCTTACCCAACGATATAACAACATAGGGGTCAGCCTTTAGACGATAAAAGAAATATTAGGAATTGAACGAACGTTGAAAAGAGGCATAATAGACAACTGAATATATGAAAGAAATCTAAGGAGTAAAAAAGTAATGTCTTGTTTTACGTACCAAACCATTGGGATCCTTGGGTTGTAGGTCAATAGCCTGGGAAAATAGAGCTTTGTGAGTATATAAGGATTGATTTAAGAACTATAAATTGTGTAGACAAACAAAACAAAACAAACAAACAAGCTTTCATGCAAGCAAGCAAACGAGCAAGCAAGCAAGCAAACAAACAGACAAACAAGCAAACAAACAAACAAACGAACAAACAAAATCTGAAGCCGCCAAATTGGAAATACAAATTTTTATGTTGAATTTACGAGACGCCAATCTCGTCCCCAGAGCCGATTTTTCTTACTGCGCATGCTCGCAGGAAAATACTATTTTTCTGCGAGCATGCGCAGTAAGAAAAATCGGCTCTGAGGACGAGATTGACTAGACGCGCAAATAAAGCTCAATTAAACTGAACATCTCCGTCCATCATTCATAACCATTATCTTACCTTGATGATGTACACACGTATGACGCACTCCACAGGTTCGCTGGGGGGTAGACTGTGTATCATCTTTGGAGGCATCGGACAGCTGGGGTCGTTCGGTAATGGGTACACACGAAATGTTCCCTGTAAAGAAATCAGTAATATAACACGATACTGAATTTTTGTAATCTGGGATACCTATGATTTCACCTGTTTTGTATTTTGGGATACCTGTGGTAAAATCCGATTTTGAGCCAGTTTTGTATATTGGGATACCTGTGGTATAACTCAAATAAATCACCAGTCCCCTGCTGTCTAACCAACGATCCAGAGATACCAAACAATACAAGCAAATTGTGTTTGGAAGAGTTCCAAAAAAATGAGAAACAAATACAAATAAAGGTGAAATGAAGTACCTTGAATTCACCGACATCTGTTAAATCCTCTCCTTTCTTGACTTTCCCACGGTACAGAGGAAATGTTACAATAAAGTCTTGAAACTGCTTGAAATGTCCGACTTTTTCAAGATCGGTACTGTAAACCTAAAACAAGAAACGTGATTGTATCAGAATCAGCATAACCGGCAACCAATTGCCAAAAGGCCGATATAATCTTAATCAAAAATAAAGAAACGAGTATGTTTAGAATTATCCTCATTTTAAGTCTGTGATATTGTGGTTGGGTTAAGAGTATGCAAAGCAATTCAAAATGAGGTAAAAAATATGGAATGAGGGGATAAAATAGTGATTCTAGTAGCAAATATTCTTTAATTTCATTCCCCTGGAACCTAGTCTCCCTCGCAGCCGCTACCAGTGTCGTACTTTGCGTGACGACACCTGTAGCGGCTCCGATGGAGACTACCTGGATTCTCTCTAGCCGCATTTTGAACATTTAGTCTAATACCATCAACACAGTTGTTCGAAAGTGGGTTAGCGCTAGTCAATAATTAATTCTAGTTCTATGCTCTATGATTGACCACAGTGCTTTTGAGGTGGGAAGGTATGCCGAGAATGTACTATCACGTGAACGTGGGTTTCTATCTTAGCCAATCAAATTGGAGAATCTTGAGCTCCATTTTTGTGCGTAAGCCAATCAGAAACCATGAAATTTATATACCAGGAATGAGATTCTGAGGTTTCATTTTTGTGGCAAAAACTCAGCATTTTTTATAGCAGCAACAGTGCTCTATACTGTTAAAGCAAGTGATAACATGACGAGTATGCGCGAACCGCTGGACGGAAGTGGCCTCAATTACGGTTTTAACCTGGCTTAGGGCTACCTCTCTCATAAAGAGAGTCGTATATAGTCTCCCCAAAGTTTTTCGGAGCATTACAGTCGAGCGCAGAAGTACGAACAGCTAGAAATAATCCTTTCAAAATTATCCATTTGTCCAAGACAATAGAAGTCGGAGACATGCGCAGATGTTATCACTTGCTGCTCTATTCTGTAGATTTCTATTCTGTGGATTTCGTCCGATTGTAGAACATGAACAGTGGTTATATCCTTAGCTTCTAACTATTTTCTAGAGAAAAGCTTTTTCCTTCCAAGAACAGAAAAAAGATCTAAATTTGGTGTTAAGAAAAAAACAACCAATTCAATCGGTTGTCGAGTGTTTTCTTTTGTAGCTTTCAAGAGCGTCTCAATGGGGTTAACCGTTAACCGTAACAGCCACTACCCCATTGAGACCCTCTTTCAAGTGCTTTTAGAAATCGCTGGTTCGACGCCACGGCAGCCATTACTAGCCATTGTCTTACAGGCGCTTATGAGAAATTGTTGGTTGAAGTTCATTCAAGAGTTTGATTGCAAGATAACTCATTAGTATTCGTTGTTTGTTCTTGCCACATTGGCTACCACTTTTTTAACACTTGATTCTCAAAGGAATGTCTGAGATCCTTCAATAGCTATGTGTAGACTAAGAACAATTGCGATAAAAATTGTTGTTTTGACCTAAAGAAGTGGTGTGGATGTTTTTCATTTTCTCGAACAATCATTAAGCAAACTGAGCGGGCCGGATGCGACGCTGGACCCAGGGAGAGCCTTTGTCAAACAGGATCTACAGCCGCATATCCCAAGGTGAATACTTAGTTTATAAATTCACAAAATGATTATTTAGTGCATTCATGCTGTGTTATTAATTTGTGGGTCCTTTTAAGTGGCACGATGTTGATGCTTTTAGAGTCGATAGCAACGGTTGATTGATTTTGTTTAATTTTTGATGGAAGAACACGGAAACAGCATGGAAGTGTTGGTCTGGGTGCGCCTTGCATCTTGACTTTACGCGCGTAAAATATATTAATTAAAAAGGTCCATTTGATTGAAAGTAATGCATAAACTAAACTTCATGTTCTACTATTCTTCATTGAGAAAAGTAAAAGACTACATTACCTATACTACAAATGTGAGTTTCCCCCACATTAAAAATAACATCCTGAAATTCGACCCTGCAGAGCAGCTATTCCTCAATTATAAAAGCAAATGGCTACTTTACTCAAGTAATAACTGAGTTATTCTGATAACTGAAGGGAACTTTGAGCGCGCCAACAACGGGAAGTCAGTTTCCCACTTTAAAAGATAAAATAACATCAAAACATCAACAGAAAAGCTACACTTCGATTAAGATAATCAAAGATTATATCTTGGCGTATTCTTCGTTTGCAATCACGTGATATTTTGATGACCTTTTGGGTTTTGAAATTCTAAAATGTTAATTCTTTTTCTAAATAAAATAAAATGCTTATTGGCTTGTAGAGCATTTAAAACAATATCTCTTGGAGAATTTTTGGAGCACAAGAGCAATTATTTGCCAAGTTATTGCCGGATGAATTTTCTCAAGTTTTAGTGTAAATGTATGGCGGCGCCATCTTGGAAGACATATGGATATCTTCCAACATGGCTGCCAAAATTTTAGAACATAATTTCAAGCCTAAAGTAGATAAATATCACTTAATTTAACTTTTAGTAGCCCTAGCTGGTATATTTAAGACCAAGCTAATTGATTTGACATACTTATAGTGATTTCCACGGCATTTTAGACGCGTGACTTTGAGTTGTGTGACATAATTCACGGGCTTACAACTCGACCCAAAAAACATCCAAACCATCAAAATATCTAAATACAAATCTACAGAATAACTCAAACCACAATTTTCTAAAACATATACAAGAATAGAGCTGGTAGGATTCAAAAATAGATTTTAGTTTGAATTTTTGTGACATGTGACGTCATGTGCAAACGAAGAATAATGTAAAGATAAAAAATTGCGAAAGACGCGGTCATTTTAATGCCATAGATATCCTTATCATTTGATCTTTCGCTAATATTTATTTCTGCTTAGGACTGCAAGCAAAGTAACTCTTTGACGCAAGAAACCTTTTCCAAATACGGTGAAATAAGCGGTTTTAAGTGTCTATTCCGTACTGTATCTAGAATAGGTCAGGCTATACGTCCACTCTAACACGTATAAATTTGAAGAAGCATCGTTTTTGCAACGTCTAGGCCTTACGTCCTCACCAAAACGGCAGGGTTTTTGTACGATAATCCGTAAAAAATTTGAAACCACATCGCAGCGTCTAGACCTTACGTTTTCACCAAAACGGTTTTCTACGATAATCCGTAAAAATTTGAAAACACATCTTTTTTGCCACGTCTAGGCCTCACGGCGTCCACACCAAAACGGCAGTATTCTTTGTCTAAAGAAAACACGCGCCGTTTCACTATGGATAGCGAAAAGACAAGAAAAAAAGATATATTTTATGTGTGGACGTTACCTCAGTAGAAGGTCGAAACCTAACCTACACCGATGTCTTATAATGTTTTAGGTAATCAGGCTTTGCGAAATTCTCATTAAAACGAGTTGAATTATAAGAATTGGTTAAAACTAAACAGCAATGAGCGCAAATATTTAAATCAGTAGAATGTACGAGTGAAGCATCGATCTGGTTGCGCGTGGGTTTTCTGTTGCTCACTTGCTTTTTGTAAAAGCAAATAATCTATGGCGTAAAAGGAGGGGGAAGGTCTCGAATTTGTCCATTAACTGGCTCTGCGTGATACCGAGATAATGCATGGTACTGTGCGATCTACAATAATGCACGATAGCAATGCACGACATAAAACGTAAAGCCACTCTAGCAAACAACCAATGCGTAAAAAAGGAAAAGTCCGGAAATTGTTCATTAAACGAACCAGTTAACCTGCTCTGCACTTATAGTGATACAGCAGGCTCGTAACATGGTATATGGGATCAGGGATCAAGCCCCAAATTATGGCCAGGATCACGGATCAGAGGCCAGGGCTCAAGGATCAAATGGGTGGGATCGAGGATCAGGGACATTGGGTCAGGATCAGGGATCAGCTTAGTTTTTTGCACCAAGGATTAGGGATCAAAAATTTCTAAAAATATGGACTCAGGGATCAGAATTTCCGTAAAATCCCGGGATCAGTGAGACGAAAATATACCATGTTACGAGCCTGATACAGGGTTAGTCCAGTCCCAGACTCTCTTTCTTGCCGCTCCAATACTCGCGGAGAAAGAGAGTCCAGTATAACTTGCATGCGCATGTGCAAAATGAGCCAATCAATGGATTAATTAGTATTTTGCGAGCTTGCAATATGCAAATGTCAGTGTTTGGTAGCAGTGGTAGTGATGCGTATCGAAAAATTCACAAATACGTCTTTCACAACTGTCCATCCGTAAATGGCCTGTAACTGCTCAAACTTTGGTAAAAGATTATAGTTGGTTTTTCCAAGTGCATAGCTCACTGAATCAACAAATGGCTTTCCGAAATGAGACTGATATCGTATATACAAAACACTTTCTTCTTCAGCCATCTTGAATCATTAGATGACTTTAGGATTTGTAACCACGCGATCACCACATGAATGTGGTAATCGCGTGGTCACTAAGCTGACATGCGCATGCAAGTTATACTGGACTCTCTTTCTCCGCGAGTCCTGGAGCGGCAAGAAAGAGAGTGTGGGACTGGACTAGATACAGGGTTTATAATGCATAGTGCACAATCTACAACAATGCACGATAGTAATGCACTACACAAAACATAAATCCACTCTGTAAACAAGCTAATACGTAAAAAAGGAAAAGTCCCGAAATGGTTCATTAAACGAACCAGCAAACCTGCTCTGCATGCTACAGGGTTAATAATGATGCAAAGTGCATGATATACATGCAATAATGCACGATAGTAATGCACGATAATAATGTACGATAATAATGCACGATAATAATGCACGATAATAATGCACGATAATAATGCACGATAATAATGTACGATAATAATGCACGATAATAATGTACGATAATAATGCACGATAGTAATGCACGATAATAATGCACGATAGTAATGCACGATAATAATGTACGATAATAATGCACGATAGTAATGCACGATAATAATGCACGATAGTAATGCACGATAATAATGCACGATAGTAATGCACGATAATAATGTACGATAATAATGCACGATAATAATGTACGATAATAATACACGATAGTAATGCATGATCAGATAAAAGACATGGACTCTAGCAAACAAGCAGTATATGACACGTAAAAAGAACCTAGGAAGAGTCTCTAAATTTTCCATTAAACCAATTAGCCAGCTCTGTGTGACACAGGGATAGTAATGCAAAGTGTGCGATCTACAATAATATACGATAATAATACCCGACAAAAATATGAATCTACTCTAGAAACTTCAAAGTATCGTATCGACAACTGCGATCTAATCCTCATTCACACGGATTTTAAACAACATACTTAGTAAACCCTAGATAATCGCTTCAGATTGTGAACCATATCGAACTTATCTTGTCCAAATTATGTCTTTCAAAAGTGGTTAGTATTCGTTTGATTATTGAACGTCTCTGTAAAGGCGCTGTTACACGGCACAATTATTTTTGCAACTTATCTCGCAATGGCGTTGCGAAACACGTTACATGAAACATTAAAGGTAAAAAAAGTAAAGAGTCCTTGATTTTACTCGGCAGCTCATAATATAGTCACAAATTGACTAATAAACTTGAGGCTGACGGTGCGTTCATTTTACCCCCTCTCTCCATCAGCGCTCCGTTTTACGCGTATTTAAAGCTAATTGAAGCTACACGGAAAGGAAAGAAGTCGAAACAAGGATGGGAAGTCACTGGGAATCGAACTCGGGACCTCTCGCACCGAAGGTCGAGCACTAATCAACTGTGCCATCCTTGCTCCTTAAACAAAACGGCGCTACTCAGAACAATAGTTGCTGTAATCATTTTCTCGGAATGATATTGCGCAATGCAGTGTATATTACACTGCAATAGTTTGTGTAACTCGTTCTGCAACGCCATTGCGCAGCAAGTGAATTTTAATTACAGAATAAATTGCCTTAAGACTACATCCCTGATAGCACTTATCATGAGATAAAGATGTGTGAGTGAAAGTGTCAGGAACCAAAGAGCTTTATTAGATCCAATACTGTTAGTTATCATCCATGTAGACACATGGCTCCTATTTGTTCAATATTTATTCTATTTCGGCATTTGTTTCTAAAAAAAAATTGAAGGTTTGCCAATTTGATGATATCGTGGCCTTTGTGTTTCCGTTCATTTTTGATCAGTTTTATCAATTCCATGATTAAGTAACTAATTAACTATATTCCTTGCACCTGGTAAAGTTCATTTATCAACTAGAAGGCATTTTCAATTTTAATTGAGCTCCAATCCTAAGTTTTTTGTCGATTTTTGATTAAACCCGATATGTATTTTTCACTGAGTCAAGGAGGTGCCTAGTGAAAAAGTTATTGCTGACATACGATTTTAAATAATTAAGATAAACGACTTTCACATAAAAACTGAAAAGGAATTGTACCGAGTTTTTAACAATTGAATTCAATAACAGAGTTGTTTTACTTTTTAGTTTTCCCCGCCATAAAGAGGAGAAAAGAAGAGTTCTGCCTCGATTAAGTATAACAGAATAAGTTTATTTTCTCTTTCTTTCTTTCTTTCTTTCTTTCTTTCTTTCTTTCTTTCTTTCTTTCTTTCTTTCTTTCTTTCTTTCTTTCTTTCTTTCTTTCTTTCTTTCTTTCTTTCTTTCTTTCTTTCTTTCTTTCTTTCTTTCTTGGTCTTTCTTTCTTGGTCTTTCTTTCTTGGTCTTTCTTTCTTGGTCTTTCTTTCTTGGTCTTTCTTTCTTGGTCTTTCTTTCTTGGTCTTTCTTTCTTGGTCTTTCTTTCTTGGTCTTTCTTTCTTGGTCTTTCTTTCTTGGTCTTTCTTTCTTTTATTCTTTCTTTCGTTCCTTCTCTCATTCTTTCTTTCATTCGTTCTCTCGTTCTTTCTTTCTTTCGTTATCCTTTTTTCAATAACCTCTTAACGCTGACTTTGCTGATTTAGTTTAGAGTTAGAGTACTAAAACCTTTCGGCTTGTGGAAAACGCTTCAAATCGTACTAATCTGACAAGCACAAGTAATGCTAACCAGTGCACTCTGCCAATTTTTCCAGCTAGAGAATTGTTATTTTCTGCAACATAAGCATCCTTCGCATTTTGTTAATTCTAATTGGCACTCCAAATTTAACAATAATTTGATTTTTATGAGTTTTTGCCGACAAATTATTCTCGCTGAACGTTTCAATTATGGACTGACTTTTGTATATTACATTTGAACATTTTCCACCGTTTATCTTGCTGATGATGAAGGAGTTTCCGTATTGAAACCGAAACGTCCTTTTTAAAGAACATTTTAGTCAGAAAAAACTTTCATTTTTGAACATTTTCAACCAATTTGCTAATTTGTGAATTTATTTTTGCAATCAATTCAGTTTCCGAGTTGCATGCATCTCCAGGCCGGGTCAGTTCATCTCCAACATGATTAGTTCCGATGATTTTGTTGAATAAGGCCTTGTTCAAACGCCATATCTTCAGTGATGTGCCGTTCTCGATTCAAATCCTACTTCGAGCCATGCATAATAGGCTATTCTAAATCGAACCAGCAGTTTTTTTAGACGCCGGACTTTCCTCGTATTTCATTGCAACAATTTGATACGGCACATGGCTGGTAAGGCGTCTGAACTGGGCGTATCCAACACGTGGAGACAATAATTTGAGGAGTTGTTGGCCAGCAATGATGAAAGCGTTTGCATGGAGCTTTGGTATTTCAAAACAACTGTAACGGCGTCTGAACTAGGCGTATCCAACACGTGGCATGGAACCAATAATTGTGGGAGTTGTTGGCCAACAAGGATGGAAGCGTTTGCATGGGACTTTGGACTTCAAAATAATTGTAATTTCCCCTGGTTGAGAGAATTGCCCTGCTTTGTACTTTCCGTCCATTGCTTTTGAGTATCTCTGTATGTTTTTACAAATTGTTTCAATGGAAGTGAATGCTCCTGAAAATGTAACTGAAAAAGATGCTTGGAAAGATTTACATGAAAGATCATGTCCCCTCCTAAATTTTACAAATTTAGCATTGACATTTACGATTCAACATGGTTTTCAAACATATTACTCTTGATATAATATTATTGATTTTAAATTTTTCCTGTTATGATATTAGGTATGCAAAGTAAATAAAAAGTTGAAGATCAATTTAATTTTGCACCAAAAGTAAATGAGTTCCTGGTGCTTTCAATCTTCTTGCAAATTTGCAAATTGCATTTTTAACATTTAACTGGCAGTTTTCAAATTTACACGCTCTCTTCGCGTTATCTTTTTGATTAAGATTTTGAAGGCTAAAATTTAGCTTTATTCATGAGAGGTTTTTTTAAAAGCATCAAATACATCACTCAAGAAGGATTTTTTCCTTCCTTGAGATCTGGCATTTTGACAAAAAAGCACCAGAAATAGCGCTGGTCACATTAATCAAGTCAAAATTTTAATTAAAGGATTTACAAATATTAATAACATGGAAACTAAAGTCATTCCATCAATCATTCAAATGGAGTGTCGACATAGTCCTTCAAAAATCTACTTGAACCATGAAATTGCCTCTAAATTGAGATTCAAAGTCGAAATATAAAAAATCTCTTCGTTGAGGTTGTCTCAATTCATCTTGAAAACACTGGGTTTTTTTTGCAAGCGGGCTAGCTTAAACGATTGGCACCCCTATCAAGCCAAATATTACTGTTTTGTCGACTAAATCGTGAACTGAACTACAGCAAAGAACGGCGCATTTAACGGCTTGGTACATGAATAATAAATAAATAAGATATTTCAGAGTCAAACGAGGAGTAAAGATTCCACTTCAGCAGAGTTTATTTCTTTTTAATGTAGATTGTTTTGTTTCTTTTCTTTTTTTTTTTTTTTGTACACTTAAGACAGTACAATTAAAATTTCTTTAGCCTGCTTACTTTCCAAAGAAAATCAGTCACCATTTATAATATTCTTGTACAATTCCACATGTAGTTTCCAACATTTTTTAATACATTTGAGTTTTGAGTTTGAGTTTTGAGTTTTACTTTTGTACATTTCAATTTTAGTATTTTTGTACAACATTTACATCAAATAAAATATTTACACTATCTGATCTTCAATTGTATTGCAAAACAATTGTACTCGAAGCTGATGGTGACAAAAACATTGTTACCATGAATATGAAAGGTAACAACCAAACACAACTATTATCAAGAATGCGTCATATTATATTGTGGCTTACAGTTAGCGTTATTTTTTCTACAAACAGCTGTTTTTACGTCTATTCATCTCACAAGTGAGGCTGTACCAGTTATTCTCGATGCATTGATGGGATGAACCACAGTGCGAAAACGGAACATAATCAACACGCGCTTTGCGGCATGCCGTATTTCGCGCATTCTCCAACAATAAATAATTGGATTGACAAAAGAGTTTAAGATCACAATTGTTTCTGTAACGTCCACTGCTACGTAAAGTGGTTTGTGGTTGCTGTTTAGGTGAATGTCTGGACTAGAGTCGTCCATGTGATGCGCAAGTTGAGTGAATAAGATCACAAACTGGACGCATATGTAAGGAATATAGCACAAAAGAAACAGACAGTATACAACAAACATGCTTGTAACAGATTTGCGATATCTTGCCAGGTTGATCGAGAAGCCGGTAGTGCCTCCATCTTCTTTGGTAAAGTCTCCCACTGTAGTCTGGGTTTGTATTTGGGAATTATGCCGGCGGAGGACACGGTAGATACTTATGTAGGTAAAAGATGTCCCCAAGAGAAACACTGGAACCACGATACAAACGCTGATTCGATAAACAGTCATGCTCCATATTTGTATGGTCGACATGGCTCCAAAAATGATCCAAAAGCTGACAAGAATGTACACAATGCGTTTGGTCGTTACTATGGTAACATAGCGTAAATGCCAGTGAAGAGCCAAATATTTATCAATAGTAAACCCCGCAACCGTCAAAAACGAAACCCCACAAAACATTACACCAAAAAAAGTGTATCCGACTTGTACTGTACACCAATCGTCTCCTTGAAGCTTGAGAGCAATTCGTGCGATATTAAGTGGAGGAACAAGAAGTCCGACCCCCAAATCCGAGCACGCTAACCCAATAAGAAGAATATTTGAGACGGTCTGTAGCGAAGGAGTAATCCAAATAGCTAGGATAATAATCAGATTGCCTACAATAGTAGGCATGCAGATAAGGCCGTTAATCGAGACTATTGTTAAATATAAAGAACTATAGCTATGGATAAAATCGGTCTTGTGCCCCAAGAAGTAACACTGGTCATAGCGATATGCTGATGAATTTTCCATCACACTCTTTGCCCCTTCTCTACCTTCGTTAAACCTTCCTTTGATCTCTGGTTCTTGTCTTTAAGATATTGCTGTTGCTTGGTAAATTTGATCTCTTTAACGTCTTTCCACGATCCAATCTCTTATAAACGTCGTGACGATAGCGTTGTATAGTTTATTTACGCAATAGGCTTGTACACTCTAGACGTAAAATTGACAAGATTGAAAACCTGAAGTACCTTGTCTACAAACTTGTCAAATAAAACACGCCAAGCGACGAGGACAATTTTACAATTCTTAATGAAGTAATACCTTTACCTCCATTTCACATGTCCTTATGGCTAGGTAGGTTGCTAAGAATACCCTGTAAGGTTAGGCGTCAATATTTTTAAGGCGCGTAGAGATACTTAATTACGCAACGGGGAGTCAGCAGGTGTATTAGTCCAAGAATACGTGCTTTGAGAAGCGGGCCGCAAATGTTTGTGAAATCCTTAGGAAAATAGAGCTTTAACCGCAAATCGAATTCCACACGAAAAAAAATTGATTATCTGTAAAAATTATTACGCTACGTGGCGAAGAAAGCGCGCGTTTTAGAAGAAAAAGAATGAGTTAAAGTTTAGTGATAACGTAATCATATTAATATTAAACAATTGGTATTTGATCAGATTCATTTTGATGTACAATTCCTTTCATTTGTATATAGTAACTGAAATATCGGGGACAGGTATGCATTACAAAGGGTAATATGAAAGAAATAGCTTAATGTCGCCCAATTTGCTTGAATTATTTTCGCATTTAAATAATTTCTCTAGTGTTTTTCAGTTGTCTTGTTTTTGACAATCATTTCCGTTGTCGTAGCGGGTTTAGAGTAATGGGACTAGTCTCATATGGCGATAGCAAATATCAAAACCAATTACTTAAGGAAAAGCTACCAGCTTTGGAAAATAAAATATCCGACTTTTTGTTTGAATTTGCTTGCCAGCGTAATTGTATCGCTGAGACGAACAAAAAGTATTAAACGAGACAAAGTTGATTTTGAAGTGGCTCATACTAGAAGAGATACGACAAGTTTCTAAAGAAAAAGACGGCTAGACATTTAAAATTGATTACAAAATAGAATATCAAAGAAGTGCGCTGAGATAACACGGAGAAAACTCGAACGCCGAAATTGAACACGTCTCACTAAAGAAGATATTTCATATATCACAAATAAATACATTGAAATGAATAAAAGAAAAGGACGTGTTTCACTTTTTGTGTGATTTCAATCATTTTATCATATAGCCTATTAATTTTTTAAGTTCATTTAAACGTTTTGGTTTTACATGTACTTGGATTAATTCTCACTCTATTGTTATATAATGTTTTCTCACTTTGTCGTTAAATATATCGTGTTGTCCGTAATAAATCCTATTAAAATATATTAACTTATCCCCTGAAATGGAAGGCAAAAGGTTTATTGAATGGACAGCAAAACATCGAAAATATATCTTTTTTATATAAAATGACAGTGGTACTGATATCATACAATTCGTCTGGGTGTGGCAACACGTGGTTTCATAACAAAAGGTTGGGGCAACTCAATTTTTGCTCTGAAGGCCTAAAATAACGTGCAACCGACAGTCTACATTATAAAATAACATGCGACATTTACATATTGTAAAATAATTGAATATTACTGGTTTTGATTCCCAAAAGCTATTAGGAAGGTGTTAGCTAACATTTTCAGATAACTAGATGTACAGACCATTTTAAATAAAATAAATATAAAAAATTAAAATTTTGTGGGAGAAACAACATCTCAAAGAAAGCGCAAGTTTGATAGGTGTGTTTCTTTGAGTGTAGATTTTTGCTCGGAAAAAATCCGAGCCCTCAGCATACACATCTAACAAACACATTTCCGAGTGACAATCCAGTCATAAAGCGCAAATTGTTTTGGGGCGTTCAGCATTCAAAATAATAATAATAATAATAATATTTAATATTTATATAGCGCATTTTCTATATAGTATAATCAAATGCGCATAACTAAATGTGCATAAAATGTCCATGCACGACCTGTGGTGTTTTTATCACAAGCCAGAAGAGTCGCATAATCTATCTTTATATTATATAACGGTATTGTCTGACTGGAGCTTAATCATAATTTACTAAAAATCGATTATACAAATTCGTGGTTATAATCCTTTGGCTACGTACAACTAATCCCGATAAACTTGAACTGAAATGCATCTTTTTTGCCGCGGTTAGATTTTTTTTTAATCTAAGCGCATTTGATCATTACGCCATGAAAAATGCGCTTTATAAGTTAATAAATTATTATTATTATTAATTATGTTAGCTATCTCGTCACACCAAAGCGGCGTTTTTCTTTTGTCCAAGGTAATGACTTTTCAGTAAGAATTTGGAAACGGAGGTAGAAAAAATGCCTTTTCAACCTCATCTAGATTAGTGTGAGACAACTCATTGCTTTGTCAATATTTTAGGACCTAAAACACCTCATATTAAAACTGTCTTGTTATTGTTAATTTAGCTATGGATCCTATCATTAACCACTTGAATGTCTAGTTCTATACCGACAGTATACGTGGTTCTAGTCTAGCCACCCTATTATTTCACATTATTTCTACATTCATGAAGATTGGGTAAATGGGGAGCAAACTCAGTCCATGACGCAGTAATGTCGTGCTTCGTTTAAGCGCGCAGAATCTGAAAATTTGTACCAATTTGGTCTGTTGACTGCCAACATATTCAATGTGTTCTTTTAAATACTACACTACCTACAACTCTTGCTATTATTTTCTGACACAATGTGAAATACAGAATGTTTTTTTTTTTGTATATTCACTTTAACTGACAATGTGAAATACAGAATGTTTTTTTGTATATTCACTTTAACTGACAATGTGAAATACAGAATGTTTTTTTGTATATTCACTTTAATTTAATTGCCTTTGTTATTGGATCCCCGCCAACCCTCTGAAGTTGATTGCAACCTTAAGTTGTGTCTGTTTCGGGGTTGTCGGTTCCA
The DNA here is from genome assembly GCA_029948255.1 of Telmatactis stephensoni. Classification (NCBI taxonomy): domain Eukaryota; kingdom Metazoa; phylum Cnidaria; class Anthozoa; order Actiniaria; family Isophelliidae; genus Telmatactis; species Telmatactis stephensoni. Next base: position 94,327 of record JALIZF010001501.1, read on the forward strand.
CAATTTCACAGCAATATTGCAAAGAGGGTGTAGTCGACTAGTTTACAGTAAGGCGAACTGCGCACGCGTCAATAAAATTTGCCAAGGATTCTGGCCGTAATTGTAGCTACATTTTTGGCGTCATGAACACCGTAGCGTCGTTACCAATTTAAAAGAAATGTTTTCCAGAGTTTCACAGCAACACGGCAAAGGGGTGGGGAAGACTCGTTTAGAGTAAGGTCCACTGCGCGCGAGTCAAAAAATCTGCCAAGGATTCTGGCCGTGATTGTAGCTACATTTTGGGCGTCAAGAACACCGCAACATCGTAACCAATTTAAAAGAAACGTGTGTACGTGCGCTAAGAACAAACGAGGAAGCGGCCACCACAGTAAAACGACTTCTCGCTCAAACAGACGGTGCATGCTATATCTTTGGCGAAACTAGAATTCTCTTCCAATTAACTGCACTTTTTTAGAGATAAGTGATTTTTAGCTCATTAGTGAGCCCCTATAGTGGCGGTTTTAAATACATTACTATATAGAAACATATGGAAGACGTTAATCTTAGTTATCGGTCACTTTTATGCTCATTAGTGAGCCCCTATAGTGGCGATTTTAAATACATTACTATATAGAAACATATGGAAGACGTTAATCTAAGTTATCGGTCACTTTTATGCTCATTAGTGAGCCCCTATAGTGGCGATTTTAAATACATTACTATATAGAAACATATGGAAGACGTTAATCTAAGTTATCGGTCACTTTTATGCTCATTAGTGAGCCCCTATAGTGGCGATTTTAAATACATTACTATATAGAAACATATGGAAGACGTTAATCTTAGTTATCGGTCACTTTTATGCTCATTAGTGAGCCCCTATAGTGGCGATTTTAAATACATTACTATATAGAAACATATGGAAGACGTTAATCTAAGTTATCGGTCACTTTTATGCTCATTAGTGAGCCCCTATAGTGGCGATTTTAAATACATTACTATATAGAAACATATGGAAGACGTTAATCTTAGTTATCGGTCACTTTTATGCTCATTAGTGAGCCCCTATAGTGGCGGTTTTAAATACATTACTATATAGAAACATATGGAAGACGTTAATCTAAGTTATCGGTCACTTTTATGCTCATTAGTGAGCCCCTATAGTGGCGATTTTAAATACATTACTATAGAAACATATGGAAGACGTTAATCTAAGTTATCGGTCACTTTTATGTTGGGGAAAAGACTATCTTCTCAAAAGAAAAGATTCCATATGACGATAAAAAGCTATGGTCACTTGCTTGAGCAACTTTTTAATTAGTGTGCCGCTGCCTTTCGTGTGGTGAGCGGGCAAAATTAATTGTTTTAGCTCATTTCCGAAATTTACATATACAAATAAACTAATGATCTTTTCACTGATCTGATTAATGAAAGCGTATATATTTTTTGATCATTTTTAATGGTTTTAGATGGCTCCGATACTACAACTCACGTACGAATATATCCGTGCGTAGGTGATGATCTTATCATTCTTCATCATTGACCAGGAAGACATGCACTATAATTATCATCATCATTATCATTACTGTTATCATTAATCATTTGTGTTTATAATTATTATAGACTCTATAAGATTGAACACAATATCCGTTGATTTAGTGGTTGAGATCCCTCGGATAATTCTTGTTTAATAGATGGTCTGGTCGTTATCTATACCATTCCTACAACTGTTAAAAAATCCAGCAACTGCGCGCGCATTGATTATTATCATGATTATCGACATTAAGGAGGCTCGCCTGGTTTTTTTTTTTTTTTTTTTCGTTTTTTGTTGTTGTTGTTGTTTTATTTTGTTTTGTTTTGTTTTTTGCTTTTTTGTTTTTTGCTTTTTCCTAGTAGCCGCATTTACGCCAATGCACATGCCCTTCTAACGCCCATTTGACAAGAAATTCATTAATAAGAGTTTCTTAGAGAAATGGCTAGTCAAACAGAACGCTGTGACAGGAGTTACAACGATTCAAAATTAGGTAATTAAGTATTTACAAAATCAAGGCGAGCCTCCTTAATCTTCTATCGTTTATGCTATTTTTTCAATGAGCTATTTTTTCATACTCGTTACCATGCTCGCACGACCACCTAACCTGGCGATTTCGCGTTAATGGTGGACTTCCAATTGAGCTAGACGTTTTCAAAGTCATTATCAGCCTTCGTGGAGAAGACTATGTAACCTCCCCTGAAATAATGATCTGACCAATAAGGTTCTTTCCTCAAATATATTAAGTTGATAGTTACAGGACCTAATACGGGAATTCCTCCTCTTACCTCATTTTAACTCTCTAGCCTGAATTCAGCGGTCTCTTTTGGTAATACACTTATCAATGTTAAGCCCCAGGGTGGGTCGGAGGGGGGACAGCTACCCATAAGAATTTGACTTTGAGAGCTATCCCCTGGGTAGGGAATTTGACACAGTCGCCATCTTGAATTGACCAAAATAATTCAGAAGTGGGAGCAGTATGGAATTCGACATTTGTTAAGTCTCCGGGGATGGGGAATTTGTCTCTGGCATCAATGATTTTTTAAAGATTCATTTGGAAAAACGAGCTTGCCATCCAACGCGCTTTTCCGAACGAATTTTAAGAAAATATCTTATCTTAAATTTACTGTTATTTTTTCTCTTATTTATCTTATAAACTGAAACTTTGCACTTTTACTAATATTGAGGTGCTCTTTCATTTTTTGGAGTTCATTTTGATGGTACTGCTTGATTTAGGGGAGATGGGGTCACGTGACCTGTTAGTGCATATGGCCTATTACAAGCAAATTTATTTAGGGCAAGAGACCATAATTATGGTCTCTTGTTTAGGGTTGGTTTTTCGATATGTATTTGATAGTTATATTGCTCGTGCAATTTCTCGTGCAATTTCATCGTGCAATTTCATCGACCAATGAGCTTTTATCAGGTATTTTTAAATTCGTAAAACAGAAAAAGGATTACCATAGCTGGAAAGAGCATGTTAAAATTAGCAAGACAGTGAAGTTTGAAGGAATTAAATCCAAAACTCACAAAATTTCGATTTCGTAAAATTCATATCTTCGTGAGTTTGAAAGCTACTTCATTCAAACTTCACAGTTTTACTAATTTTGGCATGCTCTTTCCAGCTATGGTAATTATATTTCTGTACTGTGACTTTTAGAATTACATGATAAAAGCTCATTTCATCGTGCAATTCATCGTGCAGATGCAGCATAAGGGTTTTTTTATAGAAAAAGACGCATATATTAAAATTAATAAAGGAATATCACTTCATAAACATTATTTCATTTCAAAACCTTTTAACAAAGCTATTGTTAAAATGAACAAAGTGAACTCGGCCCCTTTTTTGACATAATACCACAGATGTTTAAACACTCCTTTTCATGGAAATTATTCTTCGTTTCCTGACCATATGATTAATAGCTTCTTTGCTTAACTATATAATTAAATTTTGGACTCTCTTTTTCTCATTTTGTGCACATAATGAATTTATGTACTTAGTCATTCACTCTGACAGATGTGGGAACACCTCATTGAGTGGTCCGGAAGGATCATGCAAAACTAAAGACTTCTTGATCGTTCTCTAGTTTTATTGACTTTATGAACTGGGTTTTGGGTTGCATGCAATTTACTTTTATTTCATTTTTATGGTGGTAAAAAGTATGGCTGGGAAACTGTTTAATGACAATATGAGGAGAAAAAAGAAGAGCACCAAAAATGTAAATTTTACATTAAGATTGCACGTGAGATCACAGCAGTCATCTTGGATGAACTTCAACAAAAGATTTCTCATTAGCGTCTGTTGTTTGTTCATCCAACATGACCACCACTTCTTTTTCTTTTTCTTTTCAAGGTAATGATTGAAAGCCAACAATTCGAATGAAACAAGCACCCACTCATTCACTTCCCCTAATTTTTATCGAGAATTTTCAATTTTGAGTCCAATTCTTCCAATCAGCCTGGATATCTACTTCCATTTCTTTCTTTCTTTCTTTCTTTTCTTTCTTTTTCTTTCTTTCTTTCTTTGTTCCTTTCTTTTTTTCTTTCCTTCTTTCTTTCTTTCTTTCTCTCTCTCTTTCTTTGTTTCTTTCTTTCCCTCTCTCTTTTTCTCTCTTTCTCTCTTTCTTTCTTCTTTCCTTCTTTCTTTCTTTCTTTCTTTCTTTCTGTTTTCCTCCCTTTTTGACTTATTTGAAAACAATTCTTTTCGTTTTACTGAGTATTAACTAGAAAATTGATTCAAGAATTGTAAGCTGTGAAATATCACCATTTTCAGAATTGAGTAATTAACACACTCATGAGACAAGACTATAAAGGCAATGTATTTCTCCTTTCCAACATATTTCATGAAAACACTGAACCTTGTCAATTAGATCCGGTGAATCTTGTCAGAGACTTCACTGCTAGTTTCAAATGATCTGTTTTGAAGCCCTCTTTATGTAATTTGTGTGTCAAGCTCACAAACTTTAAGGAGAACCTACGGTGTTATTACAGATAACGGAAAGCAAATAGTACAGTTCCGGTCTCGTTGAAAGCCTCTCGAGAAGTGAAATGATTACTCAAACTATCATGGACTAGAATGACTTTATGAATGGCATATTTGGCTAGTTTGCATGGATTTTTGCTACTTATTTTTCTACTTTTCACAAACCGTTTCTTCTAGTCTTGTTTCTCTTGTTTCTTTCTAGTTTTTTCCTTTTGATAATGTTCTTTCCTTCTTTCTTTCTTAATTACTTATTTTCTTCCTTCCCTCCTTCGTTTCTGTTTTCCTTTCTTCCTTTCTTTCTTGCGCTCTTTCTTTCTCTCTTTCTTTCTTTCCTTCTTCCTTTCTTCCTTCCTTCCTTTCTCTTTCTTCCTTTCTTTCTTCCTTCCTTGCTGTCTTTCTTTTTTTTGATATCCTGCTATGTCTTTCTACTTCTTATTTCCCCTTTAAGGTTTGTTTTCTTTTCTCACTTCCTTTATTTTCTTCCTTTTTTCAACAATGTTTTATTAATTCGTGTAAGTTCATTTTGTCCATGTTATCATTCATATATCATTCTGACTGATATTCCAATTACTGGCTTCAAGCAGTTGTTGCAAGATAATTTAGCTTTCTTGGGCAAATTTACGTTGTCATCAGACCCTTGAGTAGAATTTTATTTTGACTTGTCAAATTTTATTTTCCTAAACTTTCTTCAGTAAAGGACAACACCACAACAGTTTACGACAATAATCGTAAGCCTCACAATCGTGTGTAGTATAGTTTGCCAGACCACACACACACAAACACACACCAAGAACTTCATACCATACTACTGCAGTGAACCTCGGAAATACGACCACCTATGGGCGAAAATTAACTGACCGTAATAACGGGGGTCCATATATAAATCGTAAGCCTTACAATCGTGTGTAGTATAGTATGCCAGTCGACCACACACACACACACACACACCAAGAATTTCATGCCATACTACTACAGTGGAACCTCGGTAATACGACCACCTATGTACGAAAATTAACTGACCGTAATAACGGGGGTCCATATATAAATGGGGTATTTTCATTGTATGACATTGTTTACATTTAAAATGTTGTTACTGCCTTGTATTGCCAATTACACATTAACGATGATGCATTTCAGGCTTAGAATGCAAATGCAACAAAATCAAGGACAACCTTGTTTCGAAATAAGTATACAAGCCACCTTAACTACGTGAAATTACTCGATATAGGAGTTGTTTGAAGTAAAGAAGATTATCATTATCTGAAAATGTGTGTTGAAATTATGTTCAGTTGAGCAAAGTGCAAAACGACACCGCAAAACGACACATTTCTTCTTTACCAAACTGTGGAATACCGTACGTACGCACGGCCGCGTAACCTCAAACATTTTTAGTACCGCAACCGTACCGTAACCGTACCGTGGCCGTACCGTGGCCGTACCGTGGCCGTACCGTGGCCGTACCGTGGCCGTACCGTGGCCGTATCTTATCAGTCCGCATGTTTGTCTCTCTAAAAGGCAAGCAGTATTCTTATCTATAATTATAAGTACTTTTGTATAAAGAGCTTTAGACGACAAAATTGGTCATCATTAACTCTGAATAGATATCAGAACTGATCTTCCCAGCCTTTTAATTCACTGGCTGGAAGAAGTCCACTTGATTTTTGACATTTTTCTTCCAAGAATCGAATGATCCTTGATAACAGATGAAAGAAATCCTGAAATTGCAGTATAACAATGAGCTTGGTCTACCAAACTTGAGAATGAAAAATACGAATGGTTTACATGCAAAACTATAAAATATGAATATAAAATATAATATTCCTGTTTGTTTTTTGCAAACGTTTTCTATCCTTAGATCATCAGCAAGGATCGAAAAGATGATGATCTAAGGATCGGAAACGTTTGCCAAAACAAACAGGAATATTATTTTACCATTTTATTATCTATAGAATTATGGCAAATGTTTTAAAGATAAATATAAAACTTCCTTGATGAAGAATATATCATTTATCGCCTTGAAAAAAGTTTATCTTATACTGTTTCTCATTAATTTACGAAAATGAATGCGAGCAATCGTTCTCTGGTCTATATTTTCAACAAAATACTAAAAAGAAAGGAAGGAAGGGATAAACTAACAAGAGAATTGGAAAATAAAAATCGTCGACAGAAGTTGAGAAGACAAGGATATTTTGGCTTATTACGTAGTGTAACAGTTTTACACAAGGATAAATTTTAAACTTTATCGTCCTTTAGGTAGCATTTATTATTATTATTACTATTATTTTTTCGGAATCTTAAGAGACTACAACATTTTTGGTAAACACGACATTGCAAAAACTGTCAAATGCGAACAGAAATAAGTTGAAAACAAAAAACACTCAAAGGCAGCTGAACAGTAAGTTGTCGGCAAAAGCTGTTCCATATTTTGTTGTTGAAGTCATTAACACAAGGTAATAAATACGATAGTACAAGCTAAATAAAGAAAAACAAGTCACTGTCAACACGTCTTCAGAATAACTGAGTGATTTATCATTAATAATAAAACAGCTAAACACTTGACAGGTTCAGTATTCAACGGTTATCCAGTAAGCCTAAGTTGTTAAGTAGCCATCGAAAGTTGTTTGAATAAAGAACAGTTCATTTCAATTCAATCAATGGAGGCACTAATAAAGCAGTATGCTATTTAAAGAACCTAATACGAGATGGAAGTAAACAAATTTTATTTGAAAATTTCACTTGAAATGAGAGAATATCGATTGCGTTTTCTAAAATGATCTCGAGAGTATACATGTTCGTAAGAGCGTGCGAGTGAAATCCTAAATACGCTTTATATGAATTGCATGAAATAATAGATAAAAAATATAGCTTTTTGTGGCTACAGCCTCGTCTAGAGACGAGGCGAAGCCACTATGCCATCGTGATGTAAGTAAGTAAGAAAGTAAGAAAGTAACCCTACACAGGAAGCCCAAAAAAATCTCAGCGAATCACGACTCGTGTTGCCGATCACGTGATTGAATATCACATTATAGAACTCGTGCTTTGAAGACCTCGTGCTTCTAGTACTGACGTTGGGCATTGGATTGTTTGGTAAGTTAAATTCTCTTTTTACGAATCGAACAATTGACCACAGCTGTCATTTATTTCTATTTATGCAAATGAAAGGCATTTTTAGCGTTTTTAAAGTTTTAGATCGATGTTTAAGACCCAAAAGACATCTCGATTTGACGAGTCAGCGACGGTGCCCGATCGTGATGGCGAACTTGTTGAAACAAAACAACACAAAAGACAATAAAAATCCGTTTAAGGGATTAATTGAGCCCCTTCGGGGGATACATCAGCCTCTCCGGAGGATAATTGAGCCCCTTCGGGGGATATATCAGCCTCTCTGGAGGATAATTCAGACTCTTAAATTGAGGACAAATGGCCGCCCCGTACCACAAGGGGCTATCAATAAACTCGATAATAATGAAAATCTAGTATAAAGCTGTAGACACATGCGCATATTATGCGCCTATTTTTTTATTTTTGCTTTTAGCTTGGTGACTGCATATGAAAGTCATATTTATAACAAAGGTACAGCATTGGTAGAAACGTGCAGCGAAAAAACTACAAGTTTGTAACTTCAGAGAAAGAGAAAAAGGAGCAGATCTTTAGAGGGGCGAGACAATTCTAATAGATACAGTTTCTAAGTCGCAAATTTCCCTTGGTCTCCACAGTTACTGATATCTATACTTTTGAAATCAAGTAAAACATCCCAACAATACCGACACCTACAAGGAAAAAGTATCTTAGTTACCATAGCTTTGTCTTTGCAGTCTTTTAATGAAGGAAATCGCATGTTATTTCTCATTCATCAACTAAATGCAAATCTGTAAAACCTCAACATGTACTATCAAAAAGAAAGAAAGAAAGAAAGAAAGAAAGAAAGAAAGAAAGAAAGAAAGAAAGAAAGAAAGGAAGGAAGAAAGGAAGGAAGGAAGAAATGAAGGAAGAAAGAAAGGAAGGAAGGAAGGAAGGAAGCAAGCAAGCAAGCAAGCAAGCAAGCAAGCAAGCAAGCAAGCAAGCAAGCAAGCAAGCAAGCAAGCAAGCAAGCAAGCAAGCAAGCAAGCAAGCAAGCAAGCAAGCAAGCAAGCAAGCAAGCAAGAAAGAAAGAAAGAAAGAAAGAAAGAAAGAAAGAAAGAAAGAAAGAAAAAGACAAAATAAAGATAGAAAAGGAGGAAAAGAAACAGGAAAAAAACCCCGGTACAACTTATAGAACACCTGTTAGGCATAATATGCCCAAAGAGAAGTTAAAGTGGTTTTCGTTTACCCGTTAAACAAGTGTACTAGTAAGAGTGTAATAGAGAAAATGCAACAGGAAACAAAAGAATTAGAGTGCAGTAGAGCTAAATAAGCTAAAGTATATTTCACACGAAGCAAAGCCGAAAGGGATTGAGTAAATACATGCAATCTAAAGTTTGGTGTTGCTAGGATCTCATGTAAACAAACAAAAGGCCGACTGAAAAACAACTCTTAAGCCTTTTAAGGGTTTAAACACCAGTGTATTCTAAAAGCTGTTGATTGCTCATAAAGTGAATGAGTTGAAGTTCAATATCTTGACAGCAATACAAGGTAATAATTAGTCATACAGATAATTAGCAAAAGTCAAGACAGTTTAAAGTGTATATATATTAACATCGAATCGATGCTAGAATTAGAAAGAGAAAAAGAAACAAGATATGCATTTTGTCGACTTGATACATCGAAAAAAATTGTGATTATGTTGACGATGATGATGGATGCCAAAAAATTGTAAAAGAGTTGATACCTTTGAGTTTTATAAGGAACGGATACAATCTTTTTATACGGTGCTACACATTAATTCCATTCGTTTTGTTCCTCGATCCCTTGTTTAATTTTCATTTCGATTCATTTTTAGGACCCATTCACATGAAGGCGAGTTGTCCCTGGTAGCAGGGATAACTCTTTTGTTTTTTTTGTCTCCCAGGGAAAAGAAAACGAAAGAGTTATCCCTGCTACCAGGGACAACTGGCCTTCATGTGAACGGGCCCTTATTTTGGACTTTTTTAACTTGTTCAGCATTTATTACGTTTCATTAAAAATTTTGAATTGTGCAATACAGCGAGATTAAATTTGGTACATGAACATAATTAGATATTGCATCTAGTAATAAAGAAATATGAGAGACAAATAAGAAATGAGCAAATAAATACATTTTCACTTGTACTCTTTTAGCGTAACTTCGTTGGGGCTTGAAAGTAGATTTTACGAATCTGTTTTTATTTTGAATAGTGCAATACAGCGAGATTAATCTTGGTACATGAACACAATTAGATATTGCATTTGGTAATAAAGAAATATGAGAGACAAATAAGAAGTGAGCTAATAATACACATTCACTTGTCAATTCAATAGGCCTATGTCAACACTAATCGCATAAATATGAAACATCTCCATCTAGTGAGGACCATTTCCTCAATTTATAGTATCAGTGTTATAAGGCTGAGATTTCTAATGCTCTAATTGGCAGTGAAATTTTTTTACACATTGATGGGTTCCGACCAAAACAATAGCAACCAATCACCTTCGCAGGATTTTTCCCAGTGGAATTAAGATCTTGTCCCACAAACAACAACACGTTTTCTGTTTTGAAGGGAACTACAAGGATTACAAGGCAATTTTATTTTATTTTCAAGAGAGAGTAAATAATTGAAACAATATTTAATAATTTTTCCGCGATCAAAGTTTTAAATGCTGAGATATTCTAGCTAATTTGTTGAGCTTGTGGGACTTAGCAACGGTAACTAAGTTAAGTCGGAACCATGGATTCAAAATGCTGGAAACTTGTTATGATCTGAATTCCCAAAAAATTCACCTACAGCATTACCGATTAAAGAATCAGATCAGATCTACTAGTACTACGCTGATGATAATAACAGATTCGTGAAAACTTTAAACCCTTACGAATTTACGCTGAAAAAGCTAGTCACGTTTCTGAGTCAATTTACAGTTTTCCTATAATCAAAAACAGTTCTAATTAGAACCGCTAAGCTGTGTTAAGCTTTCTATTTACGTCAGTGTTCGACTCTTACGGTTAACCCTAATTAGTTGGTTTGCCTCATTTCACTTTTAAGGTGATGTTACACGAGTCGATTCGCAACAACGATTTTCCGCGCAACAAATGTTACCCGCAAAGTTGATGCTGTGGATGACACAAAATGGAACAATTTTTAACGAAATTTTTGGTTAGCCAACACGGTACAATTGTTTGATTTGAATTTTAAAAACTTTTATCGAAAAATTATGAATTTGACCGAGTTTTGCGCGGAAAATCGTTGTTACAAATTGACTCGTGTAACACCACCTTTACACCTTGTTGGTCGATTAATTAAGGAGCTTATTCTTAAGGGTAACTATTAATCTGATGGCTTTTACCCCATGCACGTGTCCCACATAAAACGTGTGGGAGATCGAGATCAAGAGAGTACACCCAATAAAAATATACTTCATAAATCTACAGCTGCAAAGAGCTGTTTCACCACTATATTAGTGAAAAAGACTCCTGGCTTGGTTTCAAGGGTTTTTGTGTTCTTTTTTTATGATTGTTGGTATTTTATTAGTTCTTTTTTCTTTTTTAATTTTGACATGTATTAGTTATAGCCTGAAATTCATTTCTTTACAAGCTTGGCGGTAATGGAGAACGCTATGCGGCCTTGACATATCTTGGCTTTCGCTCTTTTGTTGAACTGGAGCTTGCGAGGATTCTTTACCTGATTCTTTCATGTCAATTTCCTCATTTCTTTGAATTATTTTTCTGCCTTCTTCTTTATTTTTTATTTTTTTCTGTTTCTTTTCTCATAAGGTGAATATTGGACTTAGTGTAGAACTAAAAGGGTCTCATTTTCGGCCAAAGCCTATAAATAATTGCCTTGCTTTTCATGCAATACTTTAACACCTTCGTAGCCAACACCTTCCCAACAATCGTTTAACACGCTTTTGGTCTCATTAAGTGTTCTGTCAAGTCCGTCATTTTGTTCTCGGCAAGAAACTAACAGCTTATAAATGATAGCTTTTGTGATATACAGTAAAAAAGTAGCTTATCGAAGTAATGAGTGAGGACTTTAGAATTTGATATTATTTTGAAAAGACTGGGATAACCTCCAAGCAATCAACTTTGCTATCGCTTAAACGTTGAACTTATTAATAATGTAAATAGTATTCGCGTAGTAACATAACATTCGTTGTTAGGGGCTCAACGGCATCAAATACCTTGATTGAGGATTTCTGATTAATTTACAAGAAAATTTCCATGAAAATTATCGTATTTACAAAAAAGTGTAATTGTCATATTCAAGCTCCCATAAATCATAAGCGTCAGAAGTTGATCCCAAAGCGACTAAAGTCACTTCAGAAAATGCAAATTCAAACGAAGGAGGACGATATCAAGAGTTAAATACTCAACGCCGGCTGAGCCATCAAACAAGCCAAAGTTGACAGTGATAACGAAATCGATGCAAACAAACATCAGGGCCAAGGTTTTCTCATGATAAACGAATGCTTACTGTCTGCCTGACACTGAGAAATAGAAAAATATCACAAGAAAATAAATTGAAAAAAACATTTACTTCTTTATGATTTATAATATTTTTGGTTATATTGACATTGTGGCAAAAGCATAAATGCTGCATATGGTTCATATATGTAGAGTATATTTTTTGTATGTATATTATATACAATCTATAGCTATTATACACACCGTACGATAAGATAGTGAGGATTAATTTCCCTGTGTGTGGGGGATTTTGAACGAGTCACGACGAAAATCCCAATGAACGATCTACTGACACCTGGTTCCAGGGCTTACAACGTAACATCAAAAAAGCCACTTTCGCCGCATGACGAATTTCGCGCATTCGCCAACAGTATATCAAAGGATTTATAAGAGAGTTTATAATAACAATGGTCTCTGTAATATCCACAGCTACATATAAACTGCTGTAGTCTTTTACTAGTTTAGTGTTTTTGTCGAATCCCAGGCTCGTGATTAATATTGTTACCTGTACGCAAATGTACGGAATGTAACATAAAAGAAACAGACAATATACTAGAAACATACTAGTAACGGATTTTCGATACCGGGCCATGTTGAGTGAGGTAGCGGTCGATCGCGGTTCGTCTTGTTGAGATTGTTGCACTTGTGTAGTTGCCTGAGACTGGATCTGAATTTGAACCTTGTGTCTAAGCACAACTCTGTATATTCTGAAATACGTAAATGAAGTCCCGAGAAGAAAAAATGGTACAACAATACAGACACTTATTCGATACACAGTCATACTCCATATCTGGACAGTGGACATGGCACCAAATATGACCCAAAAAGACATCACGATATATACAACTCGCTTGGTCGTGACGATCGTGGTGTATCGTAAATGCCAGTGCAACGCGAGATATTTATCGATGCTAAAAGCAGCAACCGTCAAAAAAGATACGCCACAAAACATCACTCCGAAGAATGTGTAAGCAACTTGAACATTACACCAACTGTTGAAAGGACTTCCTTGAAGTTTGGGCACAATCCTTGCAATATTAAGAGGTGGGACGAGAAGTCCGACCCCTAAGTCTGATGAAGCCAGTCCGACTAAGAGTATATTTGAAGGTGTATGTAATACAGGCAACGACCATATGCCAAGAATGATTAAGATATTCCCAAAGATCGTTGGAAGACAAGCGAGACAGTTAATGACAATAATTGCGATGTACGTTGTGCTATATTCCTGAGTGAAATCAGCAGGACTGTCATCAATGAAATAGCATTGATCATACGAATATGCCACTGTAGCTCCAACCGAAGATGTAGAACTATTATTTAACATCATTGCAGAGCTGTTCCTGAGAAGGTACCGTTTGAGGTGGCATCAGCCGATGGGCTCAGTGAGGCTATTTCGTTGTTATGGCTACATTGAAATATAGATAGCTCCATTCCATACTTCTCTCTTCTAGTAACCAGCTGCCAAATGACGTTAACGATGACCCAGGACAAACGGTCTTAGCCATTGGTTCAACACAACAAATTCTGACCGGAACTGGAACGTTTACCTCTTTCTTCAAACATCACAAGATTTTCCCATTCCAAAAAAAAAACAAGAACCGAAATTCAATAACCCTGAAGCTTTCTAATTAACAGGCATAATTGCTTTAAGTCTAGCATCAACATGAAGGATATAATCTCAAAAGGCTTTAGTGTTTAATGAGGCCTTGTTTGTAATAGATTTGTTTTGGTGCTAAGTTTAGGGACGACGTGAGAATTTAGAGCCTGCCATCACGACCACAGCTCAAAATGAATACAACTTGGTCAGCACCCCGCTGTGCCCTTTGTAACCTCACTATATATGCTTCTAGCTAACTAACCATTGAATGAAACTTTCCCGGTTTGTTGTCAAGAATACTGGGGCACCTGTCGTCCTCTTTTGCAATCACTTCTTGTTCAAGTAAATCCCCCAAGGGCCTTAAGTGGTGCCCACTTTGCCAGATAAAAGTACCTTATGCTTTATTGTACACCATTATCCTCCGTCGTCCTAAGAAATTTATTTCTAATATGAAATAGTACAATCTCATTGATGTCGTACGTTGAGACTAAATAACCTGCGCTGAAGCCATTGTTTAGAGTTTAGTCACCAATGTGGGATTAAAATAACAAGTTCTATGGCGCCACCAGCTTAGCAACCAAACGATTTATTTTTAGCATCTATTTTTTCACGCATTTTAAAATCCGTCCTCGGGTTGGTGCTGTCTCAGTTTCCGCGATACCTCACTGAGACCATTTTGCTCATTCGGATCGTTTGGAAAGGTTTTCGCATATTATTCAAATACCACTTAAGAGGAAATGCCACAAAAATCCGATCCTGTAATTCCAGCTCTTTTCTTTTCGCTCACTCACTGTACTGAGATCATTATATTCATGTTCCGTTTGGAAAGCCGGTTCAAGTACTCCTTTGGAAGGGTTTAATTACCCCAATTACTCCTAGTAATATTAAAAGGCAAATTAATGCCTCAAAAATTCGAACCGTCTGACATTCAAACTTTTTTCTACACTTTTCTTTTTGCTTGCTCGCCGACACCATTATGTTCAATTACTTTTTTGATCAAATAGTAACTTAAGAGAAAATGCTTCACTTCGACCTGTGAAATTCCGAGTTCCTTTTCGTTTACTCACTTAGACCACTTTATTCATGATCGTTTGGAGGGATTCAATTACTAGTCTACTAAATTGTTCAAATAATTAAGAGGTATGCCTTAAAATTCCACTTTTGAAATTCCATCTTTGAAATTCCACTTCTGATCTATCGACATTAAACTCTAACGTCCGAACTGGATTCAAATACATAGAGTAAAATAAGCTGTATTCGAAGAATCCTACTCGTACGTAACATTCTTGATTGAGTTTTTAAATTACTGCATGCGTGGTCAACATTCTTATTTTCAAGATAAAGGAGAAACACACTCATTTAACCTATTCGTCTTAGCCAAGAACTACAATTACCACTATAATACCAGTGTTATTGAAAAATAGCAGGTTTAAATTCTAGTTCAATCACTGTTCAAAAGGATCTCAACAACAAGCGCCGCTCGTTAAACGCAGCATTCACTCTTTACCACATCCCTTTGGAAATAATAAGACAGTTTTTAATTGCTGAAATGAAAATACTAATTAAACTCGAGGAGAATTCTATTTGCAGTCGGCAATATTACAAAAAGATGCAAAGTTTACAATTCAATTTGAAAGTTATGACATATCGAGACTAATGTGGGAAACAGCACACCGAAAAATCCCGCCTGACAGGTTCTGACACTTTAAACATCAGGAAATCTCAGTCTTGGGATTACTTTCAGATTGGTATCAAATATCTTATGATACTCTGTGGTTTGAATGAATGCACTATATCAGTATGGTTGAAAATAAGCTCCCAAAAATAACTTACTAATCTATATATATCTTGTGTGGTAAATGCGAGTAATTTTGTCGGCTGACTGTATTATTTGTTTTGAAGTTTGCTGCAATTAGATTTTTCACTTATTTTATAACGTGATGTTTATACAATGGTTTGCTATTGTTGTTTTAAGAATCAAACTTTATATTTTTAATTTAACTTGTACCCTTTTCGTTATCTATCTTCAAAATGTTGTTATTAAAGTCATTTTTGATAATATAAGATAAAATTGATTATAGTAATTATAGTTTGTTTCTAGAGATGTGATGTATTTCATTTACAATAGTTTTTATTATTGATTTTGCGGTTGTGCTTTGAACTGTTTTTTATTTGTTGTGAAAAAAAAGATGCTATTTAAGGCTTTTATTTTCATTCAAGAGAAAAAAGAGGCGGATTCTTTTGACGAAAATTGTGTTCTGCGTCTTACATTAGATCACTAAATAAACAAAGCAGGATTTAATGTGAATGGAACGAATCTTTAGAAGTCTGAGAAGATCTAACTGCATGAAAATGACCTGTCTGATACACCCATCAATCTATTTAGAAAACCACTGAGTCATGAATTCTGAAATAATCATTTTTTGATTGTCTCAATTATCCGAAAAATTGTTTTGCATAGTTCATTTTAACGGTATGTGTTCTATATCCACACAACTATGATTTTAAGTTTTTTAAAATCAGAAAAGTAAACACAATTCTGACATATATATCCAAATGAAATGAAGGCTTACAAAGTACTAAAGAGGCTTCTATTAAAACCTTTTCAGATCTGTCATAATTGGCAGAGACATCAGTTTTACTGGACGTACGTAATCAGGGTAATTCCGGCATAATCATTCAAGGCCATTACACTGTAGCCATTACAATAAATTATCCCAAAACATCCACTCTGTGCATTTCCTTGTTCCGCCGGAACAGGACTCCAAAGCAAACAAGCAAGAAAACGAAGTGGTTTGAAATTATAATTTTAAAAGGTTTGTGATTAATGTGTGAAAAATTGAAACTGCTTTTTTTGAAAACTAGACACAGAACTTTGAAAAGATATTAAGTAGTTTGGAAGAATGTTTAGTTTTCAGTCAAGTGTGAGAAATATTTGAGATCCATTTTATGGTAAAACGCTATCATATATAACATTTTATTATCACTATCATTTATACTGTGATGTTTATTTACACAACATTTTAAATTAATTTAAAGGCAAAAGGTAAATCACTTTTTCATCAAATCATGAATTTACTATCGTGGATCGAATGTAAACGAAGCTGTCCAAAGTCATCATCAATATAAAAATCACAATTTTTTCTTTTCGGCTCGCTTTCATCTTTTGACTGTCAACGTTTGTACTTCGGGTTTTGACTCTTGTTGACTATTGGTATACCATGAAAGATATTTTCGAGGCTATTTTTACAGAGATACAAATATATAGAATTAAAGAAATTACAACGGAAATTCGCGAGTGAATTAGTTTGGGCGGCAATGATAAAGGTACAATGAGGGATGAATGGAAATCTGTAACGCCGTATAAAAAGTGATAACTTACTGACATTTGGAACCTAGGCTCTTCATCGGAGTAAAAAGTGAAATTACGTATTCTTTACTAAGACAAAAAAGATTAAGTAAAGAAATGCTATGATGAATGGATTGAATGGATGAATGAATGAATGAATGGATGGATGAATGAATGAATGGATTGAATGGATGAATGAATGAATGAATGAAAGGATTGAATGGATGAATGAATGAATTGATGAATGGATGGATGAATGGATGAATGGATGGATGGATGGATAGATGAATGGACGCATGAATGGATGTATGGATTGATGGATAGATGGATGGATTGATGAATAAATAAATAAATAAATAAATTAATTAATTAATTAATTAATCAATGAATTAATTAATGAGTGAATGGATGGCTGATCATGGATAAATGTATGAGAGTAATCAGAACTCCTTTTGAAACATGTTTTTTAACTATTTTGCAACTTTTTATTCTTATTTTTAATTCCATTTTATCTATTTTATTTATTTATTTCTATAATTATTTATGTTTATCTTTATTTATGTTTATGCTCATACGAATTGTGTTCATTTCAGCTGTTATTTTTGTTTCTATCTTTATATTAACTTTTTAACTTTAATTTTACCTTTTTTATTTTGATTTTTTTCTAAGAAACTCTACTTAAGATGACAGATATTTTTAGTTTGGTAAACAAACATGGTATTCCAGCTAAAGCATGTTCTATTCCAAGCTAATAAGGCCATTTAGGAGCCTATCTTCGCATGGGTGAAATTGTTAAAAACAGTAAACATCAAAGATACGATAACTCACAATCATATATAATGTGATGTTGACATCGAAGAGACCCTTAGAAAGATTTAAATCAAGATTTGAGAATACTTTCCGAGAGGAGCTGTCCACTTTTACAGATATGTCTGAGTCTAATTAATTGAGAAATCGGCAAACAACAGGATATACCATTTCCATTACGTATTGCATTATGCGCCACTTGTAGCAATAGAATATCGGAGTTTTTTTTTTTTTTTTTTTGTTTTTTTTTGTTTTTTTTTTTTGTTTTTTTTTTTTTTTTTTTTTTTTTTTTTTTTTTTTTTTTTTGTTTTTTTTTTTTTTTTTTTTTTTTTTTTTTTTTTTTTTTTTTTTTTTTTTTTTTTTTTTTTTTTTATTTTTTTTTTTTTGTTTTTGTTTAAGACTCTTTTATTTTTTTTTATTTTTTCTTTTTTTTTGTTTGTATTGTTTTTATCCGTACTCAAATTCTACATTTTTTTTATCTTCTGTTGCCCTATATAGTTGTGGAACTTCTTGAATTTTTTCAAAAATAGGTAAAAACAGGTATGTCTATATTATAAACAACTACACAGAATATAATATATTTCTCTCAAAATCCGGCACTTAAATTCCACTTTATCTTAGCTTTTATTTTCCTTCTTCCGTAGCCCTAGTTAGCTTGCTTGGAGCTTACTGGGTTTTTAATTTAGGTATTGAAGTAATTTAGAATGGTTTAAAAACAAATTGATTTTTTCCTTAAGAGCAGGTCCCCGCAGCAGGCAATCCAAGGATGTTTCTCTTTGAGGCGCAGCGATAGCCAAAATGAGTCCATTTGACTGTGTTAGATTGCAAAAATATATATTCGATAACTGAGAAACTGCCAATTTCATGCCGAAATATCTTGTACGAAGCTTTTGAAAATGAGAAAATTTTTAAAGAGAAATGTGAAGATTAAAAACAGATGTTCCAACCGGTAATTGGTATAATGGAAAAGAACTTAAATCCTATATAGTGTACAATCGAAAATAATAAAGTTAAAATCATCATTAAAATAAGTTAAGAATAATAACTAATTTCAGAAATTTCAGGCGGCAGAAAAAAAGTGCTTTAAATTGGATTAAATTTGCTGCTTATTCCTAAAATTCAGTTTTTCTTTTTGTTTTTTGTTTTGTTTTTTGTTTTTGTTTTCACCGTAAACTTCACTTAAGGAATTAGGAATTGCTTTTCTAGGTTACAAACTATGTGAAATCCGATAAGAGCTAAAAATCTCAAATTCGAAGTGTAATTAGAAATTTTCCAAATGTTGCACATTACGAGAAACAAAATAATAAAAAAATAATAATAAAATAATATTGGTTGAAGATTGAAGCCTTAATCCGATGCAAATCTATCATATTGAATTGGTAAATAAATATACCGTATAGAATCAAGTATCAAGTATAACCGCCCCCTCCCCCTCTCCCAAAAAAACGCCCCCTCCCCCATCCCCCTCCAAAAAAAACCTCTTCTGAACGAAGGCAATAAGTAGCAACCTCTCCAACTGTGCGATGTCTGTGCGATGTTCGTGGCGACTAAGGCTATTTTTAGTAACTTCGCCATCGCGCGCGCAAGGCTCTCAAACAACAGAATTTGATTTTTGACGTGCGTGCGCGTGGACGGAACCGTTTGCTTTCGGCATTTCTATTGATGAATAGCTTTGCGCGCGCGATGGCGAAATTACTAAAAATAGCCTTAGTCGCCGCAAACATCGCACAGACATCAATACTGAGTTTCGCTCTCTTTGTTATCTATCACTCATAGCAGACTGTAAATCCCCTGCTTGGAATTTTAAGAGACTTTTGAAGTATTCATGTCACTTATTTTTATTGATTGTAGACTCCGTTTTAAACCCAAAATCACCAGGTTTCGATTACACAAAGGATGGACAGCGCTATCCGTTGGATTTATCCCGGGGGGGGACTCCTATATATGAGGGTGGGATGCTCGTCGTACCTTTTAGGGGTCAAAATCAGTTATTTGGTACCTTTTTAGGGTGTCTTAGACTTTAGTGGACTACCAGAGGCTTAGGCTGGTACCTTTTAGGGTGCTTTTCGGTAAATAAAATATCTAAAGTGAGCATTATTGGAACGATTTTAATGATCTGACTTTTGTCTCTTGAGCTGAGCTCACCGATACAGGAGTTTATATATTTTTTGGATTCTTCGATAATTTTGTTTTGGAATTGGTACCTTTTAGGGGTAGAAATCAATTGTTGCCACGCCCAACAGGATAAGACTCAGGTACCTTTTGGGGGTCATTTTCGGAAATTTCCGACGAGCATCCCCGCCCTCTTATATATAGGATCCCCCCCCCTCCCCGAGGGATTTATCCAATAATTGGCGCTATCTATCCTTTTGTGCAATTGGAGCCGGGAGATTTTGGGTATAAAACCTCTAAAACCAATACGTGACATGAGCACTTTAAAAGTCTCTAAAATTCCAAGCAGACCAGTAATGGTTGTTACTGTTACTGTTGCTAAAAGATGTTCTCTGCATGAAAACAGTACTAATTAAGGAATATAAAACGCGCGCGCATGTCTCTGTTCTGTGATATAAACACGATGGAAGTGCTTTACAGAGACATAAGCGATCGTTTTATATTGCTTTTATGAAATATTTTCCACGTTTTTTGAGCGAGCCATGTCTCTGTCCTCTGATATAAACATAGTAGCCAGCCAATCAGCGCGCGCGTTATATCTCAAGTATTTTATAAAGTAAAATATAATCTGTTTGCTTTGAAATACTTGAAGGTAGCACCTTTGGGATCAAGGTTTGGTCAAGTGTCAAAGATTTTGAATAAATAATTTGTTTTTTCTTTCTTACATCAGTCTATGAATCCTTCATTTGTCAGGTATGATTTTTCTTTCGTCAAAAAACACATGACTGCAGATCTTTGTTATCAAAATAACTAATTCTTCTTAACAAAATTTGGAAAGGATTAATATTGCTCGGAAAATTAAAAGCTATTGTTGTGAACCCCTTATCATCCCATCATACTATAGGAGCAAAGTACGTGGACGTCGGCGTTCCTTTGTTCACGCGCATATTCACTGCGCACTCTCGGGATTACTAACTAGGTAAATCAAAGATGGTGGCTGTACAAGTTATTTCCTCATTTTGAAATTATTCCACTTTTAATCAACAAATATAATTTAAAAAGTTTCGCTAATAAAGAAGGGAAATATCGGTGAAACTGAGAATTTAAGGTGTTAAATGTAATGTCGAACTAAGAGAATTAGATTCAGACCCAGTCCTCCATCAGAATTCAAAATGGCGGATATGATTTCAGATTTCACGGTGATCTCGGTGATCTCCAACTTTCAGTTTTCTATTGTGAAAAATTACAAAATGCTTAAAAATCTAAATAAAAACATAGTAGGGAAGTAAAGTCAGAAACTTTAAAAAGAGTGTTGTGATTCTGCTGCTATTTTTCTTATTTTCTATTTTTTTTTTATCTGGATAAAACAAGTTACATTACGTTTTCATTTTAATTTCCGCCGAGCTTTCAGACAAAATTGTCCATCTTCAGGGCAGTGATGAAATAACATAATTGCGCGAGCTATTGTTCTTGTTTCTGGCATTATTCCAATATTCAAAATAGTTCACTTTGTTTTCGTTGACCCTTCTTCGCTCGTTTTGTTATACAAACAGTAACAGTTCGGCTCAGACAATGTTAAATCCAAACCACACTTATCTAAAGCTGTTATAATATTTCACCAAACTAAGTCAACAACCCATCGGAACTGACCAAACGCACCTTACAGTCTTGACATTATATTATTCTATTTATTGCCTAAGATTTATGTATCAAGGAAATAAATTTGTACAAATAGCGTTAGCCTTTGCAGAATGCCTGCGTATATGATCAAAGAGTTGTAGGGCTTTGATGTGAAAAGGAATGAGTGGAATCAAGCACGGAATCAAGCAGAGATGGATATTCAAACAACGTACCAGTATGTGTTCAGGACAAAACAAATTTGATTATTGGTAATATAACTGTGTAGCGAACATATTTGTTTTCTGTCTGTGGCTTCCTTACAGAATTCCAAATTTTCAAAAATTCATATAATTCTTGCGAGTTTTGAATTTATTTCTTTCAAACTTATCTGTTTTGCTCATTTAATATGCTCTTTCCAGTTATGGTAATTATTTTACTGTTTTACTTATTTAAAAATACCTGATAAAAGTTCATTAAAAACGAAAGATAAAATAGAAATAAAACTAACGAAATGTTCTGTGTCTCAACTAACTATAGTTAGAATTCTTCCCTCCAACACACACCTACATACTACACTTTTATCACTCTTCATAAATATGTATATGTGTGTGTGTGTTCATTCCCACGCGTTCTCGGGTTGTAAAACAATAAATATGACGAAATAATTATTGACCATGTATGACGTCATGGTAACCATGTATGACGTCATACCTAAAAATTCAAAGATCATTGCGCACTTTCTCGGCGGGGAAATTTGATAAATCGCAAGCCGTTTTCTATTCAGTTTGCACTCTTATTGTTAAATGAATATAACGTTACGAAATGTTTAAACGTCAAGTGGAACCACGAATACACGTGGTTTCACTTAATTTTGGAACATTTTGACGTCAAATTCATTGTCATTGAGAATACATACAATGGAAAACCGCCTGCGATTTGTTTTTTATTTGTGTTAAAAGTTGAATGCAACTGAACAACAGGACGACGGCGCCATTGTCTGAACTCAGCTAATCGGTTTGCGAGATTTTGCTCGAATGTTGTAAAAGCAGCGGTATAGTTGAGCAAATATGAGACATAATTGTTGATAATGACGTCATAAATGTTTGCAGAATAACAGACAATCGTTTGATTATACGCCGCACGCTTTGCACAGGTACATTCAGCAGGTCGAAACAAGCCGTCTACACACAAAACAAATGTCGTGGTTTGCTATAAGGGAAGTTCGATGTATTTATTGCTGTATAAAAGAATTTACTTAAACGACGTGAAGTTTAAATTTTGTGTAGACTGAGAAATTTGCCTAAAACAACAAATGAACTAAACAATTTGTTGAAATGTACTGGCACATGAATTGCTGAAAATGCTACAAGTACCAAGATAAACCTTCGCGACTTTGAAATTCCGAGCAGTGTCAATAATAAGTTACGAAATCTAGTTTAAACGGAAACTTCAGTTTCTCGGCCATGCTTGTAATATAGGCAACTGGTTTGTCTCCTTGCCAGTTGGGATTCTTCATCCATTTATGTTCGATTTATAGCGGAGCTCCCGCGCGGGCCGAAGGCCCGCGCGAGCGGAGCACCATACCTAAGAAAAAATGGTAACCCATCCTTCTGATTTTTCGTGGACACACAGGAAGCCCAACGGCTGTACGTCCGTCCGTACGTACGTACGTCCGTGTACATCGCGATGCTGATTGGCTGATTGATTTTTGGCGCCAACTTGACGCGCGCTGACACTTTGAAAACTGAAAATTTACAAGTTTCCTTGCAGTTTTAACTTGCAAAACTTAAAAATATTATTCTGGAAACCTCGTAAAAATTTAGCGATTTTCATGATCATTTATCTGTGCCAATCTTGACGGGTTAAAGCGGAAAAAACGTACGTTTGAATATTTTTTCGGGCCCGGTGTCGTTTCAAAAACTGCTCGCTAGACGAAGGACACAGAGAACATTTTCAAAGTTAGACGAATTTTTAGTTGGACTCGTAGCTTCAAAAACTCTCATAATGAATGAGTCATTGAGGATCGTGTATTCTTCGTTTCGTGAAGATACCTTCAGTAAAGCTGCTTAAAAATCTAGCCAAAGTTGGAAATCAAGAATCGTCTGCATTGAGCGTGAAACAAGGATTATATGCTTCTAAACTCAACAAGGAAAGCACTTCAAGGTAAAGACCCTGGCCAAAAAATGATGTCAAAAATCTCTTATACCTATATTTGATCTTTTATCTTTTATTTGGGGATTGATGACTTAAAAAAAGTAAACGTTTATGTACGTTGAACTGTGGCCAAGTTTAAACAAACAATCAAGTACATGACATGTACAGCAACATTTTGTTTTCACCAGTGAACTTTTTGTACTACTTTGAATATTAAAATTAGTAAAAAATATTTGATTTTGAACTTATTTCAACCCCACTTATGTGTAAATACAGCTCAGGAATTTATAATGAGACCTTAAATGCAAATTGCAAATGCTTAATTCCTTGTTTTCTTGTTGTATGTCAATTCAGCTGTTTTTATGAATCACTTTTTAAAAATTGTATTATCAGAGTGTAATCTGGAAGAGACAAGTATTCACCTAGTGTGTCATTCTATTCTACATTATAAAACAAAACAAAACAACAACAACCACAAAAAAAAACAAGATGTCACAATATAGTGAAGACAGACAAATCAAGATATGTTGTTCTGCAATATCCAGGATGTTGAATAGGTTTGATTACTTGTTTCAATATAAAAAAGGTTTTGGAGATTTTTGTTTCTATTTCTGAGAATTATGAACAACTACAAAGTCAATTATGAAATCTGACAGTGACTGAAATCTGAATATCACAGGAGATCAAAGGGCATATACAAACTGAAACAAATGATTTTTAAAATAGTCTTCATTTCAACTTTTTCAAGCAATTTACAACCTAAATATATTGGGCAATTACCACAGGAAACCCAATTCATTTGAATCAAGAACAAAAAATATTAAAATTGAAATTGGAGCTCTGCTATTAGGTAGTAGTTGTTGTGAGTTGTTTTACAACTTCATCTAAAGTCATGATTAGTGTAACCTGGAAGAGAGAATTTTTGTTTCATGTAAAGACAACTATTTATCTGTGTCATACTGTCAAGACAGAAAAATCTAAATATAATGTTCTGCAATGTCCAGTTTAATTGAAGGATGTTGAAATGGTTCAGTATTTATGTGATTTAAATGAGTTTGAGGGATTTTAATTTGCATTCTATTTCTGAGAATCATGTACCACTACTACAAAGTCAATTATATAATCTGACTGAATCTGAATAAATATCACTGTAGTGACTATATGGCTTGAAAGCCATATAATTCTCAGGAGACTGAGGGGCAAGAGTTTTTTCAAACCCTAAAGCAAATGCTATAAAGCTTGATCTATAATCTTTATTTCAACTTTTACAACAAAATGCAATCTTTGTTTGTCTATTACCACAGGAAGCCCAATTCATTTGAATCAAAAAAGTCAAAAACAAAGTTTTCAAAATTATTATTATTATTTAAATGGGAGCTCCGCTATTAGGTAGTACCTAATTTTTATATTATGATTTAGTTATAGCGCATTTGATCATTTCGCCATGGAAAATGCGCTCTAGAAGCTGACAAAATTTATTTTTGTTTAACTTGGAAAGGCATAAATGGTGTAAATATAGTCGGAAGGGAAAGATAGGAAAAGAAAGAAAAGAGAAGGGGAATGTATTGTAGTAGCGGTACCATTAAACACACCTTTTTCACAACCAATTATACTTTGTCACCACATTATACTACCTATCATACAAATATATTGTTTGTTGCTTTCCTTTTCCGAGATCATATCACGAAAGCCATAAGCCATAACTCTTTAGATATATTATATATAGCCCTCAATACAGTTCCGTTACCCTCACTAGCACTAAACATAATATTATGATAATGCACACTACTAAGGGACGTGATCGGATCTTCTTTGAAAAAAAAACAGCTAAAAGCGGAAGTCATCAGGAGTCGGCTAAAAAAGCAATTACTTGAGTATTCATTGTGTTACGATACGGAAGTGAAATAATAAACAAATAAAAATGTGGGATATGATGGCACGCACGAGAAGCTTGTTTGTGCCTACTCGTTTCATGTTTTATCGCATGCAAGACTAATTTTTTTGTTACTAGACTCTGTCGGTTTTAAGCTTCTTTGCTTTGAAAGATACGCCACAATATGAATTTCTTGTCTTAACGTAATATGTGTGGGCAAACTCTATTTACAAAAAAGTGTTTAATTTTCCATACAATTCTGACCTCTGTTTTTGTTTGATCAAGATTGGGAAAATCCGCTATTCATAGCGGTTTCAAAATGTGTGGTGTCACTACGTTTTCTCAAGTGCCGTGCGTTACGTAAGCGCTACACTAAAACACACCCACATTACGTTGATGATATGCGTTTTGTTTTTACTGCGTTAACGTAACATGGCGTTAAATAATTTTTTACGTTAATATTTGTGGATAACACTAACATTAACATTATTGCTTGCGTTAACGCAACAGGACGTCGATCGTTAAAATTTGTTTTGTTTGTTTCTAGTCTAGTGAAAATGAGCTGTTCGTCACAATGCAAACGTTGCGTTATTTTACGCCAACTCACTGTCTATTACGACAACGCTACGGTTATTGACTATAGCATGACTAAAAGACTTTGTATTAACAGCAGGAAAACGCATGAGTCAAGTTAAATGGAAATCCCATTAAGAATTGAAACTTACCACCAGTTTGTCATGGCCTTCCTCTAAGTATCCTTCAGCTTTGTCAAGAGCACCAATGGACGCGTAGTACTTAGACCACCAGTCAAACGTGGGTTCATACTAAACAACAAAACAAAAAGATTAGAATCTGTTGGTATAATGTGGTTGATTACCAGATGATGGCGATGAGAGTGATGAGTGGTGTCATTGATATGGTGCGCAGTTGTGATTTAAGTGATCGTGATCTTGATTGTGATCGTGATCCTTTTTCATGTCTAGTTCGTTTAGTGTCAATTCTTGTATATTTTCTTTATTTTATAAAGCGTTATTTTTTTAGGGACGTATGGGAGAGTACATTTTGAATGTAAATACGTACCCTCTTTAAATAAAGTGTATTGTATTGTATTGTATTGATCATGTTGACGATGATAATAATGATAATAATAATAATAATAATAATAATAATAATAATAATGATAATGATAATAACGATGATAGATTTATTTGTTTATTATAAAGAGCAGATTTCGTATGACTGGGAAAATGGCACGATCACTGCACGGTACGCTTACGGCAGGAATTTCCGATGTTAGGGAGCTTAAGCACGAACTAGACGTTTTTGTCAACACGGACATCACGCGTACGTTTTTGATCGTGCACGCCGTCATAGATGAGGTTCTCGTTCTCGCTAGAACGTCAGTTAAGGCTTTCTCACGTTCTAGATTTCATCTATGACGGCGCGCGCACGAACAAAAACGTCTGCGTGACGTCCGCGTTGACAAAAACGTTTCGTGCTTAAGCTCCGTTTTTATAGACATTACGGCACTGACACGGTTACCGTACGGCGCGGTAAGTTTCCAACTCATGTGAAAACTCCTTTATATTGTTTATTGTTTAAGGAATATAAAACGCGCGCACATGTCTCTGTACTGTTATATAAGCTGTACCTTTTTCTTCTTTTCTTCCTTAATGCTCAATTCGTACGCACTCATAATCCTATCTCGTCCTAAATCTAAAGACAATCAATATATAAAACTAAATGTTTCTTGATTCAAGGAATCATACCTCTTTACAGGCTCGTAACATGGTATATTTTCGTCTCACTGATCCCGGGTTTTTACGGAAATTTTGATCCCTGAGCCCATATTGTTAGAAATGTTTGATCCCTGATCCTTGGTGCAAAAAACAGCTGATCCCTGATCCTGACCTAATGTCCCTGATCCTCGATCCCACCCATTTGATCCCTGAGCCCTGGCCTCTGATCCCTGATCCTGGCCATAATTTGGAGCTTGATCCCTGATCCCATATACCATGTTACGAGCCTGTCTTTAAGCAACACGGTAAGACTGTGTTACGATAGACGAATGAGAATGGTAACTTTAGGGTTAGTCATGTTAAGTACCTGGGAAAATGATTGAACTTTATGCAATATTGCGCACAGCATATAGAGTCGTTTTCGTATGAGTGGGAAACTTACCGCGCCGTACCGTGACCGTGTCAGTGCCGTAATGTCTATAAAAACATTCGAAATTCATGCCGTAACCGTATCGTATCGTAACCGTACAGTGTTCCCACTCATGCGAAAACGACTCTAGTAGATTTCGTATGACTGCGAAAACTGCACCGCTCGGTCACGTCACGGCACGGTTACGACAGGAATTTCAAATGTTTTTATGGACATCATGGTACTGACGCGGTCACGGTACCGCGCCGTGCGTTTCACAGTCATACGGAATCCGCTCTAGAGTTTCACCGTGTTCCCACCCCTGCAACCGTTGCAGGCAAATGTTGTACGTTTAGGATCAAGTTCCATTTCTGCGACTTTTTCTACAATGTTACGCGCATAGTTTTCACACACGGTACAACTGCGTTGCACACAACTTTGCTTAAAACGCTACATCTTGTGTCCAGGTCTTTGGTCATATTAAGCAAATTGTATAAATAAATGAAATATGAATATGATTGTTTTCACTCTTTTGGGCTTCCTGTGGTAATATACACGTCCCAGTTTTCCCTCTTCTGATGTCACCACAGGGTACCCAATGAACGAGTAGCCTACGGAGGAGGTTATGTTTTCACGTACCTTCTTCGTCATCATGAATGCTCTCGTCCTTGGGTGTGTCGTACCGATATGGTTGTAACGACTTTAGACAGTTAACTCCTACTACAGGACAGCGCCCAAACGATCTGTTATCGCGTACTTTGATATTCATTGGTGGAATATATAATTCCTCTTTAGGCAACATCTGAAGCATTGTAAGACCAAACATTTCGTTAATATTTTACTAGACAGGTGTAGTGAAGGGGAGAGGTTATTACTCTTCTCTAACTGATTGCTCGTCCGAGACATCAATAATGATAATAACAACAACTTTATTGGTCAGGGTAGCACCGTTACCACTACTGATAATAGACCATTTCACGGTTGTCGTGGCTCAACCTCAGCCTCGACACCGTGTAATATATTCTTTATAAATCGACTGTAGCCCATGGTAAGGTAAGGAATGCACACATCAACAGACAATCGAAAAACTTTAAAATTCCACGGGCTGTAGTCCAATTCTAAAGAATATATTACACGCTGTCGAGGCTGAGGTTGAGCCACGACAACCGTGAAATGGTCTATTTTCAGGTGGCCCTCATCAAAATGGTGGTAATGAACAACAGACTTTAAAGATGAAGAAGACAACTAAAACATCGATAAATTATAAAGGACTGTGAATTCATGCAGTTGTCTGATTCACAAAGTACAGATGCATACCCTGATTTTGCTTTTTAATATCCTGTGCTTGCGCTTGTGTTCTTGTTAGTGAAGTGTTAAGTTCGTGTTCGTATTCAGTGAATACAAATTAGGCTTACGTTTGCGTTTGCGCTTGTGTCGCTAGTGAAAACTAGGCTGATAGACGTCGATTCGGTACAAGCCAGTCACAGGTTTGTTGGAGAAATTACGTCCTCGTTATCGACTAGAATCGCAGGCAAAGCACAAGTTAGCCTCCTCCGCAGGCAACTCCTTATTATTCCTCCTTGGGCTTCCTTTGTTGCGGTTATCCCTTCTCGCATTTCACCTAAACAGGAAGCCCGCCGCAAACAGTGTTGCCTGCGGAGGAGGCTAAGCACAAGCATATTGAGCGCAAGCACGCAAGCACAAGTATATCAAAGTTTTGCTTTGTCTTGGTCATTCCTTGCACTTATGCTCGTTTTCATGCTTGCTCTTTTAGTCGAAAACAGTGCTATACTTTCTCCATAACGCTCTAGGCAGCTCAGTAGAAACTGGCCCAAAAACTGTCTGCCTGAGAGGGAGCTCACTTTATGTTGATAATAAATGATATTCAGACATGTTCAGATGATGATGATGGTGATGATGATGATGATAACATTCCTTATATACATACCACATCAAAGAAAAACAATGGTTTGTCAAAGTTTGGACTCTTTTGTGTGTTTTTAATAGCTTCTGATTGAATAACGTTTCCTCCACATTCGAACTCGACATTTGGCGAAGTTATGTTGGCTAGTTGGTACTTCTTCATGTTCCTGACACCCCAACAGAGAACCTAAACAAAATCATTTTCTTAACAGAATCAAAGTATGAATTTAAAATTGAAGGGTGAAAGGTGAAACAGTCCTTTGGGACAAGTCTACAGAAGGGGACATTTTTCCCTATCCCGAAGGTGTACCTTTCATGAAGGATTCCACTATTATATAATAATTGGTAGATTATATGCGTGCTCTGATTGGTCGAGAACCGTATGTGATTACAATACATACATGATACACACAGATGACGTCATTGAATCTTACGCGCTATCTGATTGGCTGAAATATTTCGATGAATTCGTCTCGTGGCGTAGTTTTTTTGTTCTCACCACATTTTGACGTCATCTGTGCATCTACCAGAGTACAGACGCACGGAAAAATGGGGTTCTCGACCAATCAGAGCGCGCATATAATCTACCAATTATTATATAAAAGTGGAACCCTTCATGGAAGGTACACCTTGGGGATCAGAAAAAATGTCTACTTCTGTACACTTGTTCCAAAGTACAGTTTGTTACAATTTGTTAAGATGATTAATGTACTCCCCCCCCCCCCCCCCCACACACACACACACATTAACCCCAAAGTTCATGAGTAGAGCAGATTTCGTATGAATGCCAAGACGCCACGGTCTTGGCACGGTACTGTTACGGGAGGAATTTAGATTACTTTGATGGACATTAGGACACTGACAAGGTCACGGCATGGCGCAGTCTGTTTCACACTCATACGAAAACTGCTCTATTTGAAGCTACACTGAACTACATAGACGAGAGCCGAACCACTGAACTACATAGACCAGAGCCGAACCACTGAACTACATAGACCAGAGCCGAACACTAGACTACATAGACCAGAGCCAAACACTAGACTACATAGACCAGAGCCGAACCACTGAACTACATAGACCAGAGCCGAACACTAGACTACATAGACCAGAGCCGAACACTAGACTACATAGACCAGAGCCAAACACTAGACTACATAGACCAGAGCCGAACCACTGAACTACATAGACCAGAGCCGAACCAACACAAACTAAATAGACCAGAGCCGAACCAATATAAACTAAATAGACCAGAACCGAGGACATAGATATGAGGATCAAGACAAGGAAAGGCGAATCACAAATCTCTAGCTTAGAAAAAGACCCACAAATCAGTTGCTAGGAAGCACTCAAATTCGGTTCGTCCTTCTCTACTTTTCTTAGTTACAATCCTTCTGTCCTGTACCTCTTTTGCATTTCCTTCTCTCCCTCTTTGCGTTTTCTGTAATCGTTTACAAGCGTACTTTTAGATTCTAAAATACCTCAATGGCTGTTCTTTGCAGCACAGGACGAATTCCACTTGGAACGATGTAATTCGATTCGTGACATGGAGGCAAGAATGGAAGATCTGCTCCTTCGTCCTGCGTACGCACAAACACAAACACACACAAAACGTTAAAACAATAAGCTACAATACATTTTTGAAGAAATGGAAAACTTGCCTGCTGTGCTGTGCAGATTTAGTGCATGTAGGGATTGATTTGAACACAAGAAGAGTGTTAAGAGAAACATGAGGCGTATCTCAGCGCTTCTCTCCAGTTTTGATCAATCGCCAAGTGCTCAAAGTCTGCACACCACAGCCGGCAAGTTTTCTATTTCTTTTATGAAATACAACAAAGTTTATTTATACGATCGAAAATAGGATGAGCCTCGCTAGAGTCGATTTCTTATGACTGTGAAAACGGCATCGCACAGTCACGGTACAGTTACGGCGGGAATTTCGAATGTTTTGACAGACAACACGGCACTGATACGGTCACGACACGGCGTGGTAAGTTTCACACTCATACGAAATCTGCTCTATGACACGCCTTATATAAGGCGCGAAGCTCTTCGTATAAATGGCACTTTTAGTCAAGGATGCACCTTATTCGAACCTTTAAATATTTCAGAACGCTGTTCCTCGATAAGGTGCGTCTAAAAGTGCCGTTTACACGGAGAGATTTGCGCCTTGTTTAAGTTGCGCCTTAGATAAGACGCATCTTATTTGCCAGTGGTTTCAATAAGATTTGAAGTAGGCGGCTGCCAAAAGTATAATAATTAACCACCTGTGAGCAATAATTAGGGGCCATATAACAGGGATTTAGTAAACGACGATAAGAGCCGGCTGGTACTGAAACCATTGATTTTCGTTTGTATTAATGGCCTTATTGCTTTCAAGCACAATCAGTAGTCATTTACACTGACCAAAATTTCGAAAAGTGCGGGCGCGCATACTCTGTGCATATTTAGAGTTCACAGTATACGCGCCCTTCGACCAGTGACAGCGCGCATTATATATTGGTTATTTCACAAGGTGTATCAGCGTTATAATTGCTTTATCTAACCATCAAAAGCCACGATATCAACTCACCAAATAGAGCTCAAATGCAGCAAGAATCTCGCCCGCTTCATTTTTACCCTTCTGGACTGGGTACCATAACAGCTGGGGCGTGGGAGGGCCAGCTCCGTTGAGTTTAACGGTTGGCTGAGCGACACATCTACCCATATACTCGTCTTTACCCTGTACATAAAATAACAAGTTGAGAAAATAACACTTGAATATACCATCCATAATATGATAAATACTAGTTATACTGAAGAAATAGAAGAGCACGCGGGAATTGATCAGAACACGAGAGAAGTGTTAAGAGAAGCACGAGGCGTTGCCGACGGCTTTTCTTTTATAAAACAACATCGGGTTTCGAGTAAATTCATTATTTATTTACACTGACATAAAATTCGAAAAGTGCGCGCGCGTGCTGTGTGCATATTTAGAGTTTGCAGTGTACGTGTCCTTCGGCCAATGAGAGCGCGCGTTATATGATGGTTGTTTTATAAAATGGTTTCGAATTAAATACCGTGGAATATTTCACAAGTCACAGTGTGTATACAAAGAAAATACAAGTGACAAGTGGAATGTCCACGGTATGCCACGAGAAAATGTTGTATAACTTTTATCGCACACGTCACCATAGAAAATACAGTCAATTACCGCAATGCCTCAAGGGAAGAGACATTTGAATACCGCCGAATATACGACGGCTTTTCTGCTTTCTGATTGGCTGTATTTTATATGGTGTGGGATAATATGATATACCCTTCACAATATTTATATCAGTAGTGGGAAAGGGACGGAGCGCAAGAAGGGAGAAAGAAACGGAGCACCTCCTTTCCTCACTTCTCCTTTAGTCCAACCTTCAGCTTCGCAAGATATACGTACCACTTCATCCTTGTCAAACAGCTCTATCACTACTTGTGGTGATTGTAGCTCCAAAAGCCCCGTGCTTCCATAAATATATACGTCCTCAAATATGAGGGTTTGGTCCCATGTGGGACAGAGAGTACGATGGATGCAGCGAGTCACCTGACTGTGATTCTGAAATACCACTCGTGCGTAGGGATCTGAAAACAACATAAATGATGTCTTGACGCAAGAATTATGACAAATCTTAGGGACAGATTGTAGCAATAGTTTATAACGGCCCTCCTGCGTGCAATTTAAAAAGAACTGCACGGATGGCGACACATTGCATGATCAGTACGCACGAGACAGCGGTAAAAAGTTGTTTATAAACTTTTCATACAAGCAACAAGCTCACACAAAACTGTCTTACCGGAGAGTCCATCAGCATCCGAAGGTAAAAGATCCCTTGCTTGGAAGAGATAAACCCTTAACTGGTACTTATGGGGACCTAAAACAAAAAGAAAGTAAATGAAGGAAAGTCCATCGTGCCGCAACAACCAGTTATCTACGGAGCACTATAGACACAAAAGACATATCTGTCTGGGACAGGAAATCCAACTTGATTTTTGAAGCACGCGCAATTCGTCCCTCTCAATCAATATTGTGCCCAGGAAACCAACAAAAGTGTATCAACTAAACATAGGAAACTCAACATTGTACAATTGTAGATTCCTGTTTCTTGGGGATGGATAACCAAAGAGGCCTGAAGGGAGTTGGCCTTGCGTCGTCGCCAAGACTTAAACGTTTGATCGCTTCATCTCTTGTCATCAGTTTGCAATTGAAATATATTGCCGGCAAAAATGTTTCTAGATTTCTAACATCACTCAGAGGAGAATACTCACTTTCAAAGGTAATCATCATTCTGGGGACGTCAGCACTGTCTGCTTTCTCTTTCTCCTTCTTTTTGCCGCTTTCAGGCTAACAATTTAAAAAAGTCAGTCATGACTTAAATGAATGAATACTAGAGTTAATATAGGAGTTTGCTGCCCCCTTTATTAAATATAATCATAGATTTAAGGCCAAACAAACAATGCAACTTTTTCTTACAACATTGCACGCAACTATTGCAGGGTATTGGACACACGGTGCAAAACTTTATGCATATTGCGTTTGTTGAGGAGAAGTTGCAAGAAAAGTTGCATCATGTGTCCAGGCCTTTATAATATATTGCTCAATAGACCATTTCACGGTTGTCGTGGCTCAACCTCAGCCTCGACAGTGTGTAATATATTCTTTAGAAATTGACTGCAGCCCATGGTAATGTAAGGAATGTACACATCAACAAACAATCGAAACACTTTAAAATTCCACGGGCTGTAGACAAATTCTAAAGAATATATTACACGGTGTCGAGGCTGAGGTTGAGCCACGACAACCGTGAAATGGTCTATTTACGTCGAGTTAAGCCAAGGATAATGAGATCATACATACATCTTTTGAAAGCACAAATTATCTACATTAGAAATTCTATACCCAGACTTTGGCATGCAAAGCGCTCAAGTAACGTTATTTTATACTACTTTTAGTTGATTTGTTCTCTATTGCGCATGTTCAATACCTCGGGCACTGGACCAATACCAGAACGACAAAAGATCGCTGGCGCGCCTGGGTCGTCTTGAATGATTCTTCTGTGCCAGCGACGTCGTCTGACCATGTCAGCGGTACGCTCCTTACTGTGAAACTGTAAATTGAAGGCAGTGGCAAATTCCCATCCACCTTCTTCTAATAAATCCTGCATTTCCTGTAAATAATATACGAAGATTTACTGAACGATCAACATTACCATTAAGTTGTGGTGTGCCAAAGGAATCACTCTTAGGACCTCTAATGGGGACGAACGTGTTTCATTTAGCGGTATAGGTAAAAGAATCATCTAAAAGTAAATGTGAAGCTTCTATGGTAGAAATCCAATGGCTCACGCTTCAAGATAGAGGGATTTGACGGAGAGTTGGGATTTTAATTGTTTCTGTTCTACCTCTTCTTCACCAGACTTTTGTGTTGTCAAACTCAAGGTTCTTCCTCTCACAAGTCTCCGTCTTCGGTACAAGTGGTACATCTTCTCTACAGCAATATACGAGCCAGTAGTATGGTCTACAGTGTACTCCCACCCTGTAAAAGATCATATATATATATAAACATTTACATATATGGATGGCTTCTGTACTCTGGATTAGTGTATGTATAGCCATACCTTACGGCACGTTCAGGAGAACAAACATTTGTGCAAAACAATAGCAACCTCGTTTTTAGCCAAACAAAACAAAAACAAAGCCGCAATGCATGATAGTCAAGTGATCTTGGCCTTTAAATTTCTTCCGTTTCCCTCACGAATCTTTTAAGCTTCTCTTAAGAATCTTCTACTAGGATCGTAAGAATCCCTTACGTGTTTTTTGTGCTTTCAATTCTTACGTAAATCCCTTACGCACTTACCATGTTCATCAACTGCACGGTTTAAATCAACAGTCCATTCCATAGTCCATGCCCATCCTTCAGGGCACTCAATTGCCATGGGCCCTTCTGTTTTATTTCCATACTAGAATGCAATCAAATGCATCTATTTTCAAACAGGTTGTTTGGTCGTCGTACAGGAAAAGTTTGAAAGTCTGTGTATGGAGCAGGGGTGGCATGGGGTAGGAGTGGAAGGGAGGGAGGGACATAATATTAAGGAGCAAGGATGGCACAGTTGGTTAGTGTGCGGCCTTCGGTGCAAGAGGTCCAGAGTTCAAATGCATCTATCTGGAAACAGATTGGTTGTTCGTAGAAAAGTTTGAAAGTCTGTGTGTATGGAACGGGGGTGGCGTGGGGTGGAGTGGAAGGGAGGGAGGGACATAGCTCAAGTACATGTATGTAGAAGAAAGTGGATAAATAAATTGTTGTAAGTGTGAGCGTATGTGGAATAATTTAATGCCTGAGTTGCACAACAATTTAATGGCTAAGAAAATGAAAAAGAAGGAGGAGGAGGAGAAGAAGAGAAGAAGAAGAGAAGAAGAAGAAGGAGGAGGAGGAGGAGGAGGAGGAGGAGGAGGAGGAGGAGGAGGAGGAGGAGGAGGAGGAGGAGGAGGAGGAGGAGGAGGAGACGAATAGAAGAAAAAGAAGTAATAGAAGAAGAAGAACAAAAACAACAACAACAATAACAAAAAGAAGAAGGAGGAGGAGGAGGAGATAAAGAAAAAACAATGATGATAATGTTTAGTCACTTACAATATCTGCCCATACATCAGTAGCCGCACCCCAATTATCTCCTGGTAAGCGTGACTCACATTCGTAGACATCATCTAAGAACGTCTTGTGACCAGTATCTGAATCGTAGGCGGAGCTGTAGTGAAATTAGATATTAATTTCAGTTAATGAAGTATCTGGCACGTCTCCACATACATGGACACGGGTATGTGGTAATATTATGATTTTTTTTTCATTCTGTTAGGACCTCCCTGAAAATCATTGTAATGAGTGGAGTTTCCTCAATAAATATTATTATTATTATAATAACAATTGCAGCACCTTCTCCTCAGTTATTGAATGACCCTGAGTGTTGTTCTGGCCGGATATCAAACTCCACCACCGACATTCAACCAACTGAACCAACAGGGCGGCGGAAAGAAAACACCCATCCACTTTCTAACCTAATGCATATCTCCACTTTCTAATCTGATGCGTCTCCACTGTTTTCCCCTACCAACTGCCCCCTCCTCCCTCCTCCCTCCTCCCCCCCCCCCCCCTCCCCCACACCCCTCTTCCCGGCCCCAAGGCTGCTAACTATCTGTATAAAATGTTTTATTAAGTACGCACGTCCATACCTGATTTCAGGATTAACAAACCAGTCACCTTCCCAATGCCACCCACGAGGTGCGACAAAATTATCCTTGAGAAGTTTGACCTTCAAATACAGTAAAATAATGTAAGAAGAATAAGGAAGAGAAAATCAACAACGACAGTTCCGGACATAGAAATAATTGCTGGGATAAGTGAAAGAGGTTTCGTTTAAGTGTAAACTATTCATAATTTTTAAAACCGCATTATCTTCTCCATCGCCACAACCCATTTTTATGCCTTTACATCTTAAGTCCTGAATACACAATGTAGCTTTTCGTGCGTCCTTGCGCACCAAACAGAGTTACACCGTGTGTTCATCTTTGGAGCAATTGCCCGCGAATTTGTAGAAAAAGTTGCCGAAGTAGAACTTGATCCTAAACCTGCAACTGTTGTGCGCAAATATTGCAGAGGTGAACACGGGTACAACCCATTTTTATGCCTACACAATGTAGCTTTTCATGCGTCCTTGCACACCACAGAGAATTGCACCTTGTGTTCATCTTTGGAGCAGTTGCCCGCAAAATTGTGGAAAAAGTTGCGAAAGTAGAACTTGATCCTAAACCGGCCTGCAACTGTTGTGCGCAAATATTGCAGGGGTGGACATACGGTGCAACTCTGTGTTGCGCGCATCATCAGTTACAGGAAAATTTTCATCGTTTGCAACACATGCATGTTTCTTCTTGGCTACGACCTGCAAGCAAATAGACGTACATCGTTTTCTTCTTTTTCTAGCTGTGTTTTTGGGTGTTGGCCTCAAAAACAATGTTTGACAAGTACGAAAAAGTTTACCGTTCCCTCCGCATCGGACCAATTGGGTCTGAGCATTCCTTTTGTCGTCCATTTACCAAGAAATTTCATTTGATTCTCAAACTGAAAAGAAACAATATGAAATCCTAAACTCTTGGTTTGCAATCATTTGCCAAAGAATGTAGAGACAAAAGACATGGCCGCCATGTTGGTGGTCTTGACCAAAGAAAATCAAGACAAAAACCACTAACATGCTGCCATGTTTTTTGATCAATTCACTCTCCTGGAAATGGTTGCAAACCAAGAATAATGACTCATAACACAAGTACAAAAAACAACAATATGGTTTTTATTGACTGCCCTATATAATTACTATCAAAAACTAACCGTTTCAGCAAATACACAAAAATCGCCTTCAACATCAGATCTGTTTGTCCAGGCACCTTGGTGCTTCTCCAGACCCAACCAAAGTATTACAGATATCTGACATGGTACTTCTGGATGATCTTCTATGTCAAATTGTTTTTCACCTGGGTACTATAAATATTCATAAAAATTGGTGTATATTACGTGTGTTCTGATTGTTTGAGAACCGAACGTGGGTACTGTAAACACATACAGATGACGTCACAGAATCTTACGCGCTCTCTGAGTTCGAAAAGCACTTTTACGCGCGTTGAACTGCAACACTTTTGATGTGTGATAAGCAACGAGTTATTACATTTATGATGTAGACTTGAAGACTACCAAAACCTCAGGTTAGAATGTCTTTTCCGAATGTGAGTTTAGCCCAAAACGTCTTACCAAGCAGTATGGATGTCTTTATGAAATAAGGTTGCACACTACCCAATTAATGTGTAATCTAATCTACTTTTATTGTCATTCATAGACAGGTTTTGAGAATCTTAAGAATTTCAACTACAAGTATTTTGCCTCACCTACCTTCATAAATATATTCTGTACTTTCCCACAGTTTCGACCGCTCTTCTTTTCTTCAGAAGAAAACAAGATTTCATTGGCGGGTACCCTGTGGTAAGCGATTCTTTTACTTCCGCTCAACATCCAGATGATGACGTCAGGCATACTGTTTTGTGGCTGAAGAATAAGCATAACATTATAGAAGTGAATTGTATAATGGAGGTTGTAGTGTAGTCCTTTAGTTTACGTCGCGTGCATTTAGTGTCAACACAGCGTGCATATGCACTAGAACATACACTTCTTGAGTGCTCACAGTTTAACGGGGGGGGGGGGGGGGTAAGAACTGTGAATGAACTAGAATGACGAGTTTATACCTCAACGGCCAAATCCTGTAATCTCTGAAGACAATGTTCTATATCATGAAGAGCTTCATTGACATCTGTAGCATTCTCTCTCAAATTGACTGCTTCCTTCCCTATTGATTTCTATAATGAAAATATACAGCATGTTAAGTGAGAAGCAAGGTTGGCCCAGGGATGAGAGCGCCGGTCTGGCACCTTTATAACTTGACATGTGACTTTGTTAGTTCGTTTCTTCTGGCTTGCTTCGAGGGCCGGTTTTCTCCGGGTCCTCCTCGGTTTTCCTTCCTCTATAAAAAGGAACTAGTAAACCGAGTATGTAAGCGCTGAGTATGTATACATAGAATAGAAAACGAGGCAGCGTGCTATGTTGAGTTATAAAAGCACGCGGGAATTCTAAGAAGACGAGAGAAGTGTTAGGAGAAGCACGAGGCGTAATTACAATGACTACAG
The DNA here is from genome assembly GCA_029948255.1 of Telmatactis stephensoni. Lineage (NCBI taxonomy): Eukaryota > Metazoa > Cnidaria > Anthozoa > Actiniaria > Isophelliidae > Telmatactis > Telmatactis stephensoni. The sequence goes on from JALIZF010001501.1 coordinate 133,687, forward strand.
TGCGAATCGAAAAACCGTGGGCACCTACAAATATTTCAGGAATGTGTTTGTCAATGTATGGTTAATCAGAAGTGTTCTCTAGCAACAAAGATAACAATCAAATTCCTGAAATATTTCTAAGTGTACGCGGTTTTTCGATGTGGACTGTAACAAAATGTCAGTGCGTTAAACTCTAATTGTTGCAAATCAATATCAAGTACCTCAAATCTTTGCAAGTTATATTCTCCTTTATAAGGGCCTGTTTACATGGAGATAGGGTCACCCTCCTAGGAGGTTCACCCTCCCCTATTGTTTTTCGTGGTTGTGTTTACATGTCAGATAGGGTCTCCCTAGGGGTAGGGTTATAGGTAGGGTGAACCTCCTTGGAGGGCCAGCTTTTTGTTTACTTAAGCCATGTAAATGCTCGAGCTAGGGTGACCCTAAGGGGGGGGGCTATCTCAAATTACATCAATTGACGGCCTTGATAATGTCTTTGAGCTATTAGCATCGATAATAATAGGCCACAGCACTGAAAAACCGCAGCCAAGGATGCTAACGAGAGGAAAACTGAATGTAGCGCCAAAAGAGAACGCTTTCCCGCCATTTTGCTGTTTACAAAGCTTAGCGACCGAGCCAAGACACTAGCCCTAGCCCTACCCCCGGTGTGACCCTTGCTTGTCGAGTTTGCATGTAAATTAAGGAGGGCTATGTTTTGACCCTTCCAGTAGGGTGACCCTATCTCCATGTAAACAGGCCTTAAATAAGGCAGGCACTCAAGCTACTTTAAAATGCTATTGATACAATTGTGACTTACAAGTTCTGAAACTCTGACATGATATTTATTCACATCCAGTTGGTTTATTCCAGGAGTCTTTTTAAGCACTGGAAACTCTTTCCTGTTGAAAATAATTCAAACTCCATGAATAAAACTAAATGAGCTATTCCAATTTTTTTCCACACTCCCCCTGTTTATATTAGGAGGTCTGTTTTAAGTGCCCTGGTCCCATGGAAATCCAGCATGAAATATCGCCACCCTCTCTGGAAATTCCAGATAAATTTTAATGAATTTGGCCCTAACCCCCCCCCCCCCCTTGGAATTCCACTGGGTTTCACCCATTTTTGACCCATCCCCCTGGAAATCCAGTGAAGTTAAGGGACAAGGACCCCCTAGGAATTCCGAACCTCCTCAACAGGGGGAGTGTGAATAAACATTGGAATAGTCCAATACAGTTTAGCTTCGATTGAGTTTCGATTGATTATAAGTGACCACGCCAATGAGTGAGGCATCAATTTTGTCCAGAAACGTGGTGGTACTTCTAAACGCCTCTAACAATGCACTAATTGATGATATAGATATCATGGTCTGTCATCATCTTCGCGTTCCAAGAGGAACCCATGTCCCAACATATCGATTCGAAAATCCACACACAAATAACATAACCTTCACCATGGTATTCACCCTATGATATTTCGCTGATATTATTTAAGCTGAGTCCGCGGTTCTGCCCCGGGGGGGGGGGGGGGGCGGTTCTGCTAACGAAATTAAGGCTTTCCCTCTCTTCTTCATCCTCCATCTCACCCTTTGTCTTGCCCCTCCCTCTTAGTTTCCATCCGCTTTTATCAACGATCCTTTCCTCATCCTCTCGGTGCCTTTCCTCCACCTCCTCGTAAACATAAAGTGATGTACTAATTTATAACAATAGAGTAATTTAGAAGATTGTCGAACAATACCTGCAATCGCCGATCAACTCTTCTAGAAGTTTCATAATACATGTTGCAATCTCTGGTGTAGTTAAGTGTTCTTCTATGCTTATTTTAACTTTTTCAATGTTTTTTTCCTAAACAAAAATATGCAAGTCACGAACAACAATCCTGAATATACCTTTTCGCATTGGCTCAATGATTTCCCATTTCAGTCTTTTTGGGGAATAATATTTTTTGTTTGAAATACTTTGATCGAGAAATCATGAGGGATCCTATGGGCAAAGAATCTTGATGATCAAGAGGTGTGCATTATGGCAAACCAATGGGGCAAAGGTTAAAGAGGCTTAGAACAGTATACGCTTGGATAAACCCAATTAAAATCCACCTTTTTGGTGTTTGTCTGACATCCAGTCATCAAGAAAATATGAAAGCCCATTCAGACAAAGAATCTTGTTGAACCAGAGGAGTGGATGGAAAATAAAATCAATGAGGCGAAATTAAAGTGGCTCAATGCTTAGATTACACCTAATCAAAAATTCCCTTATGAGTTCAAAATTCACCTTCCCTTTAGTTATTCCCTCTTCAGTTCAAATTTCACCTTTTTCTTTAGTTATTTAAACTCCGTAATCCCTCTCTATCTCTTCTATTAATTTTAGTTCAGCATCATCATAAATTGAATCAACTGAAACATCTGCGTCGCTTGCAGGACTAACTTCCTCCATTAACTTCAGCTCAGCGTGGTCGTACACTTGATCGACACTGGTCTTGGTTTCAACTGCAGGGCTGACCTCATCATGATCATCGGGCAAGATGAACACTTTAACGTGGTCGTTGAATCTCACTCGTTTGATTTTCTTGGTGCTAGCCCTCTTTTTGCGCGTCTCACTTAACTCCAGCTTATTAACCTCTTCCATTGCTTTATCATACTCGGCTTTTAAAGACGCAACGCCACGTGAAGTGCCACGCCCTCGGCTGGTCTTGGGTCTCTGGCCGCAATCACTGTACAGCTTTGGCTTGCTTTCCACATCGACAGACGTGGGTTCCACGTCGTTAACGAGCCCAATGTCTCCACGAGCATCACCCAGGAGCAACTTATCCACTTCTGCGTTCCACTCCTTCAGGGAAGGCTCTGTGATTTTCAGTTTGGGCTCCAAGGAAAGGGACTCTTCGGCAAGTACTTCGTCTGCCTTGGAGTCGACAGAGGAGTTCAGGATTTCCTCTAATGTTGAACGGAAAAGGTCATTCTTGTAGGAGCTGTTAACTAGCATCGGAGATGAACTGTGCGAGTGCTTTCCACTTGGAGAAACACTGCCTGGACGACTTCCAGTTTGATTAGGAACTTTGAGCTGACTTTTTCTTGAGAAGGAAAATCGACCACGATTTCTCCCAGTAGGAGAAGCTGCCGCATTTTGCAAAGCAGGTGAAACTTTGTTTGACTTTTTTGGGTAACAATTTCCCATAGTCGTTGTATAAACTACACTTTTGAAACAATATTCGCTTTTTTAAAGACAACACGTCTGCGCTAAACGAAACGCTTTCCAAACTAATTAGAAATGAAAAACGTAACAATCGATAATTACGCACGTCAATAACTAGCGCGCGCGAAAGCCTACTGCGCATTATACGCGGGCTCACTAGAAGTAAACCACAGGGATCCCAATATTTTGATATATTATTCTATATCGACTTACCAATCGTTCACAGATATCTAATAGAATGTTCATTGTGTGTAATCTGTATGATACATCCTCCCAGTGACTATCCACCGAGCAGCATGGCTTGTTACTGCCCCACGGTAAGTAGTAATAATAGCAGCCATCAAATACTGCATTGGACGAAGGAGTTGATGATGATGCTGGCGCAACTGATTGATCCAAACGGTTTCCATAGTTACCTTGAAACAATGAAGATAGAGATCATAAAAGAATGATAACAAATTACACATGCGCTAAAAGTTATGCTCATCATTTCAGTTCCAGCCATTGAGTTAGTGTTTGTGAAATTATATGCAAGCGAGCTTTGAATTTAGACTAAATGCAACTTTAATTTTTTGCAATTTTTCTGCAAAATTAATTGCGCTGAACTTAACTGTAAAGTTTTACCCAGTGTCCACCTAAAAGATGAAGCTAAAGGACCATATTTTACGTCGATAACTCCTGCCAGTTTTTCGACTGACAACGCTGAGGTCAACGGTGCGCTCATTTTACCCCCTCTCTCCATCAGTGCTCCGTTTTAACGGTATTTAAAGCTAGTTAAAGCTACACAGAAAGGAAAGAAGTCGAAACATGGCGTCGAGATGGAGGGGAAAGTGGAAAGGAAGGCCGGGGGAAAGGGACGCGAGTGTCTTTCGTCATTGCCCCCATGGAATAAGTTTACATAACTTACCTATAGACATCTCAAACTGTATAGGAATGTCCTTGCAAGCGACCATCGTTGCTTCAAGAAAACAACCGAAGAGCTTGAATTTACGACGACGAAGACAAGACTGGAAAATAAACAGGTATTAAAATGTGTGAATGAACGAAGAAAAAAAAGGTAGGGAGGGAAGAAGAACGAAGAAACGAAGAAAGAAATAAAAGAAGAGAGCAATGAACTAAATGAATGAATAAATCAATTAATCGATGGGATGGGGGATGGATGGATGGATGGATGTAGGGAGGGAGGGAGGGAGGGAGGGAGGGAGGGAGGGAGGGAGGGAGGGAGGGAGGGAGGGAGGGAGGGAGGGATGGGTGAACATTATCACCTCAATTCAACCTTGATACCTGTAAGAGGATGATATCTTCGTCTTCTATGTCCTCTACTCCAATCTCCATTTCGCCAGTAACTTTCGTTTCTAGTTCTACGAGTGCTCGACCACGATATGCCACACCTTCTCCCTAAATAAAACAATGTGATTGTCATTATTCATTATTCCTTTTCTTTTTAATTGTTCTATTTTTATCAATTTCTGATTTTTTAAAGATAAAACTCTTCTTTCTACCCCCTTCTTTTTTCTCTTATTATTACCGCCTCGAATTTTTTCATTCCATTCAATTTCTCTCTTTTATTCTTTTTTCCATCACACTTTCTGTCAAACCTTCTGTTTGTCTGTCTCTAACGCTTTCTAAACTAAATTGTTATTTTCCAGTTTTGACCCCCAAATATCTGAATTAAATCAGCTATATAGGGCTCATTTTGAAAACGAATTCATTGAAGCAGTTAAGTATGTCTTCACTTGTACGAAGCACAAGTTTTTACCCAAATTGGAGCAAATCCAAGCCCTGTGTGACTTATCAAAAGGCCTTGTAACCAGGTCACACCAAAATTTTACGGTGTCTGATTGGTTCATGTAACGCATGCGCATGCAAGTTCTTCTGGACTCTGTTTTACCGAAGCGGAGCGGGGTAAAAAGAGGCCTGGGTCTGGACTAAGTCTATATTTCTTTGACTTCTTCCAATCTTTTTGCCTTTTTCTCTAGTTTTATTTTCATAGATCCTTTGATTTACGTTTCATATATTACTTACAATTTAGACTTGCTCCAAGTCTCGCTCGTTAATTTTTTCTGTTGCTTGGGCTCCCTGTGGTGTATTAAATTACGACACAGGAAGCCCAAGGAATGGAAAATGACGAAGCCCAAAACAACGGAAAACATTAACGAGCGAGACTTGGAGCAAGTCTACTTACAATTCCTTCATTGAGGATGTCGCATTCATCTGGTAAAGTGGAAAACTCTCTTGTTGAACCGTAAAAGTTTACAAACGACGGCCCAAAAGTTGGAAGGAATCCTATAACATATTAAATCACGGTAAATGACTTCATTTGATCGCTAAAATATCAATGCGTAAATTAAATAAGCTTATGGAGTCGAGAGGAAGATTTCAATGTTTCTATAAACGTACGTCGGTAATCATTATATATATTTCAACGTTTTTATATACGTACGTAACATTAACAAGGTACGCACATACTATGCACATACGTACGCAGTACGTACGTATGTATATATACGTACGTAATTAGGTAACATTAACTACGCACATACGTACGTATGTATATATATACATACGTAATTACGTAACATTAATACGCGCATACTACGCACATACGTACGCACGTACGTATGTATACATACGTATGTAATTACGTAACATTAATTACGCACATACGTACCTAATTCTTTATCTCCTTGTCCAGAAATGGCATTGAGAGGAAGGTACACAGTTCCTACCAAGTCATCGGAACTCACTTTATCCCTGAACAAAATGAAAAATGAAATGATGGTGAGAATAAACACATCACAAAAAGTGGAGAAAATGAAAGAAAGGAGCTAGAAACTTAAAAGATAGACAACTATAGAAATACTGAGAGGAAGGCAGAGGGAGAGACTTGACTTACCAGTCCCATATCTGTAACTTTAACCTCTCACACATCGAAGGCATCTGGATTAAATCATCAAATTTACAAGAGACCATAATACTAAGAGAGCGACACTCAGTATTGATGTCTGTGCGATGTTCGCGGCGACTAAGGCTATTTTTAGTAACTTCGCCATAGCGCGCGCAAGGCCCTCAACCAATAGAATTTGATTTTTGACGTGCGCGCGGACGGGACAGTTTGAATTCTATTGTCTAAGAGCCTTGTGCGCGCGATGGCGAAGTTACTAAAAATAGCCTTAGTCGCCACGAACATCGCACAGACATCAATACTGATCAGTTTCGCTCTCTTAGTATTATGGTCTCTTGATTGTTAATGATAAGGTAAATGCTTTTTAACGTCTCTCACCAAAACAACTAATATACTGTAAAGTTTATGGGGATTAGACCACGACTTTCCGTATCCCATCCCTCTTTCCAACCCCGTATTGAAGGGCATTCAAAAAGAACTATACGGGTTAGAAAAAGATCTTTGCAAGTATTTCAGCTAGTTTTTGTCACGCAAGTTTGCCGCAGTTTGTGTCACACAAGGCTTAGATACAAGCCTATTTCTTGCGTGACACAAACTGCGGCTGCGTAGTAGAGGTCTAGACAAATAACCTTAGTGTATGATGGAAACTGACTATTAAACAGAAAGAGATTGTTATCAGCACTCTAATCGATGTTTTTATAACTAAATATATAGAGGATATTACATGGGCGCGCGAAGATACGAATTTTATCTTCGAGTGTAGATGAGATCTCTCACGACTGAGCGCAGCGAACGAGTGAGAGATAATCAACACGAGAAGATGAAATTCGTATCTCCAAGCGCACATGTAATATTCTGTTTAATATATAATCAACCATGAACTAGAATGTGCCGTCGTCGTGAAGCTCCCGAAAAACGTAGCTATGGCAACAGTGTTATCTTCACATGTTAAATAACATGTTATCTTCACATGTGAAGATATCGCTTTTCCAAACAGAGCAAAAAAGATAATTCATCAATGATTATATATTAAATATCATGATCATTATTATATGGCATGATCTATTGAAATCTTAAGTCAGGGGGTATTATTACCTGGAATTTCACAGAAAGCTCTTGATTGAACTCGGGATTGTCATCGTTCTCAATATACCTTGTTTTGCACTGGAAAAATATAAATCATTTAACTCTGAAATTTCAGTTTTATATATTATGTAGAATAGGGCGGATAAAAAAAACTAAAAACGTTCATTTTATTGCGCTGAAACTTAACCAGGGCATTAATAGAGGTAAGAGCAATGACTAAGTGACAGTTTTAATTCTTTGATGGAATAAACATGATATTTCCTATTTACACTTATTTCAAAAAACGTTGTCGCTGTTCAGAGCAACAAGCGTCAAGCCAAGACCGAAATGAACGCTGGTTTTGTTTGTAATGTATTCAAATCAGACTCGTTTCTATTGAACTAATTACAAAATGCGAGCATTTTCAAGTCCTTGTTAGTATACCACACTCAATTCTTTTGATAACAACTCTGATTTGAATATATCATAATTATTAGCAGCACAAAACCAGCATTCATTTCGGGCTTGCCTTAACGCTTGTTGCTTTGAACCGTGACAACGTTTTTTTTGAAATAAGTGTATATGAAAAGTCCTATAGCTTGCCCTATATACCGACAAGAATATTGTTTGGGCTTCCTGTGTCTGTAGTTTATGACAAACGAACAAAACTGCTTCCTATGACTCAACCACCTACACCCCCCCCCCCCCCGAGTAAGGAGAGAAAGATAACTTTTACAAAGAATTTTCTGCTGACAAGAGTAAAGTTTGTCGGCCGCAGTCGGAGGCAACTGCCCAAAAGTTCCTCCTTGACAGACAATGGACTGTAAAAAACGCGCAAGTAAATTTACTCAAAAACTTGAGTAAATCGGTACATCAACAGTAACTCAATTTTATCCGAGTAAATTTACTCAGTTATTTGAGTAACTGAGTACCCTTTTCTCAAATAACTGAGTAACTGCGTACCCTTTACTCAACTGAGTTAATTTAATCGGATAGTGAGTTACTGTTGACGCATCGATTTACTCAAGTTTTTTAGTAAATTTACTCGCGCGTTTTTGCACAAATGTGGAAACATAAGTAGTTGGAATGTTTACCTGTTTACCAGCGAAAGTCATCATAAAGTATGGATCTACGAGTGCTTTAGATTTCTGGAATAACATAATAAAACGAATAAATGTAAAGATACGAGTATATTATATTATAGATCGTTAGTTTCAATCCCAGATAGAAAGAGAAGAAAACGCGCGAAAGGTAATAGAGAACAAAAAGCCCTGAAAAACCGCATAAAACCATTGAATAAATTAAAGAAACCTAATAAAGGGGTACATCGGAGAACAACAAATTAAGGAATATCTTAGAATGTACTTACTCCTCCTACGTTAAAAACCTTCTTTAGACTTTCTGTAAAACCAGAGTCCACTGAAAGGAAGATTTTACAGTTGTGATTACCTCTCTACAATGACCACATCTGTACAATGATCACCTCTGTACAATGACCACCTCTGTGCAATGACCGCCTCTGTACAATGACCACCTCTGTACAATGACCACCTCTGTACAATGACCACCTCTATACAATGACCACCTCTGTACAATGACCACCTCTGTACAATGACCACCTCTGTACAATGGCCACCTCTCTACAACGACCACCTCTGTACAATGACCACCTCCGTACAGTAACCACCTCTGTACAATGACCACCTCTGTACAATGACCACCTCCGTACAGTAACCACCTCTGTACAATGACCACCTCTGTACAATGACCACCTCTGTGCAATGACCGCCTCTCTACAATGACCACCTCTCTACAATGACCACCTCTGTACAATGACCGCCTCTCTACAATGTGTATATACTAATACAGTGGCCGTTATTCTATCAATATTGATATTAATACTGAATAAGGAGACTCACTTTGTGGGATATCCTCAAGTCGAAAGACTTTCAAGCAGAAAGCCGCTGGACGAAGCATGATACCTGGAGGCTGGAGTAAATTTCTACGCAAAGAGAATTTAAAAAATTTGCATTTGATTTGGAATGTAGGATGAAATAGATGATGTTACAAAACGAAGATAAACCCTACGGATAAAATCTCTCAAAACTGTTCAAAAAGTCGAGAAAAAAAGATTCACACTAATACATTTTACATAATAATTGATATATTACGCGCGCTCTAATTGGTCGAGCTGACAACCGTGTGTAATTAAAGTACACACCCATAGATGACGTCATTGAATTTTACGCGCGCTCTGATTGGTTGAAATGTTTTCATAAATATTATATAAAACAAATAGATTTCATTTTTCGTACATCTGTACTCTAATAGATGCACAGAAGACGTCAAAATGTGATGAGAACAAAAAAGTAAGCCACGCGGAGACGAAGTCGTGAAAAAGTCATGAAAAGTGGAATCTATTTGTTAAATTTATCCTATCATGCCTTGGTAAGAATATGCTAAGTAGGAAATCCCTTTGGGTTCGATATTACTAACCACATCGATCCCCCTAAACCACCAACCCCCTCCTTGGACATTTTCAATTATTTGGTATTGTCTAAAGCTTTGTAGCTTTTATGAAAATTCTACTTACTCTTCCAAGTCGTCTTCATCATCTTCTCTAGCAGTGTCATGTACTTCCTGAAAAAGCGTAGGAAAACGTAAAACATCTCCGTACTTATCAAATATTCAAGCTTGTTTGCTAGCTTAAGCATGTGGGATCAGGTTTGAACACCTTTGCGCATGCTCTGTGTAACCTTTTCGTACTTACAGGAGCTTCGTCTCCAGGTCCCAGAACCATTATAGTCACTTTCAAATATCCCTAAAAATGTATTACAAAATTATAAAGTAGAATTGTTATTTCTTGACTGGTTTCTTCGTATAAGAATATAACATATTTCAAGTTACAGTCTGCAAGACTTATGGACCACAGGAAGCCCGTTACAAAGAATTGATCCTACCTTGGTTCCACTCATTTTATCTTCAGGGTCTGTCAAAAGCAGCCACCGTCGTATGACTGAATGATCTAACGGTCAAAACAATACAATTTTAAGAAGCTATACAAGGGAAGTCAAGGTTAGTGAGAGGTCGGATATATTTGGAATGAACCAAACATAATAAAACCTTCGTCTATCGAAAAAAGAGTGTACAATGGAGATATTCTTTCCATAGAGTTAAGGTTGTTAACAGATTGATTGTTTAACGGATAGTGCCCATCGTCTATATAGGTAAAGGTGAGCGGCTTTCCCACTGCAAACTCAATGTTTACCATATCAAAATATAAAAGTAAAAAACATGAGTATAATGAATTTTTTCCAGTAGGTAAAAATATCAAATAATATGGCATATTTCTCTTACCTTTTTGATCATAGAAAAATCCTACATCCGTCTAAAAAACAAACCAACGCTTTTAGATTTAGAAGAATCTCGTTCACTTATTGTGTGGTCGTGAGGTCTTGTATCTTCTTCATTTCGCCAAAATGCATGGTATTGCCTTCCGTGTTACCACCTTTGGTAGGGTCGATACAACACTTTCCCATCCCACAAATAAAAGTAAAGCCTGCTGGCTTTCAAAATGCATTCCTTTCCCAAAAAGACTTGCCACCTCCCTTGCGGCCATTTTAAGGTGGTCGCGCAATTCTTCCATTTCCTTTCGTTGCGACACGCCCCCCCCCTCCCCCGCTAAAAAAAACAACAAAACAAAACAAAAAAGAAAAAAAGAAAGAAAGAAAAAATCTGCGACAAATATAACATCAAAATTTAATACTTACGGAGAAACTACCGACCATGGCGTTGGATCTGAGTTTCCTGGAGTTGAAAACCTTATGCGAAGAAGAAGAAAAAGAAATGAATTTAGCACAAGAAGTAGTTTAAAGGTTAGGGCCTGTTTTCTCGACGATAATTTCGGCCCGTTGATTTACGAGGAATTTCACGGAAGCCCTCAAGCATGCGTATACTTACCCATAAATGAACTGAAATAATCACAAGGATTGCGTGAAATAATCACAAAGAGCTCGCAGTTTGAGAACCACCCTTAAAGTTTAGTTGGGAGGTTAACGTGATAACTATCACGCGCTTCAAGAAGTGGGACTCTGGATGCACAATGCAGCTTTTCTTAATTTACACTGTGTGTCGCCCCTTTAACTGCTGTCATGAATGCACAGTCGACCTGTTCGTGAAAGTTACGGTCATACATCTAACTAAAATATATCTAAAATACATCTATTTATTTTAAACTTTTTCTGCAGCAAAGTTGCATGTACCGCGTATAATGCAATGATGAGCCCAACGTTGCAGAAAATATTGCATTAGTAGAACCCGATCTCAAACTATTGCAGGGGTGGACACACGGTGTAAGGCCCGGATCAAACGAGAACGCAAGGAGACGCAAGTCGACGCAAGATTTGACTTGCGCCTTCGTTTGACCGCTAACTTGCATCGACTTGCGGCTACTTGCATCGACTTGCGAGGACTTGCGAGCAGTTTGAACGTGCTCAAGTTGATCGCAAGTTGATGCAAGTTTTGACTCGTTTGAACGGTCACCATGCTAGACTTCGCAAGTTGTTTTACTTGTTTTGTTGTTGTTGTTGTTGTTGTTGTTGTTTCGAACCTCTACACAATGCCTCTCTCAGAAATAATTCAAACAAAAACCAAACTAATTTTCTCCTTTTCCTTCAGGTAGCTAATTTTTATTGAAAGTTTTGCAAAAACTTGCGTTGACTTGCGTGGAGCGGTGTTCAAACGAGACGAACAAGTCGCAAGTCAAAACTTGCGTTGACTCGGCGCCGCCTTGCGCATGCGTTCTCTTTTGACCGAGGCTTAACTCTGTGTTGCGCGTGCGCGCAATGGTTTCAGAAAAAGTCGCCGAGAAAAGTTACATCTTGTGATTGGGCCTTAATTAAAATCGTGTGCAATCTCTGAAAATATTGTAAAAAAAGTTTTATTTTGTCGTTTCTACCAGCGTTTCGCTTCGAATGGAAATCATACAGAATTAAAATAACATATATTCAAAATAGCTCGACTTTGGCGCTTGAAGAGAATTCAAGCCACTCGCAAGTGAACTCTGACAAAATTTACCTTCCTGCATTGCCAAACTGACTCAAGCACGCTGATCAAAACTGCGCGATAGAGATAAAGTTTAATCGCTAAAAGTACTCAACTTATTTAGCTTACGAATTTGAAGATGAGATACATTTCTAAAGACGCCTTTTATGAAGAACGTACAAGAGTCAACAATTGTGTGATTGTAGAATCGATAAATTGACAAGTAATGAAACCCAATCACCGTTGAAGGGACTTAACTTAACTGATTGATGTTTCAAGCCTTTGGCTGAAAACCTCCAGGGATGATCCTCCGGTAAAATTCAATCAAACAAAATCTAACGACGCAACCACGTAAGCGAAGAAGCTTGATCCACTAAAAATATCCACGAAAATTTATTCTTTTATTTACTCTTACTATTTATACATAAAATCATTTTTCAAATGACAGGATTTTGATTGGTTCCAATATGTCCCCAGGGGCGTGGAACAAGCATATTAGCATTACAATGAAACTTCGCCGAATAGACTACCCCAATTAGACATTAAAATTATTAAGTGTCTAGGTAGCGCAGCGGTCTAAGGTGATATCTAAAGGTATGAACTAGGGTTCGGATATCGTCTCCCTCCCTGGCCTTCGGGCTAAGATAACTGTAATATGTAGCACCGGGATAGCGTGGATGGGGCCGAAATCTTCATCCGTAACGTAAGTCGATTCGATGTCTCAGCTTCTTTGAATGTCTCGGGAGAATCGTCCCAAAATTTAATTTTCATTTTTTTTATTAATCTATTCGTTTTGTTTCTTGCCATTTGTGTCCGGGGGAGCCGCTTTAAGGGTTACAGGTTCAAGTCCCGTCGGGGTCGGCCAATTTTTTTTTTTTTTTTTTTTTGAAACCAATATCTCGTCAGCTCCATTTTTATCATCTTTTTACTTTAAATTGTTTTTGATTTGTTTTATTTAACATGGAATTTAATTAATTGGATTCATTATTAATCTCTTTCAATTTTTAAAATTTCTAATTATGCAATCGAACATTCCCTACTTGTATTAAACGTAATACGAGTTTTTTATACTTTTTACATATTCAAATGCATGGAAACCATCTGATAACAAATTCACACGCTAGACATGCTGTTAAAAATACTTCTTACAGACAATAATGCATTGTGCGTAAACAACCTTTTGGTACCAAAATGACGTCACGTCGTGTTATTTCCCATTATTTTATAAACTCGACCAATAGCCCTGACTATTTTTGAGGGCCAAATGAGATAATTCGTAAAGTTGGCGGTCTTACACCCCAACATCTCAAACTTTGGACTCGAGGATTTCAAACGAGGTATTTTGTAGCCGCATAAGAACAAGCAGTAGAGACCTTTAGCTTCGCGTAAACGGGAAACGACAGACGGCGAAGAGGATCACGTGACCTGCTTTTATCGCATCTGACATTGGCATTCCAATTCAAAGGTCAGTCATTTTGCGTTTGCCGTAAACGCGGAAAGTCATGCTCACGTTTAAATGTCAAACGTGCGTCGCCAGGCGCGAAAAAAGCAGGTCACGTGATCGTCTCCGCGTCTGCCGTTTCACGTTTACGTGGAGCTAAAGGTCTCTAATATGAAGGCGGGGCAAGAGGTACAATTCCAATCGTGTAGATTGCTCCTCGAGAGCTGATCAAACAGCGAGGTGAACGAGCATGTGGGTGTCCTGTTTTATAGCCGGAATCTCTAGCCCTCCCCGGCCCGGCCCCTCGTTCTTATCAAGAAACTCCTGGCTACACCCCTAGTTTTATGCCGGATAGTACATACCTCAAAGTTAACCATCTGATCAAAGAGCTCTGTTGCGATGGTTTTGAAATTAAAGAAGAAGATCTAAAAATAAAGAACAAGCGAATCGTCACTGTTCGTATAATCCACTATAATAATAATAATGATAATAATAATAATAACGTTTTTATTGAGGGTTATACACTTGATATCTTTCGATAATATAGTGTATATATACAGTCAGGCTGATGGATGACAGTCAATGAACAGATCCAACGTCGAGTTCCAGCAAAAGAATTATAAAATGGAGTTACTGAGAATTGAAATAACGCGCTTCCGGTGCACCCGACCCACTCTATTTGACTCTAGACAACTTTTACCGCAGCATTGCTACTAGTGCGTTAAAAATTTGATGCTGTAGTTCGGTTTGGGCCGGTTTCTGAAAGCTCAATAAGCGCTAATCCAGGATTAACACCAATGGTTTTCTTAAGAGTTAATCCTGAATTAGCGCTAATCGTACTTTCAGGAACTCAGGGTCTGGTTGCTCGAAGGTGGATTAGTACTAACCCAGGGTTAAAACCGAATGTTTTCTTTAGACTTAATCCTGGGTTAGCCCTGACCTACCTTTGAGCAATTTTGCCCAAGCCTCTACAATTGAGCGCGTCAAAATTTTATATATGCCAACTATGTTTTGAGGATTTGAAAATGGTCAAAACCTGCAACATGTTTCCGCAACAATGTTGCGTTAAAAAGCGTAGGCACGCGCCATGTTACTCCACGTTTAAAAGTTGCCCAGTGTAACATCACCTAATTGGATTTTATTAGGCTCAATGTTCGAATTCTTGCAACTCGCATGTCGCGGAATAGAGCAGATTTCTTATGGGTGGGAAACTTACCGCTCCGTACCGTGACCTAGTCAGTACCGGCCGCCTGCCGTAGCCGTACCGTGCAGTGACCGTGCCGTTTTCCCAGTCATACGAAATTGTCTCTAGGAGTAAAAAAGTTCCTTATTATGCTTCTCACCTCATCAAAGAAAGGTTTGTTAGTCGATTTCTTGACCCTTGTTTGGCGAGCCTGGTTGCTGACCGTTACCTTGACAACGGGCGATATGTTTGAACCAGATAAATTGCGACCTTCTATAACTCGAACACGAACCTGTCATGATAGAACGGACGAAAGCGAAATTGGCTACTTTTAAAGTTAAAGGATGATATTTTTATGTACATGCCATTTCATCACCCAAAATCTTCCAAGGAGGGGATGAGCATGATGATGATGATGATGCATGATAATGATGATGATGATGATATGAAACAATCAGTAATTCATAATATATGAACATACTTGGAAATCCATTGCCTTGTTTGTAGGATATTTGTTTCGTTCAGCGGAAGGTTCCCTTGACATCTGAACAGGTGGAAGGTCTTCTTGGCCTTGCGGTCTAAAGGGAAAGGAAAATCATTTATGAATAATTGGTCCTACTTTACTGATTTATTTTCAGCGAAAATCGTTGCATGCGACCTCCAACATCGGTAAGATTTTGGACTTTTCTGATCCGTCCATCATTCTTGGGGGCGGAGCTTTCACAAACTCGTTCAGTGATTGGTTGATTTGAAAGAAGCTCCACCCCCAAACTGATTGACGGCTCAGAAAAACCCAAAATCAAAACAAAATTTGTAATTGGCTGGTCGCGATGCAACGATTTTGGCTGTAAAGAATTAAACGTACTCTGTGTCGCTTTTTCCCTGACTACTTCGTCGGTCCGAACTTTTCCGTCTTGATTCATCTTGAGGTGGCATCAGTGATTGTTTCCTCGAGTCATCTTGAGGTGGCATCATTGATTGTCTTCTTGAATCACTCTTTTGCTCATCTCCTCCCTCCCCAGAGGTTTCAACCTTTGGGGGTGGTGGTTGGGGGCATTGTCGGGTGGCGGTTCAATTATCGGTGGAGCTGCCGGTTCGGCATGCTTTTCTGGGGGTTCTTCCATAAGTCACTTCAGAGAACCTATACAAAACACAACTTTAAAATAATTATTAAAGTAATAACGCAACAAAATTTAATTAAGTACCTTTAAAAAGCAGATTGATACATGCGCACATAGTAATATGGAATATATGAAGAGAGTGGAATCTATCAATAACACACTGGTGTTGCCAAAGAGTGACACGCAAAGAGCAAAAAAAAAAAAATGAAAACGGACAAACAAGCTAGCAAAGAAAACAAACCAAAAATAAGAAAAACGAGGAGAAAGAGAAGGCCGGAGAAGGAGGAGGAAGAGATGAAGAAGAAGAAGAAGAAGAAGAAGAAGAAGAAGAAGAAGAAGAAGAAGAAGAAGAAGAAGAAGAAGAAGAAGAAGAAGAAGAAGAAGAAGAAGAAGAAGAAGAAGAAGGAAGAAGAAAAAGGAAGAAGAAGGAAGAAGAAATATCACTGCGAAACGATGTAGCCAATCTTTTAAAAAACAAAAACATTAGAAACGAAAACATAAATTGAAGCTGTATAGGAAAACAGTATCAAAATCAATGATAAATTATAGTGAATGATGAATTATAGATGAACTATAATATTTTACAACGATAATTGTTATAGTTATACCAAGAATAACTTCAACAGCAATAATCACGTCTGTGTTGACAAATGTCCTCGGTTACTGCACGGTCCGTTGCAAATTAAAAAGCACAAGTAATTCTCTATTAGCGTCCAAACACACAAACTGAATATATTAAGCAATTATGGATGAGGTCGAGTAGGATATGGGGAATTATTAAGGCCGAGGTTTGTGTTATCTGCCGAAGCCGAAGGCTGAGGCAGATAACACAAAACCGAGGCCTTAATAATTCCCCATATCCTACGAGAAACGAATTCAATAATTGTTTTATTATTTTTTGAAAATAATTCTTTCTCAGTTGTTCGTTCTTTGTTGACAAGAATACATGTTGTTGTTGTTTTCCCGCTTTTGGCATGAATCGCATAAATTAACGTGACGTCATACCGCAAGCTAATTTTCCATATTCGAGAAAATTACGTCATAACTTCGAATAATGGTTTTCAACATTTTCATAACTCCAAATTTGGGCAGGCTAGCCGGCGACTATGGTAATTTATCTGGTGGCTCTTAGCCAATCAAAACTCTTGAATTATTTTCAAAATATAATAATCTGTATTAGTAAACGGTCTATCACACATCCTGCATTCTGATTGGCTACTCTACTAGAGGTCTATTCTGATAGCCTACTAGTAGTGAAAACAATATGGTGGATCAAAACGCTGAACTGCGTTTTGCAGTGATTTCTCAGAATTTTATCGAGAATTTACATCCCTTTATTTGACCGATTAGTAGGTTTATACTAAAACGGCCTTCGGCCTCACGGGCTATTGACTCGTAGTCCACGAGGCCGAGAGGTCTAATTGTTAATGAGCTTTTATCATGTAATTCCAAAAGTCACAGTACAGAAATATAATTACCATAGCTGGAAAGAGCACGTCAAAATTAGTAAATCTGTGAAGTTTGAATGAGGTAACTTTCAACTCACGAAGATATGGATTTTCCGAAATCGAAATTTTGTATGAAAACATTCGCTGGTAGGCAAAAGATGCCTTCCTAAGGCAAATTCACACTTTTCAAAAATTCATATTCTCGCGAGTTGGGATTTAATTCCTTCAAACTTCACTGTCTTGCTAATTTTAACATACTCTTTCCAGCTATGGTAATTCTTTTTCTCTTTTACGAATTTAAAAATACCCGACAAAAGCTCATTAGCATCTTATAAAAATAGATGACATTATTTTTAGAATGATCTGGTAGTCATGACAACACTTTACGGACAATTCTATATGTACCGTAACAAGCAAATACTTTTTTAAGATTATCTTTACACTTTAATGTTAATCCTAGCTATTACAACCAAATACTTTTTTTCTGTTTTTGCAATTGCTGCTAATTCTATACCTTACAACCTAATACCTTTTGGATTTTTACACTTTAATGTTAACTGTACATATCCTACAATTAAGGAAACACATTTTTAGATTATCTTTACATTTTACTGTTTTAAAAACTCAATCTGGATACTATAAATGCAATTACGTTTTTAGATTATCTGACATTATATTTTCAAATTTAAACCATTTCCATATTAAAAAGAATCTTTCTTTTAAAGAATACTTACGGCTTAAAAACAAAAATACGGAGAAAAAGCCAATTCTTACCGCGTCGAGGCCGCCCTAGGCTACACCCGCCGGCGAAAATGCTCACGGAAAAATATCATACGAGAAACTACTAAAAACCACAGTGAAACTTGAATAAAACCTTCATTTGCACTAAATAGTACTAGTTAAAAAAAACCAAGGTATTTTTCTCCAACTAGCAAGCTGTTTCACGATTTTAAAGTTGTCATTTAAACTTGCCACCCAAAGCAGTAGGAAATGACAGATTAGATATCCATTTCAAGTGGAAATGACTTGATAATGACGGATAACACTTGGAGAAAGAGAGAAAATGAAAGCTTTTGGCAAGAAATTATCAATGCTATGTGAGAAAGTACTTCATGACAAATATTTCCATAAAGTTTCATCGTTTTTGTTTCAATACCAAAGAAGTTATGCGCAATCAAAAATAGAGAGTCAGTTGTATATAATTTTTGACTGGAAGCCTTTGTAGCCTCGTTTTGGTGAATTTTCAAAATTTTAAATCCTCATATCTTGTGAAGGATTTAATCTTTTTCTTTTTTGAAACTCGCACACATTATCTAAATCAACAGCCTTCATGAGTTTAAATTGATGCAACTCCAGAAATACTCATTTTTCAGTATTTATGCCAATTAGCAACAGCCATTGTGACAGTCGTGCATACACTAATTCAAATGTTCGGGAGCCTATGATAATAATTATCATTTCTAAAATGTTCAACTTAAACTTAAAAATTAGGACCTGTTTATATGAAGCTAGGGGAGTTGTTTCTGGTAGTCGTGCTAGTAATTTTGTGGCCTCAGGGAAACTGCAAACAAAAGAGTTGTCCCCGCTAGCAGAGACAGCTAGCCATAGGCCATATAGATGCGTTTGCATTTTATATGCTATACGCTGCTAAAAACGGAAAGAAATATTTAATAAAATATAAACTAGAAGAAATTATATGGACTTCCTACTTGTCCAAGCCTAACTTATCTAAACTTAGGAAGGTTTTAATAAAAATTTTGCCAAATTTATACGCGAAACTAAGCAATTGTTCTTCGCTCTGCCAGATTCTCTTTTGGCAGCGCAGCACTATACTCGTGACAATATTTATTGCCAAAAAAGCGCACTGTTTGATGTCAAGTCAGGTTGTTGGTGTTGAAAAATATTGAGCAAAACTTTTTATAATTTTCAGTTATCTAGCCAAAAAGCATCCAACGTGCAGTCAATAACTTTTACTCTTTCTAAAAGCTATTAAGGAAGTTGAAGTGACTGCAGTATAGATGTTCAGTATTGTGGCCACAGCATAAAAGTGTTACGAGAGAAAAAATCGATATCTAATCGATATTTATAAATAATGAGTTTATGTCCAAAAATATAAAGTTGACAGTTAAGGGAGCATTCATTTTTTAGGAGCGGGGGCTGGAGGAATTGCAGGAATCAAATACAAAAAAAAAATGCAAGCCCCCACGGTAAGGAATTGAACTATATTGATGACCCACCCCACTTCCAAATATGAAAATAGGGTCCCTTGACCTGGTTTAATTTTCAGAAAAACATGACCCACCCCCTTTCATAGAGTAAATTTCTTTTGGCCCACCCCTCAATTTCTCCGGCCAACCCCCCCCCCCCCCCCCTCCTAAAAAATGAATGCTCCCTAAGAAAATATTTTTAATCGATTTACGCTATGAGGAACTGAACTGACATGATTGAGAAATGTTTGTGATTAATCGCTGACCGTTGCTGACATGTAAATGAAGCTACCAATTCGTCCATTTATCATTGAAGTTATACGATAACTGGACAGGAACCTTGAGGTAGACTTTCTGTCTCTTGTATTTGTTGATGTACACTCTTGTTACAAGCTTAGTTTTAGAGGATAGTCCCACCTACTTTTGCATATACACCTGGCTACGCCCTTGTCAACTTCTATCGTAGATTTTTTTTCTTGTGTTGATCTTTCTCTGAAATATCTAGTCAAAAGCCCTTTTCTCTGAAATATCTAGTCAAAAGCCCTTTTGTCACCCATTTATATGATATGTATTCTTTGATCTACAATCCTTGCCAAAATTAGTTGTCACGATGTAAATTTGACGGATATTCTTAAAAATGTAAACTTTGTGGCTGTACTTTTGTACCCCCTCCCCCCCTGTACAATGTTGCTGCTAGTTAAAAGGTATTTCGGACTGATTGCCAAGTGGTAGGTGTCGGGATTTTCACAGCAACATTGTACAGGGGGGAGGGGGGAGCCAATTTTCTTTACCGTCCACTGTGCGCGCGCACTCCGACAAAATCGTGCTGCCAACAATTCTACAAAAGCTACAAATGATTGTAGCTTTTCTCTGTGTAATCTTTGATTTAGACTCAGAATACTTGCTTGAGTCTTAAGCTCATTAAGATATGTTCTCTTAGTTTTAGCTAATCAAAAAGCTACTAATAACAGATGATGTTGTATGATTGACGCTATTCTTGATATGACGAATAACTAGTAAGTTCTTATAAGTAAACTTATAAGTAGGTTAGTACAGAGTTAATTAGTTGGTTAGTTGTTGATCGAACAGTACCGGTAGCTCTGCTAAGAGGTCAGTCGTTTCTAACAAAAGCTTTAGAAGTGGCCATAGTCTGTCCAATACCGAGGAAATTTTTTTTCACTTCTCATGAAGTGTTTTCGCTCACCAGACTGAAGTGTTCGAACAGTACCTTTCATCAATGTTCACCTCAAAAGCTATTTTTCCTTGCATTTTTGAACTGAGTTGCCGTCTTCTGATCTTTGAAAGAACTAGTAATTTAACTGTGAATTTTCATCATAAAATAAAGCGGTGATCATTTAGATTATGAGACTTTCCAGATATAAGAACCTGGAAACGCGCGCGCGTCTGTTTCGCGCCAAAAAAGAAATACACACAGGGAAACCAAACTATTGTCAAATAAAGTGTTTCAAAAAAAAAAAGGTTAAATTTATTCGTCAACTGTGATATTCGTGATTAGCCTTTTTTAGCATTTATTTAATTAACATTTCAATCATAGGGACCGCACACGGTTTGAAATATTTAACTTACCCTGTTATGTGTCAGTAGCCTTTTATAGCCCGTATTGAAAAAAAAATTTTTTTGATGCAATAAACCATTACAATGTACAGAAAATCCTTTTTGAAGCCTCTTCAGGCCACAGGACCCTTAAATGTGCGTTTTTATTCTGAAATGCTGAAACGTTCTTTCATATGCCCAAATTAAGTTATTTTCATAGTTTTGAACTTTTCACATCATTTCGAATGCTATTTATAGGCGGCCTAAATACTGCTGCAAAATAACAGAAACTGAAAGGAAGGAAAAACCGTGCCGCGGGAATAAAGAAACATCAAGCAGTCAAGTATTGCTGTCAAAATGTCTATATCATGCAAATATGGCTTTCAAACCAAGAAAGTGAGTTGTCCACTGATTTTGTGTAACTCAGTGAACGACTATATCCATAGCGGAGAAATTAAATTTTCAAAATTGAATAACTGAAAAGAAAGCCGAAATCTAAAGCAAAAACAACTGTTATTTACACTAGATATATCTCATCGAAGTTATTGCCAATAAGTGCCTTTGAACGCAGAGTTTGAATGCAACATTTCTTCAGTTGTTTTTCTTAAGTGGGGCTCAAAAGATTAAGTTGTTTTCCGGCTGAAATATCTGAACTGAAATTTCACTGACCTGTACCCATGCAAACACCTTGGTCTCACGAGTTTATATTATTAAACCGATATGACAACCCATGTTTGGGCCAACAATTTGTAAAACTACGAACATTTGTTTATCTCTCTCTTCTCTTTTTGAGTGGGTGAGATTTTGACGCCGCTTCAGTGAAGGTAACTGATCTGATAAGTGCAACTGTGCCCCACAATGTATTAACGCCAAACCTGAAGCCACTTACCAGCTTCCTGAATTCTTTCGGAGTGACCTTAAAATGCCTTCAGTTTTCAAATTATTACAACTTTTACAACCACCTCTGAATGAAAATCGCCTTTGACTGCTGTCTAACAATTTTTCAGCATAAATGTATGTTACTAATTGTTTCGTCTCATTTTGAATGGTTAAAATATGAATTCGTAATAGCCAGATATTTCGTGGAAGAAGATGTTGCCTTGGAGAAGGCAAACTTATTAATATATGGTTTTTAGGACGTTTGCGCTTCTGGAGAAGACGGAATATTTCCAGTTACTCAGTTTTGGCGAAATCCTTATCTACTAATCAAATAATTTTGTTAACTAGGCTGGAACTAAGATGGAAGTTGAAGCTTCAAAGATATTAAGCAATTATTGGATGAGGTCGAGTAGGATATGGGGAATTATTAAGGCCGAGGTTCGTGTTATCTGCCGAAGCCGAAGGCTGAGGCAGATAACACAAACCGAGGCCTTAATAATTCCCCATATCCTACGAGAAACGAATTCAATAATTGTTTTATTATTTTTTGAAAATAATTCTTTCTCAGTTGTTCGTTCTTTGTTGACAAGAATACATGTTGTTGTTGTTTTCCCGCTTTTGGCATGAATCGCATAAATTAGCGTGACGTCATACCGCAAGCTAATTTTCCATATTCGAGAAAATTACGTCATAACTTCGAATAATGGTTTTCAACATTTTCATAACTCCAAATTTGGGCAGCTAGCCGGCGACTATGGTAATTTATCTGGTGGCTCTTAGCCAATCAAAACTCTTGAATTATTTTCAAAATATAATAATACCTATTAGCCGCCTGTCGACAAAGTTTTCAATCAGTCAAGTTCAGACGGCATATGGTAATGAACTGTCTTGCTTTAGATCGTCTCTGTAATAATATACATATTGTTCTTATTCTGTTTGACCATAATTGACAATGTTAGTAGTATAATATACGTATTTTATTTAAAATTTAAAAAAAGTTAGAAATATAAAACGTTGCCAAAAATGAGTTCCAGCTTTTTTGTTTTTTGTTTTTGACACCTTAGTGCCCTTAACTGATTTAGCTACCTCAAACTTTTCTGGTAAATAAGTTGATTGTTTCATTTTCATGACACCTTGACTGATTGGAGTCAGTTAGGTGTGCAGTGCAACCCAACCTTAGGGCTATCCCGTTAATATGCAAGAGATATATAACTAATGAATGACGACATGGTAACCTTTATGTTCACACCAAAATGTGAATAAAACGCCATGGTACAATCCGTGTCTTTTTGTTTTTATTTTTGCTTTTTTTGTTTTTGCTTTTTGTTTGTTTGTTTGTGTGTGTGTGTGTGTGTGTTTTAATTTTTTGTTTTCTTTTGTTATGTTTTTGTCATTTTGTTTGTTTGTTTGTTTGTTGTTGTTGTTTTGTGTGTGTTTTGTTTTTGTTTTGTTTTGTTTTGTTTTGTGTTTTGTTTGGTTTTTGTCTTTGTGTTTTGTTTTTCACTTCTTTCTTTCTTTCTTTTTTTTTTTTTGATTTTGGGCTTCCTGTGTATGACGTTGCAAAAGTCACCGCTGAAACGGGGTATTGCTGCTTCAGGTCACCGGCCGGTCTGACATCTTTCACTTTTCTGAGGAATAAAATCATTTCTGCTCCCCAAAAAATTCAATTCTGCAAGATCGTTCAGCTATGGCGGAGGTTAAGAATAAAGTGTGTTTAATCGTGATCGATGGATGGGGCCTGGTGGAAAAAACTGAAGGTAATTTAAACAAAATTTACACCTGACTGCCTGCACGTATAAAAACTCAAACAAAATGTTGCCTCGTCGAGTTGACTAAATAAATAAAGCAGTTATATTTTATCATTTAGTGATGCAAAAATGCTTCATGATTTAGATGTGTTAGTCCTTGTAGAAGACATATTCAGTATTGATTTTGCAATCGCTGTATAGAAAGGCTATTTTCCTAATTTGTATCCCAGATGTTTATGTTTTGAGAAATGACCACTCTTGTTGTGCCGAGCAAGTTCACTGCTTTGCGATTCTTGGGTGGATCTCGGATTTTAGCAGAGAAAACAGGGGAGGAGATGAGATATGTCCATGTAAGGCAGAAACTCAATGCCTGCTTTCAGTATTTTCTATAAATGATAGTAAAAAATAGTCTGCTACAAGAGGTTGCCTCGACAAATTGAAAGAAAATTCTCTCCAGACTCAGCATGTTGCTTTTTGAACATGAGCAAGGATGGCACAGTTGGTTAGTGCGCAGCCTTTGGTGCAGAGGTCCAGAGTTTGATCCCTGGATCTCACATCCTTGTTTCAACTTCTTTCCTTTGTCTGTAGCTTTAAATACCCTTAAAACGGAAGCACTGATGGAGAGAGGGGAGTAAAATGAGCACACCATCAACCTCAAGTTTATGAGTTACTGAAATTACTGTCACAAGTTATCGACATAAAATATGGTCGTTTTACTTAACTTTGCTTTAGCAAGCTATTGGGGGGGGGGGGGGGAGGATGACAGGGAAGTGCATCTATTCAAGAAGCACAGAGTTCTCTTACACAAGACAAGTGCGCAACTATGTATGACTTTTTTGTGCATAGTGTTACCATATGAGAACTGGGGCCCATTTCTTGAAAACCTGATAACTTTACGTGCCTGCAAACATACTTGGTAAAGTTTACGGGTATTTCTTGAGGTGCATATCATTTTCAATTTCTTATGATTTTATAGGCAAGTTTACAGGTGTGCACACATTCCCTTAATTTTTCCCACAAATTAGCAAGCCTGTAAAATTATTAGGGGTTTCAAGATATGGGTCCCTGGGGCCCGTTTCTCAAAAGACCCAATAACTTTATGGACCCATTAACTTATTCGATTTATTTAGGTTAACGGGTCCATAAAGTTATCGGGTCTTTTGAGAAATGGGCTCCTGGTCAATAAGGAACCCAGGGTAAAATTTAGTGGAAGCATGTTACTTAGCAACTTGTGATGTACATGGATATGATGGTATGACTGAATTGATGCTCAAATAGAAAGATTTCAAGTCAGGGCAGAAATTTCTGTCAGTTAAAGCAATAATAATTATTTTTGGTATATACACCTGAAATAATAACATAACTAAAATAAGATTTCTTAATCTAAATTATTTCGCATATAGGCAATGCAATCTACCATGCAGAGACCCCTGTGATGGATGCATTTGCTGCTGGCAAAGACTGTGCTTATACGACCCTAGATGCATCTGGACTTTCAGTAGGGCTGCCAGCTGGATTGATGGGCAATAGTGAAGTTGGTCATCTTAATATTGGAGCAGGACGTGTTGTTTATCAGGTACCATAACAAGATGATCTCATTTTCTAGAGCAGACCTGTCAATCTTGGCAAAATTTTACATTTATAGGCTGGTCGATCCATTTAAGAAACAGTCATATCCAATTAAAGTGCAGTCTCTCCTTTCCAATTAAAGATCCAAGAGGAGAATTAGATTTTAATCAGAAATGACTGTTTGTTCTTGCACAATTTTATAAGCCTTTTATCTTGGTTTGCTTGACTTCCAAGGACAAAAACTTTACTTTGTAGAAAATTTTGAAAGTTTATTTCATTTCTGTACAGGATATAGTCAGAATAAACATGACGGTGGAGCAGCGAAAATTGACTGAAAACCGTACCCTAGTGGAAGCAGCTGAAAGAGCCAAGAAAACAAATGGACGATTTCATTTCTTAGGACTGGTAATAATTTAGTTGAAGTTAACTATTATACAGAGGCAAGCACTGAACTGTGGCTTAGTTGGGTAATGTTTGTCTTTGCAGGAATTTCAACTAAGGGTTTTTATCTATAGACTTCAGTGGTATTGATATTGTCATGGCATGACACAGTTACTTTTCCCACTCAAACAAAAATAGCTAGCTATAACAATGAATATATTATGTGATGCAGGTCAGTGATGGTGGTGTACACTCCCACATTGATCATCTGTTTGGTCTGATTGAAGCCATGAAAGAACTTGGTGTCCCCAAGACATTTCTACAGTTTTTCTCTGATGGTAGAGATACTCGTCCCACAAGTGGAGGTAATATACTGTATAGTCTTAAACTTAATTTCCACTCTTATACTATTGTAATAGTCAAACTTCTACAATAAGGTAAGTTCTCAGGCTCCTTTTAAAGCAGTCAGCCACATACCTTCACACTATCTTGTCTCCTCTCACAAGGGCGGATCCAAGATCATCTTCAGGAGGGGGATGCACCATCATATATATTGGAAATTCCTGAGAGGATGTTTTGGAAAAATATTGAGAAAAAAGGACTCAAAGTCTTCTCAGGAGAGGTGCGCACCCCTCCCCTATATCCATCCCTGCCTCAGAGTAGGAAAGTGGGAAGTATCAAGCATTTTATAAAAAATAGCAAATCACACATCACGTGTGACTGGATTCATTCATGGATCATATGCTATTTTTTTCAAATCATGCATCACCCTCTTTGCTCCCTGTTCTCTGACCAGCATGGTAGTGGCAACACAGTAACTCATGGTTGGTCTCTTACTGGATCTCCCTTTGAGTTACAAGTCAGTGAATTAGGCTAGGAGAAGGTGACTTGTCGTGTTTCCTATGACATTTGCCCAATCTAACTACATTATTTTACCCTAATTATAATGTATGCTTCATTGAGTACCCACTGAGGGCTCAGAATTTTTCTGAGTTTTTATTTCACCCTCAGTGAAGCATACAATATGATTCTAACATCTTTTTGAGTGACAATTCCATTCATAAACTTACATGTACCCTGTACATTGCATTAATATCTATTAGTTACCTGCTTTTGGCAAAATTAAGTGTCACAGGAAGTCTCAAAGTTCCCATATCAAACTTAACTTCTCACAACAAACTTATAAACTCATGAAAAGAACTTTGAACAGAGAATGGCTACACTGTGCTAATCAGTGAGGCAGTAAAAGCTTGCACTGAAATTACTGACTCCATTCAACATCCTTTCATCACACCATGAACTGTGAGGCAGCAAGTTTTTAGTTGACAAAGTACAGAATTAAGTGCAGTGCACAATTATGTAGATGTTAATTAGTGGATTAATGGGAATAAAGTACTCACCAAGACTTTTCTGCTTGAAAACAACTGAAAGAACAAGTAGTGGATAATTTCCAAGATCTCCTTTTTAACATGGAAAATATGAAAATCACAGCTCATGCAGGTGCCACATAGCACACGAAGGTCAGACCAATAAACAGTTTTTAATAAATAGCTGATGGCACACCATTAAGGAGTTTCAAGGGGTGGGTCACAGAAAAGAAGGACAGGGCTATGAATTATTTATTTTATTGAATCCCTTTTTTCAATACTTGTTAATAATTGATATGATCCATGTATAGCAATATGTTTATAACAAAAACAGAAATTAACAAAATTATTTTTGGTAATATTAGAGCCAGAGGGCTAAGAGGAATCATGGTAAATTCACCATCAATTTCCCCTTTCTAGATATATATTATTCTACATTTTGGGAAGTTGTGAAGTTCCTACAGTATTTTTAATAGTGCACTTAAAGAATACAAACAACAATGGCTAAAAGGCATATCAATTAAAAATATTTTGATAAAATTTGACTAATATTTCAAAAGACTGCAGTCTTGAAGGCTAGGGTTAACTGTAAAGTTTTCTAGTTTGTACATGGCCTTTTTATTTCTTATTGAAGGGGTTCTGATGAAAATGGCTGAAGTGACTTTTCTGATGAAGTTTACTCAATTGGTGCAGCATTGACATCAAAGGTCTTTCCGTTTAATCCAGTTAAATATCAATATTTGGTCATTTTTATAAAGAGTACATTGGCATCCCTTCAATTAATTATTAATACCAGGTGGGAGGAAATGTATTACAAAGAAGTTATTAAAGTTATTTATAATTACTTCATGTATACTATACACTAATACAATACGATTTTTAAAAAAAGAATAGAATAGATAAAGGAGAATAAAAGAGTGGTAATTAGGAAGTAAATAGCTTTTTATAACTATGATATAGATGGAACTGTTAATTAAAGATGTTGTTCAGTAAGGAGATAAATTTTACGATCATTTAAACAGGAATAGGTACTTGAGTTTTGAGGTTTAGGTATGAATAGCAAGGAAGTAAAAAATCAAAGTAATTAATTAATTAGCTTGATATCCTGATTGTCTAGACCACAATCCCCTACCACACCATATGTTTTCCCATAGTTACAGCATGTGCTGTGCAGATTACATTACTTCTGCTGACAGGCTGAACATTTTATTTTATTATGTGCACTTTAATTATCTTTGAAAATGTAATTAATAATTCAAATTATTTCAATTTTATATTTGTTTATTTCCAAATTCATAGTCTTGTTCATTTATTCATTTTTATCTCAATTTTTCTGAATTTCTCATCTTTATCAGTTTGTGTGTGATAATACATGTATTTTAATCAAAATTCAGTTGGCACTTAAAATTTATTTTCTAATTTAATTACTTTGCTGAACAGCCATTCTTTCCTTTTCTCCACCACAAATAACTTGCTTAACAGTCTTTTGAGTTTGTTATGAGCTGAGTTTGACTTTGCTATTGGATTAGTTTGCTGCAACACTTATATCTAGGCCACCTTGTAGGTACCATCATAGTTACTAGTATATGGTTGCACAATTTGTTGTTGTTGCTGTTTTGTTTTTGTTCTCTCAAAAAAATCTAGAAAATTAACCTAAAATTCCTTGAGTTTGGTACGAGCTTAGTTTGACTTTGCCATGGGATTAGTTTACAGCAACACTCAATTGTAGGCCACTGTAGATACAATCATATGGTTCCACAATTTTGTTGTTTTTGTTGTTGTTGTTGTTGTTGTTTTGTGTCTTGTTTTCTAAAAAAAAACCTCATTTCTAGAAAGATAGGCTAAAAATCCTTATTTTTGTTTCACATAGTTGGCTATGTAAAACAAGTACTAGATAAATTAAAGGAATTAAACTATGGTTCTCTCGCATCAATCATGGGAAGATATTATGCCATGGACAGAGACAAGAGGTGGGAAAGAATCAAGATTGCTTATGAAGGCCTTGTGCAGGGGAAAGGAGAACAAGCTACAGTTGATAATGTTATTGATGTAAGTCTGACTTGCCACAGCTGTGAAGAATATAGTTACATCAATACAGTGTACTGGAAACATGATACAAAATGCAACTTTTCTTGCACTTTGTATGTAGCAGTAGACATCAATTGCAATTATTGAATCAGTGCAGCATTGCAGAAATTCAGAAACTCTCCAGAGGATCCAGAGGATATTTTGGAAAAGTATCGAGAAGCAAAGGACCCAAAGTCATCTCAGGAGGGGGTGTGCACCCACTACACCCCTCCCCTAAATGCTCCCTTGTAACTTTTGTGAACAGCATTAAATTGTACATGTATGCAACAGTTACAGACGTAGAACTCCCAAGAGTAGAATATCATTGTCTGAAATGAAACAACAAACACCAAAGCTGAAATGGGCTATCATTGCAAAAGATTCAGTAATGGTTGTTTTTTGTAGATTATCAAAGCTCGTTATGAAGCCCAAGGAGAAAAGCATGAAACAGATGAATTTTTAAAACCAATCATAATTGACCCAGAAGGAAGAATTCAAGGTATTAATCTGAACATTAATGTTGCTATTATATATTGGCAACTGTCATTAGTACACAATGACTTGATAAAGATGTTCCTGCAATACATACATACATGATTGAGACTCCCTCAACAGGGCTTTTCAGCTCAATTTAATAACTAAAGGTGTTTCTGTAGTATAGTATTGACTACATATTATATACCTTATTTTGTAGATGGGGATACCTTGTGTTTTATTGATTTCCGTGCTGATCGTATGAGACAGATAAATGAAACATTTGGCATTAAACCACCATTTGAAACAGATGTAATCCCAAAGAACTTGGTAAATGTGATTGATATTATTGTAATAGATTTTGCACCTAATGCATTATTGCTGTCTGTTAAATTTTTCAATCTCTTTATGGGGTTCCATTGACAATTGCTATAAAATCCATATATGACCCTGGAGTTAGCTCTTAAAGTTTGAATTAATAGCATTGGGGATGGGGAATCTTGTCTCACCTCAAAATGGGAAATGGGATCGTCGACTCCAGCACTCATGGCAGTTAAAGATTCTTGAAAATAGAACCCACTAAAGCCTGGTTCACACTAGCGTCGTAAGTGTCAACCCGCCCGCATGCAGGCACATTGCTTCAGAGTTATGAAGTTACCCATTTGGAATCACGAGCTCCCAACTAATTCTTATTAATGTTTATTTTGTGTTGTAACAGCATCATATTACAATGACACAATACAAGAAGGAGTTTCCATTTCCTGTAATGTTCCCACCTGAAGTACCCAAGAATGTTTTGGCCGAGTGGCTTGGGGTCAAGAAAATACCACAATACCATTGTGCAGGTAGTATAATTTGAACTTGGGCCTTGATTTTTGCACGTTTATACAGATAATTGCAAGCAATGGTTTGTCAAAATGGGTGTTGGCAGGTTGTTTGGAGGTTTTGCATACGGTGTCACGACACCACCAGCTATGCTGAATATTTTATCGTGTTTAAATAAAGTTATTCATTCATTCATTCATTCATTCATGTTGTTAAGCAAGTTGTCATCAACATTCTGGTCGGTTGTGTTGTTAGATTTTAGGCAGCTTGTCGGTAAAATGTCGGTAAGATGATCGGCAAAATTGGTTACAATATGTCAAGGCCTGTTGTTAGAAATTTAGTTGGTAAATAGTTTGTTATTGTCTAAGATGTCTGTTTGTGGGATGTCAGTAGTTTGTATGTCGATATGAAAATAAATTTAATAGTAAAATCTTGGTAGCATGTCAGCAAACATTTCGAAATTTTTAAAAGTTAACCACGATTGTTTTCAAATTTTCATTCGGAGACTTAGGTAAATTCTTTTCTTTTAGAAACAGAAAAATACGCCCACGTGACCTTCTTCTTTAACGGTGGTGTTGAAGCTCAGTTTGAACTTGAAGATCGCAAGCTTGTTCCATCTCCAAAAGTTGCAACGTACGACTTGGACCCTCCAATGAGTTCGGTTGGAGTAGCTGATGAGGTTTGTAGGAAAACACAAGATTTATACTCCCTTAATCCTTCAAAAGAAACTTTAAGGAGTTTCAAATCATTTAGGTCAATATTTCTTAGACATTTATTATTTTAAAGTAAAGCAGGACCTCTATTATAAAGTGGTCCCCCTGGATAGGAAAACTTACTGAAGGTGGCCGTTCGCAAGAGGAACGACAACATCACTAGATTGAGCGGCTTAGTTTTTTATGGAAGTGCAAAGAAGGGATAAGAGAAGGGAATTTGGATAATGGGAAGGAAATCCATTTCTTGCCTTTCAAATCTTCCCTTTGCCTTATCATTATTTCTTCATTCAGTATTCTATGCTCAAAAAACTCAAATTGCGTCAAATGTTGTGGGGAGAAAATGCGGATTTTTTCTCTCCCCTTTTTGTAAGGAAGGAGAGAAAAATTTCACTGAAGTTTAGACTCTAAACACAGTTGACCAAATGGAGTTTGAACTCAGAAATACCACGATGCTTTCTCGAATTTACTTGTCTTTTAATTCTGTTTATTTACAGATGGTTAAAACCATAGAAGGTAGCAAGTATCCATTTGTGATGTGTAACTTTGCCCCACCCGATATGGTTGGACACACGGGAAAATACGATGCAGCAGTTATTGCTTGTGCAGCCACAGGTATGTCATGTATCTCTTCCCACTCCACCCTCCCTGTTTTTGCCCCTCTCCATCCCTCCTACAATTCTTAAAAGGCCATGGACCCGTTTCTCGAAAGACCTGTTAATTTACTGGAAAAATTACAGGAGTGCGCGAGCACCCTCGAACTTGCATAGAAATGGCAAAAAATGTGCGCTTCGAGAAATACCTGTAAACGACACGGGTAAAAAACGCATTGCGCATACTCGAAAGTTTTAAATAAAACCATTGGAGTTTGTTTCATTTTTTTTTTAATTCAGTAAATCTTGAAAGTTAAGGCTGTCCGTGAAAAGTTAGTGCTTATTTTTTCCTAAAACATCGCTTTAGTTGTTCTCTTGCCCTGGTCAAATAATACACGAGAAATTCGCATAATACACGACAGTTGAATCGAAGGTACTTTTATTTGTAAACACGAACGCGTCTACGAATTCCCCACGAATTTTCGAGCATGCGCAATGCATTTTTCACCCGTGCTCCTGTAAACTTTATCGGGTAAGTTAACAAGTCCGTAAAGTTATCGTGTCTTTTGAGAAACGCGCCCCAGCGTTTATACCACAAGGTTTAAACATGCGCTTTTAAAGACGAGCGTAGTGTCATTTTTGTTGCCGACTGACCCAGACTACTGGCGTTGCAATCATATTACTGTGTCATATCCTGGCAATACAGCGGCCTCATATCGGGCTTCATAAAATGAGGCGCACATAATGTGTAACAGCTGTTTTTGCGGGCTAAAAATGGCGGCCCGTCACACCGCGGTAAAACGTGAGATTTCACGGGCTTATGCGGAACCACGTCTTGACAACAGAAATCCCAAACAGTATTTTTAGAATTCTTATCTATGAATTTTTTCGTAGAATATCCTTGGCTTCTGTGGCTTGAGTTTTGAATGTTTACATTAGAGAGATTAAGCTTCACGTGCACGGCAAACGGCAAACAGCAGAGAGGATCACGTGACCCACGAATTTCGCACCTGACGTTGCGCGTTTGCTACTCAAACGAAAGAGAGACTTTTCACGTTTACGGCAAACGCAAAATGATCCATCCTCGCGTTGAAACAACAACGCCAGACGCGAAAAAAGCAGGTCACGTGATCCTCTTTGCCGTTTTCCGTTTCCCGTGCATAAAGCACGCATGCGCGATACATTTTGCCGTGGTATCCCGCCCACCCTGAAAGATACGATATAATAACAGAAATCAAAATTATTTTTCTACTGTTTTTAGATACAGCAATAGGTAGAATCCATAAAGCTTGTCAAGAACATAACTATACATTAATGGTTACCTCAGATCACGGAAACGCTGAGCAAATGATCAGTGACAAAGGAGGGCCGCATACAGCACATACTACTAATAGAGGTTAGAAAACATACTTGTCTACTACTTGAAAATGTTCTTCCATAGATAAATTCGAAAACGTTTGTTTGTTTGTTACATTTAGGCCTTCCGTCCACACTAAAATGGTGTGTGTGTGTGTGTGTGTGTGTGTGTGTTTTTTGTTTTGTTTTGTTTTTTGTTGTTGTTGTTGTTTTTTGTTGTTGTTGTTGTAGTTGTAGTTGTTACAAGTTGTTTTTTGTTTTGTTTTGCTTTTTTTTGTGTGTGTGTGTGCTTTTGTTTTGTCTAACGTAGTTTTTATTATGCAGCACTGAGTCTAAGTATGTAGCTTCTGCTTGTGCCCTTGGCCTTTCATGTGCCCTTGGCATTGCACGTAAAAAGCAGGTCTTTGGATCGATATGTCGGTTTCTTTGATTAAATGGATTTGAATAAAAATCCATCTTATCTTCAACTTTTATAATCGAATATCCAGCGGCGCTTTTTTCCAATTTCCTGACAGATTAGAATTAGGAAAAACTGTGGCTAGCCATTAGTCTACTGGAACTGATTCCATTTTCGTTACCTTCTAAATATTTTATTTTATTTTATTTATTTTTTGTCTTCTTTCTCTGTTTTTAGTGCCATTTGTCATGACCGGAGGCCACAAGTTCCGTGAATTTACCCATAATGCAGCACTGTGTGACGTAGCGACAACAGTCCTTGACGTCATGGGTTTGGACATACCAGCAGAGATGACTGGCCAGTCTCTTTTACAGAAATAATTTATGGAGCCCCCCTCTAGGCAATATTCCTCTTAAGAAAGTGCGCACTGCTGTTTGATTCACAGCAGTGGGTTTGACTGATTGAGAGGTCTGGGTCGAGACTATCTGAAGTGATTTTCTCTTCCCAAGTGAGAAATAGGTTTGTTCATCCTATTTGAGAACCTCAAATGACATTATTGATATATAATCAAAAACAAGATAAGCTATGATAGGTCTTGACGAAAATTGTTAAACCCTTTAGTGGGGTGTACTGTAGAATGTGAGAGGAAAATTATTAAAACAGGGAGAATTTTTCAAACCAGCTGAAGTGGATATGTGTGAAAAGAAGAAAAGCAGTTAGGCAGCTAACTTCCGTAAGAGTGGGATAAGTATGATATAGATAGATAACTAGATACCTTTATTTTAATAGGGTAACTCATTCAGCATACATTAAGAACGCTGTCAACAATAGACGCTCCTATATC
The DNA here is from genome assembly GCA_029948255.1 of Telmatactis stephensoni. Lineage (NCBI taxonomy): Eukaryota > Metazoa > Cnidaria > Anthozoa > Actiniaria > Isophelliidae > Telmatactis > Telmatactis stephensoni. The sequence continues at coordinate 168,025 of JALIZF010001501.1, forward strand.
AGTAATATATGGATTCCTGTTCCCTAATTTTGACAGCCAGTAGAACAGCTTTTTCGTATGGAACTGTGAGAACGACGCGTTGTGGCAGGGCGTCATTGGTTCATTTGCTCTGTAAAAACAATCCTTTCCTGGAAGGTGGGAGAAGACCACCCAGAAGTTACCGACGTGCAAGCAATTTATTTGGAATCTCTTCTGGTCCTGGCTGTATCTTTGCACTTTTCTCTGCTTTATTATGACTATTATGGCAACAGACTAGCTGAATGTTGTGGTTTCAATTTTTCCACTGGTTTCAGAAATTTTTCTCAAGGTTGTTTTAAGGTTGGATTTAGGAGTTTTTTTGGTATGTAAGTTAGTTAAAGGGGTTTCAGGTCGATTATGAAAGCAGAAAAATGCCCTAAAAGATTTCAACCAGTGGAAATTTTCAAACCACAATATGAATATTCCTTCAAAGTTTGCGTGAATTTCCTTCCAAAACTGCATCTTTCAATTCAGTCATACAGTCAGGAAGACAAGAAAAGTAAATATATAAAGAGCAAAAATATTCTGGTGTCGAAACGCTCGAACCTGTGACACCTAAATCGGTACCCCCGAAAACATAGTAACTAAATAATTAAAAGATAAGTAAAAATGATTAAATTTTGGGACGATTCTCCCAAGACATTCAAAGAAGTTGAGACCGGCAGGTTACAGATGAAGATTTCGTCCCTATCCACGCTATCCCAGTGCAGTCAGCTAAATACAACAGTTGTCTTGGCAGCCTGAGACTATAACCGAACCCTAATTCATACATTTAGATATCACCTTCCGACCGCTGCTCTTTCTAGACACTTAATGATTATGTCTGAGTTGGGGTAGTCTATTCGGCGATGTTTCATTTTAATGTTTATACATTTTTTTCTTAAGTCCTCAGGGAGATAACAGAACCACTCGAATCAGTCATACATCTATGAGATGATTTATGAACTAGATTTCAGTTTGAAGCCGTGCACATTGAAGCATAATCCAAATGCTTACAAATTTGAAACATCAACAAAGGGAATACTTCATTGATTAGAACACCAAATCCTGCTTCCATCTCGGACTGATATCGCTCGTGAATGCTATCGCTCTTTTGATTACAGGATACACAGAACACCATTTTATCCACATCCTGTTTTTCAAGGCCAGATGGACAGGAAGTAAAACAAAAAAGGGATGATTTATTTTTCAATTTGAAAACGAGCGATTTCCTGTTTTTCGGTTTGTGTAACAAAATCAGTATATCCATTCACTGGGTGACTGTATTCAGTGTTCTAGAGAAAAAATACTTTGTTCGCCATTATTTTGATAAAATTGAAATTGAAAATTTAAATGAAAGAAATACAATATAAATTTTTTAAAGAAAATTAATTATTTTTTTAAGAAAATTATAAGAGAAAAATAGAAAATGTTATCTCTAGTACTCAGTCCCCTAGCTTATTTTCACACCTTGACGGGCCGCAAAGCCCTAAGGGAGTTAGCCATTCCCGTTGTAAATAATGATGGCGGACTTGAAAGGTTAGCTAAAGCTGGGACCTGCTATCATGACATTTAGCAGCAGCATTCTGTATGATTTGAACCCGTGTACAGCGTATTCACCACACCATGGAGCTCTTTCAAGCAAGAGATAATTTTATTATCAGAGATGGGTATTACAGCTTGTGGTGTAATCGAAAGGATGGAGGAATCGTCCCTCGCCAAGGTACGAGTCAGTCATCACTTTACTCACTGACAGCAACTACAAGTTTATTTAATGTCATTCAGCGCTAAGCCGCAACTATTACCGGGTAAACTCTTTCCTTGTTTTGGCTTTTATGTAAAGATTTAACGGTGTTTTTTATGTGCTAGGAGTTCCACCAAGCGAAGCCTTTGATCCTCTCTGCAAGGGCAAAGTTTATGGCGTTATTGGCAAATTACAAGTTTTTCCCGGTAAGATCCGTTCTTGACCGATCCTCTTTTTGCTGATTTCTTTTGCAGCATTTTCTCAACTTGAGCTTCTGAGCCAACTCGATGAAGTTTGTGGTTTTGCTGTGCTCAAGAAGATGTGTTGCATGTTGTTAGAGTGTCGTTTCTCTAGGCATAGAAGCTCAATTTTTCCGCTTTCTGCTCTCTTGTAACATTAGACTAGGCATTTAGCCTAATGGAATATCTGTTTTGCCTCAGAAACTACTTCCTTTGTCTCTTTGAATTTCTGAATGCGTCCATACGATAATCGCTTACCTAACATCCACACACATACAAAGCCGATTTTCCAAACTCCAGGCTTTTTACAACTAGTCATAGCTTGAAGCGATTATCGTAATTACTCCAAAAAATAAAGCCTTAACTATTCAGCAAAATTGTTTGTATTATAAATAGAGGTAGAATTTATTACATAAATAGGTAAATTGTTCTTAGGCTATAGGACATATAATGGCCGAATGACAGATCTATGCAAATTTCTTTATAGCCATTGGCAATGCGGTTAAAAAACTCTACACTTCTTTTTCCAGTGCCTATCAATATCTTTTCCATGTAACGACTATGGCAATAAAACATTTATACTTCAACACTTTGCTTATCCAAAGCCCAATCATTTCGCAGTATTCCAACACTTTTAGCCTTCAAAAGAATGATTGTATCTCTAGAGAATGAGGGAGTTATAAATATTCATTTTTTCTGCGTGAAATTTTAAATTTCTTTTTATAGAAGCGCGTGAGGGATTATCCTTGTGTTGGAAATTAATTGTGATTCACTAGAGTATTTAAATTTTTATTTTTGGGATTTATGAAGAATTGCACATTCAAATTTATGCATTTGTTTTTGTTTGTTTTTATATCAAGGAAATAATAAACTTATTGTTTTTTTTGTTTATATGTGGAATTCAGTACAATATCTTTGTTACAGATTTATGCATAATGCAATCAAAATTAACGACATGAGATTTTAAAACATCAAAATTGCTAAGTTGTGTGTGCAGTTTTCTTGGAAAATCTGTTTTTCAATATCTTATTTGAGACCATCTCATGGCAAATATCTGGTTACTACATAGGATTTTCATAATTGGCTTAAACATGGGTGTTATGAGGAATGTGGGGGTTTCATTGCAGGCGTTCCCTCTTCTTCCTCTCCCCAATCCCCTTTCTTCCCCCTCCCCTTACACTGCTACGCAGGTTATGAACAAAGGTTTCAAGCCTCAGACTTGGGCAAATGTACAAGTGTACAGAAGCTTGCTTGAAAGTCATTGGAGTGGAACTTATGTAATATGGTTTAAGTGTATATCCTAATTTGTCATTGAGTTAGTAATTGCCATTTATCTAGAGAATGCTTTTTTCTTTTTATTATTTAGCCTTCTCAATATGCACACTCTGATTAGCTGAAATCTGTGCTCCATCAGAGAACAGAGCACAGTTCTGATGTCAGCAGCATGAGCTTGAGCACACGCACACCTTTTCAATTTTTGTATGGCAGGAATGGAACTTTATTCCTTGAATATTTCTTCCTATAATTAAAAATAAAACAAATAGAACAGCTTTTTTCTGTGCTCTGTTCAATAATACAGCACTTAGGAAGTACTGAGAGCACTCAAGAAGTGTAGAAAGCACTCACCTATGGCTTGTGCTCTCTTTATTACACCTTTTGTATTTTTGTCACTTCCTGATTGCTGTATTACTGAATAGAGCATTGAAAAAAGCTGTTCTATTTGTTCAATACATGTCACAGTGTATATGATATCTATAATACTATGTTACATTTTGTAAACACTGACATGCTCGGTTGGGCTTAATGATACAAGGAAGCTCTTGGGAACCCTGTGGTGTCTGAGACATTAAGTAGATTTAGCAAAATATGTGACACATTGTGAGAGCAGGAAATATCACACATTTTTTATTAGCTTTGTCATAATTATTAATATGGCAAACATTCATTCTTTGGGTGATTACTGTGATAATGTCTAATGCCACATTCAGTGTGCATATCAAAGTCCTCTTTTGTGGAACACGAGTGAAAAATGACTGCAAATTATGCATAAATTTCCAAAACAAAATTATTGACAATCAAATCTAACAGCATTGTGAGTTCAAATTGTTGCTGTATTTACTAATTTTACAAAATGTGATTATTCGTGAAACCCTATATCAGGGATAAATCAGGTATATAATTATTTCAAATTATACAAAAATTGTACAGCACAGGCTACCTGTGGTTTTCTGAATGAATCTATATGGAAATGTTCCTTGGCTTTTACGTTGTTTTTCTCGGAGTGTAAGAAAAATTGTTAGAGTGGCATTTGAAGCATTCAAAGTGCTGCAAGTTCACCAAAGATGAATGAGAGAATTCCTCAGAGAATTCCTGGCTTAAACTTTCATTTTGAACAACATTTTGCATGCATACATGTACCTTCATGGTACCTCACATTTGCTAAATCTCACAAGCAGCAATGCTGAGCAATGACTGACCACGAGGGCAAAGCAGCAATAGCACCTGTGCAGCAAGATACAACCACTGACCAGCAATCTGCTCCAAGTTAACTTTGCTTATAGATAACCACATTAATCTGTGTATTTCTTTTAAAGGCTCAGAATGGAAACTGATAGTAATCACCAAGAGAACTCTACTTGGTCTGTTTCCTGGTAACCATGAAGTTTATAGGATTGATAGGATTGCTGTACTGCCTCTTGCTGAAGGAGAAGTAACTGATCTTGAATTGGATGTAAGTATCTCTTTGTTAAGTGCAGTAAGACAGTAAATTATACAGCTCTTAGAGCAGATTTTGTATGAGTGTGAAATGGACTGCACCATGCTGTGGCCATGGCAGGGCTATGTTTTCTATAAAATCATTCGAAATTCATGCCATAACCGTGCCGTGACCATGCGTTGCCGTTTTCTTAGTCATACGAAATCGACTCTATCTACATGTACAGTACAATATCAGGGGTGGATTTAGGGGAGGGCCGAAGGGGCTGTGGCCCCCCCTTTTGCTAACATATTAAGAATGTTTGGCTTTAATATGGACTGAATAGAAGGCCGGTTTTATCTCTGCGAAATTTTCCGGCCCCCCTTTTCTTTGATTCCTGGATCCGCCCCTGAATATTGTTTTGAAAGTTTCATTGTGATACTGCTCATATAACTGCTTATAATTACTGTCACACATTTTCCATTTTTTCCTACAAGATGTATGCCATTGATACCTGACATGAAAACTTTTAGGGTTTGAAATTTCCAAAGTTTGACTTTTATTTTAACACTTTGGAAGAATGTTTTGAGGGTACCTAGCAAATTGAACCTTGCTTCATTTTGTATATTATTCATTTTGAGAAGTATATTTTGGTCAGGCTCTATTATTCAACCTAACTTCTTTGGTTTTTAGTTGTGTGAGAAGCATCAAAGTGGAGGCAGGCCTAAAGGCAGTGGTGATGGACAGCAAAAAGGCTTTGAAAAGACATGGCAGGCAATGAAGTCTACTGTTTCCAATATAAAAGAAAATGTCAAAAATACTGTAAGTATCTTGTGTTGATCAAAAATATTTTACAGCTAGATGACAGTACAAATTTACTCTTGGAAGAGTAGATTGTCATGCCAATAGTAAACAGTTGAATGCATTAGACTAATTATGTACCCACATTTTTTGTTCCCTTAGAACACACCAAAAGATATAAAAGACAGAGAAAAAGAAAAACTGGAAAAAAGGCTGCTAGAAGTAAGTCAAGCTAAGGTGTTTGTTTTAACTGTGATCATTGATGATATTTCATCTACTGCCATGTATCTACTGTATGTAGTATAATGTAATATTTAATTTCATTATGACCATCACTCTGTGAAAAGTATCTTTGATGAAAATCTAGCCCCTCTGTAGTTTGCAAAAGGTACAGAGGAGAACTAAGGATTTTGTCACAGATCGATTTCACATTATTCCCAGTTACTAGTAATTTTATTAATTTTTTTTTTCTGAATAGGAGATCTTTAAAATGTTCAATGACTCTGATTCATTTCTGTACTCACCTACTGGAGATATCGCCAGCACTCAACAAAAACAGTGTGGAGAATATTATGACAGTAGTAAACCATTGTGGAAAAGAGTAGGTTTTTTACTCATTCTTTCATTTATTCATTTATCCATCCTTTTTTACTTCCATCCATTTATAAATGAATTCATTCATTCATTGTATTCCTAATATCATACATTGTAACTTTGCAATGATTTTTATTTATCTTGTTTTATTTGTATTATCAGGTTGATGAGAGATTCTTTTGGAATAAGTACATGCTTCAAGATCTGATCAACAATGAGGTACAGTATATAAAGAGAAATAAGAAACAGTTGAAGTGCCTGCCTATTAACAAACCACAAAGCATCAAGCCTCTGTCACTTTCATATGATAGACTGATCATTGTAATATTATCATCATCATTGATCATCATCATCATGAGTGACCATTGAGGCAAAGAGTGATTATATTCCTCTGACAGATTTTGTACTCTAACAGGATCCTCAAGATCTGTGCTCAAGATGGATACTACCAGTTATTCAAGGCTACTGTCAAATAGTCCACTGCATCAACAAATTTGAAGAAGAAGAACCTGATGATTTGATTGAAAAGAATAGAGGAATCCTACCAGAGGAAGAGTTTGATCTGCTCTTGATCTCTAGAAGAAGTATTCACAGAGCTGGTAAGATTACCCTCTCATTGAAAAACTATAATACAGTCAAGAGTGGAGAGGAACAGAGGGCTGAATCTTCTTGCTCCCTGCTAGCTTTCTGAGCCAATTTCTCCCTTGTCTCTAATTTTTAGTAAAAGTCCATGATCAAATTCTGATTTCTCCTTTTGATTTGAATGAACCTTGAGGAGAAGTTGAAGTTTGATTATTATAATTGTCACACCCTTGAATCATTTATTAACACTCATTGTGTATGCCCTATCAGCTTAGAAATCAGAACCTTTTCCCTATATAGGTACTAGGTATAAAAGAAGAGGTGTGGATGAAGATGGTGAAGTTGCAAACTTTGTAGAAACAGAACAGGTAAGCAGGCATGGATTTAGAGGTGGGCTAACAGGGCTGCAGCGGCCCCTTTTAAGTAATGTACTTTCTTTCAACCATGCAAAATAAAAAATCTGGATATTGGGAAAGTACAAGGAAGTTTAGTCTCAGGATGAAGTTTTCCCACCCACCCTCTTTCTTTGATTCCTAGTGGATCCACCCCTGGTAAGAACATGTACAATTCATGTAGCAAGCAACAGTTTCCTCAAAGTGCAAGTAGATTTTTTGGTCACACCCTGCAGCACTTCTATCCTTATTGATATATATCAAAACATTTGATTCTGCTCTTTATAGATAATCAGAACAGAGATCCATTCTGTATCATTTGTGCAAGTACGTGGCTCTGTACCCATTTACTGGAGTCAACCAGGATTTAAATATAGACCTCCACCACGCCTTGATAAAAGTATGATATTGAATATGTTATCAACAGAATTACAGTGCATTTTATATTATAGCTTTTGACAACAGGTTCTGAACTTTGTTCAGAGGTTCTGAAGTCGTACTTTGGAAGTTCACTTAAATGGCAAACTTCAAACTTGCTTTCCCATGCAAATTCAGAAATTAATTAGAATCAAGGTTTGCGCTACAAAGCAAGGCAGTTCTCTACCTAATTAAGTTCACACTCACAATATTATTTTATTTGATTATAATCAAAATAGAATCTCCAATGGCTAGCTTGAGTCAAGATGCTTGGTTCTAACAAATTTCCAAATTTGCATGGGAACTAAGTTTGAAGTCCACCAATGAAGTTTGTTGTGAACTTCTGAAGTACAACTTGGAATTTCATATTCTGGACAAACTTTGGAAGCCACTTGTCAAAAGTTATATGAAATGTGCTGTAAATAAATGTAATAATACTATTGTCTGTTAATATCATACTCAATACTGGTATGTTAATGTTCTTTGACAGGTGAAGAAGACACTTTGTTGGCTTTCATGAGCCATTTTGCACATCAGCTGAAATACTATGGTGGTGTGGTAAGAAATACACCATTCTTTTCTCTTTGTTTCTTTTCTGCTACAAGTTTCCTCTTCTGTCTTCCTCAGATCTATTCTGAATCTTCTATTTTCACTCCTCTCTTCTATTTTCTCTCCTCTCCTCTCTTGATAGATAGTGATTGATAGATAGATTATTAATCAAAATCTTTAATTGCAGATAACTGAATTGATAAGGTTAATAATTGAATATAATGTTTATATAAAGAATCACTAAATTAAAGACCACTGTATCCCATTCATTCTATTCTATTCACATTGTAATTTAATGCTTATATGATTATCTCCAGGTGATTGTTAATTTGATTGACCAAACAGGTCGTGAGAAGGTAATTTACTAACTTATTAGTACATGTCTCATGCACACCAAAACACTTCCAGGAAAAGGATAGACAATGAAGCCAGTTGGTGCTTGCTCTCTTGTTATTTCATATGTTACTGTTAATATAATTTCACAAGAAGCTTCCAGTTTTTATTTGTCCTTTTTAACAAGATCCCAATAATAGTATTTCCTTCAGGAGAGAGAACTTTAGATGAAGCCTAACAGAGGTTTTCCTTTTCCAGATCATAGGTGATGCATTTATGGACAATATACTGACATTTAATAATCCTCTTTTGACTTATATCACCTTTGATTTCCATGAATACTGGTAAGAATACTGTTCATTGCATTTTGTTTTCTAGTGTTCCCACCTTTAACTGCCTTTTAAAATCTCCTTGTTTTTCTCTAAGATTGAATCTAAGGTTGCAGTTAAAGGTTAGGTCACCTTGGGGTAACACAGAATCTGCCAAAGAGTGACATAAATATCACTGTTAATTTTATATTGTCATCATCACCATCTTTATCACCATGAATCATACTACAGACAAAAAAACTCTATTGTACAGTTCCAGAAAATATCCAAATTCTCAACACGTTCTTGGGAATTTGTAAATGGACCCTCCCTATCGTCTGAAACTTCCATTTTTCTACCATACAAACGCTGTGATTTTGTTCTTTCTCTGACACCCCTCCCCCTCCCCCTCCGCTCCAGAAATACTCTCTGTGATGGGAATGGAACAACACATTAAGCAGCCAGTCAGCCAAACAGATTGTCTGTTAAACTAATTGTTAATTCCCCAAGATGGCCACATCATTGTCATCATCACCATCTTTCTTGGAAAACATTAATGTTAATAACAATGTGTGTGACATTCAAATGGTACATTCAAGTTCTTTGTCTCTTTTGTAGTCGAGGTATGAAGTTTGAAAACGTGTCCATATTGGTTGATAGTATCATGGATGTCATCAAAGACATGCGATATTGTTGGTAAGCAGATGGAACAGATTTTGTATGACTGTGCCAAAACAGCACAGTCTGACACAGCATGGCTACTGCAAAACTTCCACTGTTTTTACTGACAGCATGGCACTGACATGATCATAGCATATCATGGTTACAACAGGAATTTTGAATACTTTTAAAGGCATCGGAACACTGATATAGTCACAGCATGGGGATTCTGTTTTATACTCATAAAAACAGTTCTAATGTCAACTGGCACCATGTTGAAACTGGAAAATCCTGGGAAAATTATTCCACATGATTCTATTCACGTTGGACTCAAACTCAAACTACATTACTCAGAGATACTGTAGTGCACCTTCCCCTCTTTTTCCTCTCTTTTCCTCTCATTCCTCTTCCTCTTCTTCTCTCTCATTATTACTGCTTCATACAATATCTGCTCTAGCTTTTTTAAATTTTCCAGCTTATTTATTATTTACATGATTTTATTCTTAGGACGGACTCCAAAGGTATCATTTGTGAACAGCGTAGTGTGTTTCGTGTGAACTGTATGGATTGTTTAGACAGGACAAACGTCGTACAAGCTGCCTTGGCAAGACATGTCATGGAAGTTCAGGTACAGTAGAGAGCACAGGGCATAGCCTTTGCAAAATGTATGTTCTTCATTATGTCTTAAAAACATTTTTGATTTGTAGCTTCATATGTCTTTAAAATACTTTTAAATTGTAGCTTCGTAAATTGGGTAAGCTGCTTCCTGATCAAAATCTACCATCAGAAATCCGTGCCTCTTTTCAAGAAATATGGGCCAACAATGGAGATGCTATAAGCAGGCAGTATGCTGGGACAGCAGCTATGAAGGTACAGTACCGTATTTACTCGAATAAGCGCCTCCCCCGAATAAGCGCCTCTCCCAAATAAGCGCAAAAAAAATTGGACAAAAAAAATTTGATAAGCGCCTCCCCCGAATAAGCGCCTTGCACCTCGTTGTAGTATACTACAGTGTAATACCAGTACTGTTGTAGTAGTATAACATTGATATTATTGATATTAAAAGAAAAGCATACTTTGACAGTTGTGTATGCCTTTCCTCCCGTTGAATAAGTGCCTCCCTCGAATAAGCGCCTCCCCTGAATAAGTGCCTCATTTTAGATGTGAAAAATTTACTAAGCGCCGGGGTGCTTATTCGAGTAAATACGGTATGTCTTGTCTGAGGAAAAACTGTACGTACATGTATGATGAGATAATGTTGATGATCAAGATGATTTTTGTGATGATCATAGTTTTGTGATGATCATAATGATGAGTGTGATTATGGTTATAACTAACAGCTTTAGAAAACCTGTAAGCATTGATTGTTCTTATAATATGTCATAATAATAATATTATTACAATTAAATGTGTTTTATGGTCAGGGTGACTTTACACGAACTGGTGAGAGAAGGTTTACTGGTGTCATGAAAGATGGCTACAATTCAGCAAATAGGTATGAAGTATTATTATGTTTACTTTGATTGATCGATTGATTGATTAATTGATTGTGTGATTGATTGATTAATTCATTGTCTGATTGATATATTGTCTAGTAATTGATTGATTGATTATCTAATTGATTGATTGATTGATTATCTAATTGATTGATTAATTGATTAATTAATTGATTGTTGATTGATTGATTGATTATGTTTATAGATACTACCTTAATAGATTCAAAGCTGTTTATCGTCAGACAGTTATTGGTAAGCCATCCCTCATTAATTTTTCACTTCTGAATATTACAGTAAGTTAAATTCTGAGTTGTTGGGTCTTGTCTGTGAGTATCAAATGTGTTATTCTCCTATACTTGTACTTTGTAGGGAGAATAGCAGAATACATTGATAATCAACTGAAATAACATGATAATTATATATATCTATTTCAAAAAAGGTTGATGGGACGAATGGTGAATGGCAATCGGCGATTGGTGATTGCATGACTAAAAGGAAACTTGGGGTAACAAGAATTGCTTCATTTTCATTAATTAAATATCCAAGCAATGCTGGTACCATGCAGAGACCTGATTGGACACAATGGTCGATAGGTGATTCATATCTCTATGCCAAATAGCAGTCTAATAGTGTGACAACAGTTCCTTTTGGTCGTGCAATCGCCATTCCCATTCACACCATCAACCTTTTTTGAAATAGCTATATTATATATAGATGATATAGATGATATATATGGCATTATCAAGATCAGCTGTAAGCATTATTGGGCATAAATACTTTATGCATAAATACTTAATTATTTTTCAGATGCCATGCTTGGTAATCCCTTAACTGAGGACCTAACACAGGCAATGGCTGCCTTGAAGAATGGTGATGAAGAGTACCCATGGACAATGGAACGAGAGGAATGTGTCGCACAGCTAGTTATTGACTGTCAGCAACTTTTACTATCCGAGTCTGAGGAGTGCCTTGGAGGATGGGCCCTTGTTGACCCATTCTACAAGTAAGCCTATTTAATAATTCAAACCTCTGTACAGTGGCACCTCTTTAAAGATTCCAAACTGATTTGAAATACATGTATATATGCTTGTCTTCTATGACAAATGGATGGGAAAATGAAAAGTTAGAGACTTTATCAAACTACGTTTTGGGAATCATGGCCTGCTGTACAATGTAACTACATTTTTGAGGCTGTCTAGGCCTGCCTTTGGCCAGTTAAGTTTTATATTGCATTATGGAGTTGTATCACTAGCACTCTTAGGCCCGGTTCACACGACAACATAAGCATAAGCATAAGGGTTTTTTACCGGTTCACACGCGCAACATAACGTCATAAGCATAAGCATAAGAAAATGGAAAAGTTTTGTTTCCTTATGCTTATGCTTATGACTATGCTTATGTCGTCGTGTGAACCGGGCTTTACAGGAACTGATTTAGATTTTGTGTGTGTGTGTGTGTTGGTTTGATTATATATAGTGTATATTTATACTTATTGCAGTGCTGAGGGATCAATAAACCAAGATCAGGATGTGATATTATTGCTTACGTATGAGGCTTACTATGTGGCAAGGTGATTACTGTATATCTGCATTGTCATCATCACCATCATCATCATTATCAATTGTCATGGTATATATCACTAGCATTAATGATTGTCTTTTTCATTAGCTATGATGATGATACAGAACAAGTAACTCAGTATGAGCGTATTAATCTTGAAGATGTGGAGAAACTAGAAATTGGTAAGTATTAAATGACCTTGGACACTATAGCACAGCATGAACCTGTACATGTAAAACTGTCACGGTGTGGCAGAGTGTACTTAAATTTTCACAGTCATATTGCCATAAATCGCCTATACACCAAGGCTTGGTGATGGTCAACATTTTTATGCTGTGTTTCATACTGTCAATCCATCAAATTTTAAGGCGGTGTTACACAAGACGATTTTTAATGACGACTTTCCATGCAACGTTGCAGCAACTTGCAAAAACTCGCAACGCATTGCCGAAGCGAAAATTGCAAGAAAATCATTCCAAGTGTCATGTTACATGAGAAAGATTTTTAACGCACCATTGCGCTGAAAATTGTCATTAAAAATCGTCTCGTGTAACCCTGCCTTTATAGTTCAATTGTCACCTCTTTTTTAGGGTTTGAACCATCATTTAAAGCACGCTTCCTGTTTATTCGGATTCACTACAAGCTACAAGGAAATAGTGGGTATTTCCACACCCTAAGAACAATACAGCATCGTACTCCAGATGAGGCCAGAGGTATGTACAGAACATTCATAACATTTATTTTATCTTTGAAACTCGTTATGGTCAAAGACTGTTTTAATTAACTGTGAATGATCCTTTCTATATATATTAATCAGGTATTTTGTTTTTCCTTAACTAGGCGTGTTACTGGGGATTGCTGATGCATTTACAACAGCAAGATCACATCAATCTCTTGGTCTCAAGATCTCCGAGTGCAATAAACTAGATAAGTAAGTCTCTAGTTTTGAATAAATGAAACTCCTCTTTAGCTGATCTTGAAGGTGACAGTCCATAATAGAGACACCTTCAAGATCAGACAACTCAGCCTTGGTGTTCCCATTCCCTGAGTACCAAGACTATTGGTATTCTGGGGTGATAGGATCAGATATAAGTTTGCTGGAGAAAGAACAGAGCAGTTCCCATTTGAGTGTGAAAGGGATTGCACCTTGCCATGACTGGGTCAGTGCTGTGATGTCTGTAAAAGCACTCAAATTTTCTAATGTGACCATGTTGCTTCTCAGTGGTATGAAAATTGCTCTGAGAAGATCCACTGTACAGTGTATTATATAGTGTACAAGCTTAATTTACAGAATAATATTGTAACATGATTGCTTTCTGGAACAATAGAAAAAAGAGTAAGGGCCCACCAGAAGTGATACAAATTTCCTCCAAGTCTCAGTTAAGTAGTTGGCCAAAGCCAAAACCCAAAGTGAATAGCAAATCCAGCTTGGAAGCTGTGGACAGGGACTCTGTTAACTTACATGTCAAAGATGGCCCTACTAACTTACGAGCCTTTCTCCGAGACCACCTCACTGGCATGCCTAGACCTTACTCAGACCCTTGTCTTGCACAACAGGACAAGCCAGAGGATTATAGGATGGAACGTAAAAGGTCTGGACTTGGTAGTGCACCAATCAGCAGTGGAAGTAGCTCGTCAAGCAACAGTGATGCAGAGGATTCATTGGAGAGGTCAGGAGAAGAGGTTTTAACTATGCGCCTGGATCAAGAGGGAAGAACATCAGAGATGCCAATGAAGAGTGCCACTAAGCTTGAGTGTCAAAGTGATGATGTTCTTGTTTGTATAAAAGCAGATGATGTTACAGGAGATAGTGAATCAAATACAACAAAGGTTGAAGGAGAAGATATAGGGGAACAATCTGAGAATGAAGATATTAGAACAATTATTCACAAAACAAATAGTGATATTCAAACACCTCTTGAAACTGAAGAAGATCAAATGCTATTGGAAAACCACACTTTTGAAGAAAATTCTCAAAATGGGACAGGCATAAGTGAACACATCTCTAATGAGGCTTGTGTGGAAAGTGTGGATAATGGACAAGTTCATGGACTGGACTTGGAAAATGGAAATGAACATTTGGAAGGGACAATAGAAAATGAGGATATTTATGAAACTCCAAACATTGAAGAAAATAGTGAAAGTGAACTAAAAGATGAAAAATCCAATGGCAATTCATTAGTATATGTAGATGAAGAGATCCAGGATGATATACCAAATGATTCAAAAGATGATAACACTGAGGATGATGCTTCTTTTGATGAGTCAACTTTAAATGTAGAAGACATAAACAAAATTAAAGAATCATACAATGAAAGCAAGAAAAAATTAAGAGAAAATTCAAACTTATTAGACCTTAGTGAGGACGAACAATCTTCAGAGGACAGTGTCAAACCTGACAGTGGGTCTAATCCCTTTATTCGCTTTGGCTTTGGAGGGAGCTTGCGGTCAATGACAGTAAGTTTCAAAAGTTCATCTAGTGTTGAAAAGGGTACTGAAAATGATGATGGTGAGTCTATAGAGCAAGAAAACAAAAGATTTTCCACTGGAATTCTTGGCAATCGGTCCCCAAACACTAGCAGGTCTTTTAGAGGGAATAACTTTGCACAGAAAAGTAAGAATTTTATACCTGAACTGCGCAACAAGTTGTCAATGTCCTTTGGTCGTGCTAGATCACCACGTCTTCAACACAAGCAGCCATCGCAGCCCTCGGTCAGTGATGATACACATGTAGAACACAAGAAACACAAACGTAAACACAAGTGTCTTACAAAGATCATTGAAATCTAGAAGGATTATTAGGATAACATTAATCAGGTGAGATCTTTTTTCAGGTTAATATATATCTTATGGGGTCATGATTAGGATAATAGAAATTTGCAGAGATCAGTGATTGGATCATGATAAATCTTAATCTAATAGGATCATCATTAAGATCATAGATTTACAGTACTAAGATACAGTACTAAGATCATGGTAAACTATTGGAAATCAATATTAGGATAATATTAATTTGGGATAATGAGAATCATTGAAATCTGCTAGATCATAGACAGGGTTATTGAGTTTGAGGGAATTCTCATTAGGAAATCTGGAAATCTGAGGGGATCATCATTAGAATATTATAAATTTAATGGGATCATTGTTAGGATCACATTTCTCTGGTGTTATAAATAAGGATCATATAAATCATTTGAAGGGATTACAGGATTGTCTTTTCAGCATTGATTGTGGGTATTAGAATGGTTTTTGTATAAGTGGGAAACTTACTGTGCCATAAAGTGACCTTGTCAGTGTTGTAATGTCTATAAAAACAGCCGTATCCGCACTGTGCAGTTACTGTGCGATTTTCCCGCTTATAGCTATTTCAATTAACGTTGTCGCTGAAAAAAGCCTAAAGGCTAAAGCCTTTCAAATATCTTTTGTGTAATAACAAACTTCTCTGTAGGCTATCTGAGAAATTAAGGAATATGTGTCCAAGTTGTAGAATTTACAAGCATACAGTAAGTGAGTTATTGTAATAATGTCACGGTGAAAAAAAAAAAAATGATTCTGCTCTCAAAGCTTTAGGCTTTAGGCTTTTTTCAGCAACAACGTTAATTGAATTAGCTATATACAAAATCTGCTCTAAAGTTTGATATGTTCCACTGAATCAATCTAAATCTTATGAATAAAAGAAAAAGAATGGAAAATAAGATATTAGTTACACCTGTTAAATGAGATGATCTTCACCTTTGATCAAGAGATTGTTTGTTATCACATGTGAAATAGGTTATGATAGATTTTGTTTTCAATTTTTCCATTGTCAAGCTATCAAATCCCAGAAGAAAGGGAAATCAATAGTTTGCACATAGGGGAGGGGTATGTCTCATTTGCACCCATTTTTCCCTAGGAGGGAGGGGGTGGGATAGGTTATAGGTTACATTTATTTGGCTAGAGGATAATGTAGATAATTATTATAGGGAATAGAGCTACTCAGCAGAGCTGATTGCATTTTTAGAATCAATTATAGATATACTAATGATTTGCAACAAAGGTACGTACATCATGACTGACTATTTTTCCAGTCATCTAAAGCAAACTCAATTCCTTGACTTGCATAAGACAAAATAATATGTGGACATGTAGTATGTACCTTTTAAAAGCAAGAAAAATTAAAAAATACTTGCAAATGAAGTGCAAGTGTATTGTGATCAATTGATGATTTCTCCTTTACAGCGAAAATCGTTGCATCGCGACCTCCAACATCGGTAAGATTTTGGTCTTTTCTGATCCGTCCATCATTCTTGGGGGCGGAGCTTTCACGAACTCGTTCAGTGATTGGTTGATTTGAAAGAAACACCGCCCTGATTGATTGACAGCTCGGAAAAAAACCAAAATCAAAACAAAATTTGTAATTTGCTGGTCGCGATGCAACGATTTTGGCTGTAAAATTTGAAGAATTGACATAGTCCACTGTGTGACAATATTTTCCCTATTAAGTGTGACAAACCTCCCGAGGAATGATCCGCTTTTGTTTTGAAACTCATCGGATTGTTGTCGCGGGTTATTCCTTTGGGAATTTTTGGAAAGTAAAAGCAAAAGAAAATGAATCCTCCAGAGGTTTGTCACACATGAGTTGGTAAAACATTGTGACACGTGGATTAGGTCTATTACAAGGAGAATTTAAATTTTGATCAAAGATTACTCACATGTACAGATAGCTGCTATAAAACCTCTACTAATATTATATTCCAAACCTAAGCTTAGACACAGACAACATACATAGATTCAGAAATGTGCTACTAATAAAGGGTTATTAACCGAGCGCGAGGTCTGTATGGGAAAATATCAGACCGAGGTCTTGCCAGTACGGACTGAGCCGCAGCGAGGTCTGTACAAAAAGACCGAGGTCTGATATTTTCCCATACAGACCGAGCAAACGAGGTTAATAACTTATTTATTATATGGCTTTGAGAAGTCCTGCTAAAACAATTGCCAAACGCAAACTTTTCTTTTCATCCGGGACAGCGGTCCTGATATGGCAAAATACAGACCATGCGTTAGCCAATCAAAATTCAGGAAATTATCTAGCCATATAATAATGTCTTATATTGCATCTATCAGATGAATGTGGCATTTAGGCCTTAGCCCCTGAAAGTCCAATTATAGTTAATCTAGGATTAAGCAAGATTAGCCCAGGCTAAACTTAGATCAAGCCTTTATAAAAGCAAGGGATTAGTTCCTGAAAGCCCATTTAGTGCTTAAAAAAGCCAATTTAGTGCTTAAAAAAGCTCATTTCATGCTTAAAAAAGCCCAATTAAGTGCTTAAAAAAAGCCAATTTCATGCTTAAAAAAGCCCAATTAAGTGCTTAAAATTGATCTTAGATTAATGCTTATTAGGCTTTCAGGAACCAAGGCCAGGGCTTGGGTGTCTGAAATCAGGGTAGTGCTAACCCAGGATTAAATCTAAAGAATACTGTCAATTTAATCCTGGGTTAGCCTTAGCCTGGCTTCAAACAACCACACCCAGGAATAAAACCAATCTGCCTTTTAGGAACCAGCTAGTCTATGTATGATGCTTGTGTTGTTGCTTATGTTGCAAAGTGAATGAGCCAGTCTACTAGCCATTGCTGTGTACATACTGTTGTATTGTTGCAATGTATAATATATTTAAATGTTCCAAAATGAAAAAACTGGAACCTTTATGTATGTGCAGTATCCCAAAATAGGGACTTAAGTCCAAAAATTCATGAATTCCCATTTTATCAGTGTATTTATTTGCCAGCTTGGTCTGCATGAATTAGAAATTTATGTACATATTCAAATGGAGCTTACTGTTTAATTGCTGGACACTAGATTGTTAATGGTTCCTTCTTTCCCTAAAAGTGTGGAAATTCTGTGTGATGTGGTGTGTTGTGGTGGTCTAGAAAATATCCATATCCTATCTCAGAGGGAATGTCTAAAAGGACCCCTATGGCCTAGTCTTCCGAAGTTTATGTCGTCACCCAACAATGTTACGTGACGGCACGTGACGACACGTGACGACGGCTGAGTAGAAGACCTGAGTAGTATGCCCTAGAATTCCCAGTTTTCTTTCCCATATTTATTTTCACTAAACGTAAAAAAGGTAGTTCCTTTAGCTGAGCTAATCTTCCAGGAAGCCGACGGTGCACTCATTTTACCCCCCTCTCTCCATTAGTGCTCCGTTTTAAGGGTATTTAAAGCTAATTAAAGCTACACGGAAAGGAAAGAAGTGGAAACAAGGATGCGAAGTCAGGACTAGGGATCGAACTAGGTACCTCTCCGCAACTGTGCCATCCTTGATCCTTAGCTTAATGACCGCTGATCAACCATGCCTGGATTAGCTTATACTATTAGACACTAGGAAACTAAAACTGACCCTCCTCCCTTCCCTCCAGAATTTCCAGTTCCCTCCATGGTAGGATATGGATATTTTCTGGGATTAGTGTGAGGCATTGCCCTGATGGAAAAGAAGAAACCACTGACAGTGTATATGAGCTCAAGATATGCCATTTAGTGAGGTGCTGGTCTACCTTAGAGAATATCATTTGAATGCCCCAGTCAGAGGACATCACAAAGGGCTTACTTAGACTGTTTTGCTGGCGTGAAGGAAGAGGAGGGAGGGAAAAATGGAAGGGAAAAGAAAGGGAAATACCCTCCTCCTCTAGTACCGCCAGCTACGCAGGCTTAGTTCATCGCACGCAGGGTGGTTCCCTCATCTAGATATAATGCTATCTATTTTTACTTAGATTATATGGATTATGTCTAAATGAAGGCTGGATAACAAGGTGTCGAACCGTGTTTTTATCGTTGCCTCAGAGAGAACTAGTAAGCCACAGTTACTTTGTAGACAAGGCGCAAAACTGAAAAAGTCGATCGCAAAAAGTGCATAAGGCATTTTAGAGTAGAAGAACGCGCCTAGTCTATTGTGTTTGACGACCTCAAAAGGGGTGTTAGTGGAGATAATCCTAATTAATGATAAACTTAAATTTTTGACTCAAAGAAGTGAAGCGATTTTACTTAAACCGTGGCTTTGGATTGTAGTTCGTTCATTCTTTTTTTTTCTTTCTTTCTTTCTTTCTTTCTTTCTTTCTTTCTTTCTTTCTTTCTTTCTTTCTTTCTTTCTTTCTTTCTTTCTTTCTTTCTTTCTTTCTTTCTGTCTGTCTGTCTGTCTGTCTGTCTGTCTGTCTGTCTGTCTGTCTGTCTGTCTGTCTGTCTGTCTGTCTGTCTTTCTTTCTTTCTTTCTTTCTTTCTTTCTTTCTTTCTTTCACTAACTACAAGTTTTTGTTTCACGGTTTAAGTAAATCACTGTATTCTTCTTTTAGCAAAACTAAACTAAACTAAGTGAATCCAAAACGTTTATTTTTTAACACTGCTTTACAGAACTTTCACTTAGGCCCAGCGCGATGCAAGTTTATCTACAACATTTTCTGCAACGTCGCACGCAACACACTGCGTGTCCACCCCTGCAACAGTCGCGCGCAACGTCGCAGAAGAATAATTGCAAGAAAAGTTGCACCGTTTGTTCGGGCCTTTATGTGCCGTTTACATGAGAGACAGGCTATATACGTCTCATGGTATCCGAAAACAAAATGTAAGAGTAAACGTTTATTGCAATGTTATGTTACCACTTGTTTTAAGTATCTGCAGATCAAAGAGAACTTTGTGCTAGAGTTGTTTTTCGCTGTGTCACGTGACCAGGTCATGTGTATCTATTTGCGTATGTATGTATATCTGTACGCTGAGTGTAAACAAGGCCGTCATGTAAACGGTACCTGAAATTACTAAATAAAACAAGAAGACGACTAAAAAATTAGCATGTAAAACTTAAATAACAAGACTTTTAGTTCAGTTCTTATTTATAAGTTTTTTAACAAAAATCATACAAGTAAAAGAAGTATTTTTTGAGTTTTCAAGGACATTAATCATTGTGATTTTTTGGTGTAAAAATTTTGTTCAAATAAAAGTTATAATGTTTAAAAATCTTATAGTCGCAGACTCCATGATTTACCTCTTACAGAGGAATCCCGCCACCACGCCCTGACCTTAAGGATGTTCGTGGCCTAATGAATCACCTAGATTTTTTTGTTGTTGACAGTTTGACATACTGCATCATAATGTTGTTACAAATTAGAATAAAGATGATGGTTACCGTATTCGTTTCTTCGCTATATACGCCCACAATATTAAGACATCTTGAGAAGAAAGGATGCGCGGGATAGCTAAACATGAAGCATGAAATAAACGCTAGCAAATTAGCTTTTATTTTTCGTCCCTTAGTCGTATTTTATTTTCGTTTTATTTTTGTGGAATTATGATATTTAGTGGGAAATTAATTTGTTCACAGTTTTCCGCCAAAGTCGAGAGTCTTCCCCCGCACAAACCAGCTGCGGCAAACATTTTCAAAATACACTCCTTTTTTACCTTTTTTGGCCACGACAGTTGTAGAGTTTTAAAAACATGATTCAAAATTTTCGTGTTGCATACATGCATTGTTGTTTTCAAGTTGTAGGCTCGAATCATATTGCATGCATAACGCGAGCTACCGCGTACAAGTTGCATGTGATGGACTAGCTCTCCTCACGGATGAAAACCGCATTGCGCATACTCGATAGTTTTAAATAAAACCGTTGGAGGTTCAGTAAATCTTGAAAGTTAAGACTGTCCATGAAAAGTTAGTGCTTATTTTTTCCTAATACATCACTGTAGTTGTTCTCTTTCCCTTGTCAAATGATACGCGAGAAATTTGCATAACTCGCGACCGAATAATTGACGGTACTTTTATTTGTAAACACGAACGCGTCCATGAATTGCCGACGAATTTTCGAGCATGCGCAATGCGTTTTTCACCCTTGTCTCAACCGCCTCGGGGCAACCGCCACCAATCAACTTCCGTCTCTGCCAAAAATAAAGTTCAAAAATATTTTTTCTTAAATATATATATGTTTAACTGGGATTAGACTGATTTAGCGGGTAAATGACAGATTGAAGGATTTCCTTTAAATCTAATCTTAACAAAATCCCAGCATAAAATAACCGAATGTTTCAGACAATTCCGCCGTTACCATAACAACGTGGTGTTTTCATCGTGGTAGTGATTTCTTTCTGCGGTTCTGTGAACATTTACTAATTTAAATTAACCAAATTAAGCTTTTATTTATCGGTGTTTTTGAAGTGGAAAATTTTCAAGAACTCAGCTGTCAGATCTTCAAGTTTTGTTTTACTTTGGTGAGAGCCGTATGTGGGCTGCCGGTTCTTGATCTAGAGCTTACTGGAAAGGGTCAACACTTTTGTCAAGAGAAAACATTAATGAATTAACAGCTATCAAACTTGCACTTAGTGTTGTTGTCGTGAACAAACCTTTCTAGTTCTCAACCAAAGCAAACATTTATTTTCTTGGCGCTTTTGAGTTTTCTATTTTTATTTTTAGATCTTTCTTTCTCTTTCTTTCTTCCGTTCTTTCTTTCTTCTGCTACTTCTTTCTTTTTCTTTCTTTCTTTCTTTCTTTTTTTTTTTTTTTCTTTTTCTTTCTTTCTTTCAGTTTCTTTCTGTCATTTTTCTTTCGTTCGTTCTTTCTGTTCTCTTTCTTTCTTCCGTTCTTTCTTTCTTTCTTTCAGTTTCGTTCTTTCGTTCTCTCTTCTTTTTTGTCTTCTATTTTTCTTCTAGACGTGAAACTCCCGTTTCTTGTCTCTTAATAAAACAGAAGGAGCGTAATTCGTATGAATTTTCCATTCCTATTCCTTTTTCTTTTTTTCTATTCATTTCTTTTTAGCTTTTCTTTTTCCCTATTCATCATTTGACGTTTTTTATGCATATTTGGGCTCACCACATTCGGAATATTCGCCAACGCAACCAGGTCCTCAGAAGGCGAATGGGAAGGAACCTTACAAGTGAGAAGAAAAACAGCTCACGGCGGTACGTACCTCAAGTAAGGCAGCTTCCGTTTTCGGGCAACGTCTTCACAATTGGCCACACTCCGTTGGCGTCGAGTTTATTAATCGAGATATCGATATAGAATACTAGTAAAAAATGGCAAATGCCCAACTTAAACCAACAAGTTTCGCATGTTAATTTAAGTCTTAATATGTAATGCCTTGCATTCTCACATTCTCAATTATGCAAAATCTTCTATAAATGCTGTATTCGTTGTAATTGTAGTCACACTGAGGATGAGGTCCGGTACCTCGAAACATGTCTGTAAACATTAAAAATGTTATAAAATTTATCCAAATTATCATCTTATTTCTAACTAGTAAAAATGCTTTAACCTCGAGCGCCAGCCTGCAGACGCATATTAGAGTTATTGTATTCCATTACTGAGAAGCTATCATGAAGCGACAGGGCAAAGGAATTAAAATGTCAGTGATACACACACATTAGGGACTTATCAGAAATTAGCAGGGGGGTTGGGGGGGGGGGGGGGGGTGAGATTTTAAATTGAGTAATGAAAATGATGTGACCCTACCTAGCGATGGGAATGAAATTTTCTGACCCTCCCCTGGGATTTGGCCTAAAATAGCAAAATATTCCCTTTTTCGCTGCTCATTTTTTCATGATCCTCCCTTTTCACGGGCTCACATCAACAAGTTATGACCCTCTCCCCAATTTTCCACTCCCCCCTCTGCTAATTTCTGGCAAGTCCCTTAACAATTCAAAGCTTCCATACGTCAGTCTCCTTTTATAAAATTGAATAGTTTTTTTCCGCTTTTTTTACCTCCTGCGGATATTTTAAATTTATCTTTGGACGATGAATGACTGAATGGGACCTGACTCCAGACACGTTAATCCAAGATATCAGCTGAACTCAACTCTGTACGAACATTCCTATAAAGAACTCTTGTACTAATCTCTCAACTTTCCGGTTCAATTTTGATTTCACTTGTCTCGATCGCTTTAGATATTTGAGTTTTCGATGTCTCTCATTTTGAACCGGGAGGATATGTAGTTTATTGTGAGATTTTAACAGCCCTTTGAGCTGAATTCTGCCTGTCTTCTCTCTCTCTCTCTCTCTCTCTCTCTCTCTCTCTCTCTCTCTCTCTCTCTCTCTCTCTCTTGGCTGAAAGACTCCAAAAGTTACAAAATCGAGCAGCACGTATTGTGACTCAACAAGGTTATGACGTCAGATCCTGCGACATCCTTAATACTCTTAAATGGGAAACACTTGGGGAAAGGCGCTTTAGACACAAAGCCATCATGATGTATAAGACTCAACATAATCATGCACCTGTTAGTTTACAAAATCTATTCACAAAAAAGGATAATGCATGCAATCTTCGTGATCATGATAATCAACTGGTTCTTGGCAGACCTCGAACCGAAAACTTGAAAAAAGCTTTTATCTATGATGGTGCTAAATTATGGAACCAACTTCCAGACCACATAAAAGAGGCTGAAAGTTTGTCGTCTTTTAAGAGAGAGCTCTCATCTAATTTTTATCACACATACCGTGTAATTACTTTTAACTGAATTCAATCAGAAGCTCGGCTTCCATGAAAAACAATTGTAAAGTTGATAGGAATACCGAGGGTAAATAAAGTCCCACTCCACTCCACTCCACTCCACTCCTTCCTTCCTTTTCCTCTATGAATTACTATATCATAGATACCTTTCTCTTCCTTTTGTTATTCATATTAAAGCACGATGAAAATGCCGGTTTCGAAAGAAATTTAGTTAACATTCAAGGGATATTTGAATAGCTTGTCGAGATAGCACACTGGATAGGCAAACTGAACAACTAAGTAGTAATAAATTAAAGTCGTAAAGAATGAAAGGAAGAAAGATGGTATAAGATGATGTCAATTATTCCAGCGACGCAACAAATTGTTATTATTTAAACTGGCAAAGCTTGATATGCCATAATATCAAATGAAATGATTATTAACATCCTAGTGATTTCATGGGAGCACTTAATAATTAGGGAATGGGTATAACTTATTACTATCCGATCACCATAACACAGCTGTAATTGATACCATCTCTGAAAAGCACTTTATGGTATAGCTAGAATACTCGAATTACTGACTAAACATAGAAACTCAACTATGTAAAATAAAACTGTCTAAATCTAAAAGCATTATGACACATAAAGTCTTATTTATTCGTTATTGGATTTATTTTTGGAAAGGCAAAGACTGCAGTGAAAAGAAACGGAAATTTGAATCGAAAAACGTATGTCAAGAAGAAGTTATAGAGAAGTTGGATAAGAAATATAAAGGTAAAAGGGGAAGGAAAATAAAAAGGAAGGAAGGAAGGGAGGAGGGAGGTTTTTTTGCCCTGGTTCTCCGGTTTTTCCTCCCTCGGCAAAAATCAACATGTGAGTTGAGTGTTGTATGTAGAGTATATCGAATGTAGTTAGTGGTAGCGAGTGTGAATGAGTCTCGGAGATATTAGCAGTAATGCTACTCTAAAATACGAGGATAAACCAAAAGATTTGATTTTTGATTTTTGATTTTGAGGAATGGGTTTGTGAATGAATGAATGAATGAATGAATGAATGAATGAATGAGTGAGCAATCGAACGAACGAACAAATGAAGCAATGGATGAATGGATGGATGGATGGATGGATGGATGGATGGATAATGAATGAATGAATAAGAAAGAAAAATGCATTTTTCATTCTTCCCATATCTCGACATCTTTTTGCAGACTTCCTCAGTTGCGTCGGAAGTGTTGAGCATTACGAGCGAGACGAGAATACACCAAGATATAATCTTTCATTTGCTGCAGCAGTTAACTTAAATTATTGACTAAAGAGATTGAAAGGAAGTGATCATAAGAAATGATTGGCAACGAGCCGTCAAGGTGTCAGCGCAATCAGCTTATACGCGCCGACTTGCCAACTTTCAGTAGATAGCTAGATTTGAACAATGATATCATAAGAATTGGTAAAATTTCATTTTCACACTTTTTTCAAGATTTCAATTGAATGATAATTCATGTACGAGCCAGGATCAGTTCTTAGATTCTTAACTTATGCGCCCCTAATGGTCCGTCAAAACTCGCAGGTAACTATTAAAAGCATAATTATCACATACGCAAAATAGGTCACATTTATAAACAGCTAGACATATCGCAGTGAGAGTTAGAACGCAGCATTGTGCCGTGATGCCTCCTTATTATACATATCAGCACTAGGAGAAATTTCTTTTACAAAAATACTAGGTATATTTTTGCTTTGTTCCTCAAGGGTGATTTCTGCCGCGTCCTGCCATGAATTACACTACACTCCTGTGACGGCCTTTCACTTCATGTGACCAGTTCTGAAAAACCTGTATCAGCTAGATGCACGCATTTTGCAACGCGTTTGCGTCGAATAACGATGATGAATATGAGACTAGACTCTGAGTCAAATTGAACTAATGATAATTCTAATTCGTTTTTGTTCACTTAAAAGTCGCAAGTTTTTATGTTTTTGTCTCGTCTCTATGCCGACCCATGAAGTATAATAAGCTAGTGTTGTACCAACATTTTTACTAGGCATCTTGACTCCAACTGGCGATCGTGATTTGCGATTGCATAGCGAATATCACGTATCCTGGGGCCGCAATTGTTTAGTATACCAAAAGATAATAATAACACGCGTAATAGGAGATTAATTGATGCGTAAACGTAATACGGAAGGAGATAAATTGTTATGTACGTAAGGATCACGTAACACGGTAAGGAGATAAATTGTTACGTACCGTAAGGATCACGTAATACAGCAAGGAGATTGTTTTAACAAAGAGCACAAGGACTTCTTTAAGATGAACCGAACCTTTTCAGTGTAGCATGCCTTCTTGGGACTTTCTTTTGAATAAACTGATTCTCACTTGTTTGACTAGTAACTACGCGTGCAAATTTGCCCCACAACTCAACGAAGGAATTGAACACGGAAATGGGTTGTTTTCTTTTTTCGATGTCGCTTGCTTTCATGAGTTTTCGCGTTGAAGTAGCGATCGAATAATAAGATGTGATAACGATAAAACACTTAGTCTAAAGCGATACCTTCGTTGTGCGAACGGAAGGTAAAAACACAAAAAGAACCGTCAAAAACAAAAGTCTATTCACGCGTCTTGTCAGTGGCCCAAATCAAGTGATACCGTCGAACTTTTATCTTTGAATTGAAATGATTATCGTCCGAACAAATGTGGCATTCGAATTGAATACGAATTTTGAAAAACATTTCAGAGAAACGCTTTAACTGTTCTCTAATTCATCCCTCCAAAAAAATCACAAAAACGACAGACTTTGTTTTCTTTGCATGGAAGATGACAATCATATGACTGTTAAGCTTCAATGTTTTTTGCCGCCCTTTTAAAAAGTCAAAATTGTTTTTTCTTTTAATAAAAAAATGCCACACGGTGCTTAACGTTTTATTCTGTTAGCAAGCAGCCATGGGGAATTGTCTGCTTTATGTCAAAATTAACACTGAAAAAGCAATTTCAGATTCGAATGAAATATCAAACTATGGACGCATCTGCCAACGAGGAATTTAAAGTGTCACCATTGAAAATGAACTTTTCTCATCCCCCACATGACATTTTAAATTTTAATCCAACAAAAACAAAAATATAATATTTGAAAAGAGCACACCAAAGTTAGCAAAACTTGAAATTTTGAAGTAGTTTCGATGAATAGCGCTGAAGCTATGGGCGGCCGAAGTTGGTGTTTTTTCTATACAATACAATACAATTTATTTCTGCATTTTTGAAAATATATATATATATACACACACATTACAATTCAAATGTACAATAATTTTTTTCTTTTTACAATTTTTTGTTGTTTTTCAAGGAGAAACGCTATTGCCCACTACCGGTACAATTAAGGGTTAAAAACAATTGTAGTAATCCTTGAAAACTTTCCAAAATTATACCATTCAAAAAATCATTTTCAATCTTTGCCATCTTCAAAAATTGTTGTTTTATGAATAAATTTCAGTTTGAAAACAACTGCAACAAATTGGCGACGAATGTCTCGACGAATGACAAAATGAAAGGTTTTTATCAGAAGCCAGCATCCTTCTTCACCAGCTTCAAATTCGCTGTTTTGTAAATCAATTAGTCCAAAATAGGTAAAATAATTTTAAATATGTCTAAATCTTTCTTCCTCAATATTAGCCGTTAAACATAAGAATAACAATGTTGTCAGTGACCCGACAATGGATCAATGTGGTGCGGAAATTGTAGTAGCGCGGTGTCAAAGGCAATATCCTTGGTTCGTGATGCTAGCTTTTTGAACCGCTTACTTCACTCTTTGATTCGCGCTAATTTGTTTGTCACGTCCTGGAGAAAAATTCATTGCTTAAACATATGTTTTTTCCTTTAAGTTTATGAGTTTACTGCGTCAGAAGTTTAAATTTATCTTCCTGAAATCAGTATCAGGTGCTTAGTTTTTTCCATTCAGAAATGAAACAAAATCCTTTCCAAACTTCACCAATTCTTTTTCCAAAATTAAAACCGAAAAAACTCACTTCCAATTCAGTCATCTTTCCTTGTTTACTTACTTTAATTGAGTCGCCTGAAGTAAGCTTCAGTGTTTTAAAACTCCGCTGTTTACAACGTGGGATTTTTAGTTTTTTTTCAATTCAATAAATTGGCAACATTAATTGTTCCAACTAGTTTATCAATGTAAAAAATTGCGACTAGCTGAAACGATTTGAGAACAAAATTTTCAATTTCTATTCATTTGACAGAGTCAAAAATGTATACTTTATGGTTGAGTTTTTACTTCGAGTTTGTAACTCATTATAGTTAGGCGAAATTGGTAGCAATAAGGTTTTATCAGATTGTTTGCCAAGATTTTGGACTTTTTTGATTTGTAACCGCTAAGGTTTGAAGTCGAAATTTTGATTTATTCAATTCGAGTCCTACATGTTACTATATTTGTAAACTTTTTGATTAAAATGGTATAAATTTATCTCACAATAGTTTTCGGAATCAGTTTCTTTTTCATTTCACATACATCAAACATAGGCTTTCACTTATGACGATCGCACATCTTATCGACAAACAACTTTAATCCATTTTATGACAGTTTTGCGTATGTTACATGCCGCATATCATAGCCTAAACATTGCTATGAATTTGACTGAATGTTTACACGACATATTTACAATTCTGCATGTCCAGTTTGACTCAAACGAAGAAGACAAGTGGAGCGGCTCAAAAAGCTTTGATTAAGAAGAGCATATTTACTTTTGCTTGATGGTACCTGTTTTGTTCACTGTTCCATCATATATCTTGTTTCGGACAAACGAGCCTGATTAGAGATAAATTTATCATTAACGATGTACTAGCAATTTAATGGCTTTTAGCTTGAATTCGATCACTTGATATTACATCCTAACTCGCTTGCGTCTGCTTTTATTTGCTCGTATTTGTCTCTTGTGCTTTTCAGTTCTACTTTTTGATATAAAACAAAATAACGTTTCATTTCAAGTGACGTCATTTTACTTTGATATTACAATAAGGCAGTGCTTATATATGCTGGTACATTATATTTAATAGTCCACCAGACGGAGCTCAATTGATTCTGGAAGTACATTTTTTAAAAGTTTCAAAATTAGACCTATCGCACGTCATCTTTCAGTCGGCAAGTCTTTGATGTGCGTTCTTCGACCAAACGATTTTTGATTTTATAGGCCTCCTGGCGTTTCTAAATTGAATGAAATTCTGCTCTAAATTTTTCTAAAGAAAAGCAATCTATTTGCTTTCAAGCTGAAATTGTATTCTTATGAATATGTATATATTTAATATGTATATTTAAACTCCATTTTTCTCGTTGTTTCCGGTTGACAGTCACCCGTGATTCTGCCAATGCTGTCAATGATAGCCGTCATGTTGAACATATTTATTGCAGTAGTTGTTGTCTTAGTAATCCTCCTTTAATAGCTTGCGACAGCAGCTGATTCAACACCGCTCTCCCGTCAATCTTGCAGACCAGAAAACCTGACAGCAAAGTCACCCTTGTGAAGGTTTATAACACGAAAGATACTCCCAGCAGCTAGTCAGAAGTGCTCTGAAGCGAAGGGAAGAGCAGCGACGATCGACTGTACTGATTGGTTGGATTCCTTTTTACTACTAGCAAGACAAGAATCTCAGACAAGTAACACTTTCTAAAAAAGGATTTTGTTGGGGATTTTCTTTAAGTTAGCCAGCTACTTCAAGTTGGAACTTCTATTACCTATAAAGAAGCAAGTCGTTTACAAGTCGTTTTAGTTTCTTTTTTGCAGTAGTGGGCGGAGAGGAAAGACTTTCGCATCCTGAACTAAATCCTGAAAATTTTACTCAGAAACTCTCAAACGATTTGTTTGTGAACGAAGAGGATATTTTACAGGTACTTCAAAACTAACGAAGGAAAAGTCAAATTCATTTTTGCTGATTGTCTCTCAAGATGTCTTACAAATACCCTGAGCTTGAGAAAATGAGTCCGACTTGTAAGCGTCTGTTCGAATCATGCAACGCTTCTAATGTTTCGCTGTTTGCTCATCGTGAACCTGTTGGTTGCTGGAAAGACTGGGCTGAAGAGTGTGCTGATCGTGTAGGGGTCCTCACTACAGGTCATCACATCCTGGTCACCATCATAATTATTATTGCTGTTTTGTCTTTCATAGGGAACTCTATTGTTTGTATAGTTTTCTGTTTGTATGAACAACTTCGATTAGTAAAACATTACTTCGTGATTAATCTAGCTGTGGTGGATAACGTGCTTGCAGTCATTTCCATCCCAATGTTTGTGGCATATCTCTTGGGTGGCAGTGAAGACACGACGCTATGTAGAGTGCAAACCTTGATTGATATATTCTGTGGTACCGCGTCGATAGTAAGTTTAGCCGTGATCAGTATTGAACGCTACTTTGCTGTCGTTCTTCCGCTACACTACGAAAGTCGTGTTACGCCACATCGAGGTGTTCTGATCATCATTTTCACATGGTTTTATTCCGCACTCGTCTCTCTCATCACACTTCTATCCTTCGCCATTCCTAATTCTCCTGCCAGTGCCTCGAAATCTTCCCCGTGTCTTTTCTTTGGTGGCGAGTTCGTGATCTTTGTGACAGTAGCGAGTTTCATCTTACCTGTTGCAGTCATGTGCTGGGCATATTGGAACATTTTTCTGGTTGCACATCGTCATGCAGTCCAAATCCAAGCTGTGGTGCAATCAACGCAACAACAGCCTGAGATGCAAAGTGATACACGACCTCAAGTCAAAATGCGCGGAGAACTCAAGGCAGCGAAAACACTCACAATTATTATGGGAACGCACATTGTGTGTTGGTGTCCTTTATTTTTATACTTATGTGTGATTTCGTTCTGTCCTCAATGTCGCAATCCTTCGTCGAAAATTGCGAATTACATCATCTTTGTTCTTCGATACAGCAATACGCTTGCTAACCCGATTATCTATACGGGCATCAACAGACAGTTTAGGGCAGCTATTAGAAAGTTTGTGCTTAGGGTGCGAGGAACCGAAGACCTTAACGCTACTTCGGCATACTCTCAGGCAGCGGCTTAGACTTGGCCAATATGATTCTGACATTACGTCAACTAAGGCCCAAATCAGTCTTGTATATTTATAAATACTGGTAATTTAGCTTTAGTATCAGAATTGGATTACATATAAGGCTAATTCTTTAAATTATTCAATGTAAAAGCTTTAATGAGTCGAATTAATTGGATCAAAAAAAGCTGCAGTCAGTTTTTTTGTAAATACTTCTTATCGTCCATTTAATCTCCATGATCTAGAAACAGCTAGTCAGTCAGAACACCTTGAAAATGAAAGACTATATATAATCTAGGGCTGATCATTTTTCCAACAATTAAATCCTTTTTTGTAGTCCTATATTTAAAATATCAAGCGAATAATACTTGAAAGTCATCGGAAAGCCTTTCTAGAACGTCTAGCAGGAAAGCGTTAGCGGAAAAAAAGAACAAATTTGAAGCTTTTTATACTAGATAAATACATTTTGAGTCAGTCGACTTGTCTCGGCTTGCAAGTTGAAGTGTCCGACTCCTTGAGAAAACATTCATAACGAATTTGTCTTTTCCTGATGTATCGAGAAAAACATTTCCAAAATAATACTAAAAGGCAAATTGTTTATACGATTTAAAAGACAATCTGTTTGCAAAATGAAAATTCATCTGCGAAAATGAAAGAAATTCTTCATGTCATGTGCATGAGACACTCTAATTTTTTCAGTTATTAGTCGAGGGTTTCATGACATTTGCTATCTCAGTTATAGATAGCATTGAGCTTAGCTTAAAAGACAAAGAGCTCGCCACTTATTAAACGAATGACAGAAGAAAAAGTTGAATTTGAAACGCGCATTTCACCGAGGAATTGAATTAACGAAAACCTGGAGACAGTGTGTCGAAATGAATCACTTATATTGGTTTGCCCGCCTGAAAGGCGGCGTCAGCTCCATTTAAGTGCAGTTTCCATTTTAAGGGTAAAAATTCTGTTGGATTTCGTCGTTTAGAAAGTGGTGAAGGAAGAGAAATGAAATTGTAAATATTTATGAATAAAAGTATATGTAGAAATGACTTTATATTTGTTGAAATTAGTTCTCTATGAAGTCTTTCCTTTGCTTCTCTCATCTCTCTTTCTTTCAAACCATGGATTTCTGGCAATTCATATTCGTACGTACATATTTGTAATTCTCAAGAGTTGCCGTTTTCACGACTGCTTATAATTCTTCCTCACATTTATTCATCCTTTCATTCAAAATCGATTCCTTATAGTAATCTTTATTTAAACACGGGGTGTCTATTATTACAATGATGCTCTTCCATGGAGAGAGCCGTGTACAAATGAGAAAATTTTAAATGTATATCTATATCTAAACCTAAAAATAATGATTTTTTTTTCTAAAACTGTTATTAACTCTATTATTAACCTTCAATTCATTCATTCATTTATTCATTCAATTTGATTCATTCAATCTATTCAATCACTTCATTCATTCATTTATTCATTTGTTCTGTCCATTCCATTCTATTCACTGGCCTACCATCCCACTCACTAGTTTATTAGTCTTTATCTTCAATTCTTTCTTCCTTTAGATCATTCATCTTCATCTTTGTTGAATAAGTCACGTTTCCTTTTTCCCTCAAAAAGAGAAATAGATTTTGTGGGCTCTTGTATACCCTAGTTAGTCGATCAACCTTAGCTGAAGACGAAACTTGACGTCCTAAAATCAATTACAAAAACCACATAATTAAACGGAGCAATAATATTTTTTTGTAGTGGCCTTTGAGATGTGACTCCTTACATTTCCCCAATCATCAGTCCAAGGCATCGGAAATAAGTTATCTCTACGATTTGACTTTTGAAAATACGTTTTTCATAAGACCGGAATATTTACATTGCAAATATTAACCTTCGGCAACTCTAAAATCAAACATTTACCATGTGAAAATCGGCCTTCGAGTTAGATAACTCAAAAAACTCTGGACAAATGGAAAAAACTCCGGCTATTTAACATTTCATTAAAAGACTAGATAACAATTGTTGTGGGTGTTGTGGGATATCTATGTCGTGGTTTGAATTTTTAGGGCATTGTTTTATTTTCTAAATTCCACTTCCTTTTAGTTTAATCTTATAAAACTATCTAAATACATAAACAAACCCCCCATGAAATCCTAAACCTAACCTTAAAACAACTAGAAAATTAAAAACCAGTAGAAAAACACAACATCTACAATGAACGCCGGCGTTCTGCATGCTTTGGCTTCAATAGCGCCAGGAATAAGTGCGCGCTCGTCATTATGGAAAGCAATCATTTCGTATTCTAAAATGTTCTCCCAGTGTGCCAAACGTAACGTTTTAGTTAAAAAAAACTTTGGCAGTGAAGGGTTGTCACGTTGTTCTGCATCGTGGGAGATTTTTTCAAGGTGAAACATTTAATTACGCCGACAATTCACTTCACTTATCTCGTTCTTCCTGTATCTTCATTTCCATGTCGTGTATAAATAAAGTGTCTCATTTAGAAGTCTATAAGGACATTTTTCAGTTCATATCTTTATAGAGAATCTAGAGAGACAAAAATGATCCAAGTCACGTTCGATCGAGCTTCCTGCTCTTGTATATCGGGCGTGTGTTCTCAATGACAACTCCTCTGGAGCCAACACCTAATTAAAGACAGACTTCATTTTAATTACAGTTATTACCTCTTCACGATGACAATTTTGATTATCTCCTCACACTTGCTACACCTTAATTTCTGCAGCTATAAGAGCTTCTTACAACGGACCTTTTTATGACAATGTTCTAATGGACCAAGAGATTTCAACTGATTGATTCCTTTATCGAAAATTAATTATTTACGATACGATGGTCTAATGTTCGGATTTCTGTATAAGGTCAGGATATTTCAGATACCAGCTACAAAACTGACATTTTATCTTATGCCTATAGATTCAAATGGATTCAAATGAAATTATAGCAACCCTTGGATCAATTTAATCAGTTATTTTCCATTTTTCCTCTTATCTTATCTTGTCTTGTCTTCTCCTCTCATCTTCTCTTCTCTTCTCTTATATTTTATTTCAATTTCATCTCTTCTCTTCTATTCTCTTGTCCTTTCATATCACTCTTTCCTTCCCTTTTCTTCTAGCTCCTCGTCCCCCTCCTCTTCTATTCTTCCTCCACTCCTCTTTTATTCTTCCTCCACTCCTCTTTTATTCTTCCTCCACTCCTCTTTTATTCTTCCTCCACTTCTCTTTTATTCTTCCTCCACTTCTCTTTTATTCTTCCTCCACTTCTCTTTTATTCTTCCCGCTATTACTCACCAACATCCAGCTGTATTCTGTTTCCTTCATCTTTTCTTCCGGTCCCTTCATGTCTTGTCATATCTCGACCTAGCCGTTTGTTTTCACTTAACCAAACAATGTGTTTTACTCTGTCTTTTGTGAGATAAAGCCTGAGACATTCTAGAAATTTTAAACTTATCTTTACATCGAATTTTGATAGTTAAACAAATAGCAAAATAATTGAGAAATGAAGGTACAGACACTGAGCCATTAATCATCTCTAAAACAATAACTTTCACATGCATTTTTAAGACTTTTTTTCATTCGGAGAAATGAAACTAAACATGAACTAAAACTGAAGAAATCAAGCTCAGAGTTTTGTCTTAGCTACACTGAAATTTTTGCTCGTTTCCTATGATAGGAAATATCTAGGAAATTGCATTTTCCTATGATAGCCGGAACTGGACAAAATGTTTCCAAGGTATTTCCTACCTTTTCGTTTTCCTACGATAGGAAATATCTAGTAAATATGTAGTAAAGTGTATTCCCTATACATTTTGTCCAGTTCCTGGGAAACTAGCTTATAGCGTTGCTTGTAGCTAAAGGAACTTTCGACGTTAAATATAGAGCTTTACTTTTTTACCTTTCCTATCATAGGAAAATGCAATTTCCTAGATATTTCCTATCATTGGAAATGAGCAAAAATTTCCAATGCTACTTCTACACTCTATCCCCAATAAATTTGATAAACTCTCTGTTTTTACTCCGTTCTCCTACCTTAGGTAAAAGAAAAATCCAATGCAGGCTACATTTACAGGCTACATTCACAATAGTACGAATAAATGTTAAAAAGGACATCTTTTTTGCTACCACTTGAAATTTTTGCTCATTTTCAATGCCAGGAAATATCTAGGAAATATCTTGGAAATTGCATTTTCCCATGATAGGAACTGGACAAAATGTAGGAAAATATTTTCCTATACCTATTTCCTAGATATTTCCTATCATTGGAAATTGAATTTTCCTAGATATTTCCTATCATAGGAAAATGAAAAGGTAGGAAATATCTAGGAAAATGCAATTTCCAATGATTGGAAATATCTATAGGAAATATGTAGGAAAATGTATTTTCCTACATTTTGTCCAGTTCCTATCGTCATAGGAAAATGCAATTTCCTAGATATTTCCTATCATTGGAAATGAGCAAAAATTCACAGTGTACGTTGAGTCCTCGCGTCCACATAAAGACGACGTCATCTTTAGTGTAATAAAACGCTGTCATGTTCACAGCAAAAACGGAGAAGACAGATGCGTTTTCAATTTTATCTGGTTTGGTGTGGATGTAGCTTTAGTGCAGAGCTAGGGTCAAAACGTATCGAAAAATATGCGTTTTCAAACGACAATAAATCAAATTAGTTAATTTAATTGTTTTTTTTCTTTTTAGGCTTTTTACTGTACTTTATATAGGGCCTCTATTGATAATAGCGTATTCATAAGTTATATGTATTGCTGAATGAGTCACCCTATTAAAATAAAGGTATTTATCTTTCTATCTATTAATTTTATTATTTTATCCGCTTTTCAAGTAGATGTCTATGATAAAGACGATAAGAATGACTCATTGAAAAGTCTGTACTAAGCATTGTAGATTTTATTTTTCGGACTCATCACGACTTCGGGCACATAATGTTTGCAAAATAAAATGTATTGTATTGTATTGTATTGTATTGTATTGTATTGTATTGTATTGTATTGTATTGTATTGTATTATATTGTAGTTCAACAACACTGGGTTGCCTAGCAACACAACCAATCAATCAATTCATTCCTCACTGTGCCCCTCTACTGGAGTAGGCTAAGACTTTGCAAGATTGTGGAGAGTTCTACTAAAATTAACATGGTTTTCTGATCGCATCTTTATCAGCGTATAGTGCATATATGGGGCGCTTTAATTCCTGAGATGATGTCATCTATTAAATTGCCATAAATCCCTTATAACTAACAGGCATACAGCTCAAATGAGAAAATATTGCACCAGTCATATATTCACATACTGTGGAATGCATGGATACTGTTAACTTGGAGCTAGGTGTGATGTCCACTTTAACTAGTGTCTGCCTTGGCTGACCACGCTTCAAGTTCTTCTTTAAAAGTCACTTTTTCATATATCACTTATATCCTTATATCTGGTAGTCTCCCTCGCAGCCGCTCCTAGTGTCGTCACGCAAGGATTCCTCTGCGTGACGACACTAGGAGCTGTTGCGAGGGAGACTATATATCTGGGGTTTTGATACCGTCTCGTTCTGACGTTCGTTAGACTAAAGAAAGCGAATAAAAAACCCTGTACCCCAGGGTATCTATAACTAGATTTTGAATGTATCTATTCCACAAATTTCAACAAAAATATATTTTTAAATAAAAGCAAACTGATTTCAGCCATTTTAGTTTTTTGTTGTCATGGCAGCAAAAATGAAGCTGACGAAGCTGAATGCGACATAAATCAAGATTTTCATCAAACACCAATTACTGGTGCAAAAATTATTTTTATTAGTCGTTATGTGGATTAAATGTTCCATTCGTCGAGTGAAAAATATCGTATCATGGTCAGGACAAAACTACTCTGAGACACCTTAACAACAACTTGAACGCTATTTGCACAAGAGTACCCGACGAGTCACTTGCTCAAATCGCCGCAAAACAGCTCAAAAACACATTGATAACATTCCATTCATACTTTAGACGCAAAATTAAAAGTTGCTGGGAAAAAAATATCCGCTCCACATTGCCAGCCAGATAAAACCCAAAACGTTATGCTCCCCAGCCAGGCATTCGGAGTATCATTTTTTTACCAGCCAGAAAGTCGTGTATGGCTTGCCAGGATATTTGCCAGCCAGCAAGCTCTATGCAACTTCCAGTTTGCTAGCCAGGAAAATTTAAAGTTTGCACATTTTTACACAATCATCGGCATTCAATAAAGTGGCAAAGAAAAGAAACCATTTAATGAAATATTGAATGTTTACTAGACGTTCATGTGGTCCTCTTTGTTTTACACGTTTTTGGGGACTTTAAAATGTCAAGACCTCTGTGGCTTTCCATTTTCAATATCTATGTCATTTGGCCAGGTTGGTCGAGCGGTTTAAGGCGGTGTTACACGAAACGATTTTTAACGACGATTTTCAGCGCAACGGCGTTGCGTTAAAAATCTTTCTCGTGTAACATGACACTTGGAACGATTTTCCTTGCAATTTTCGCTTCGGCAACGCGTTGCGAGTTTTTAAATCCAAGTCAGAAACTCGCAACGCATAATATTGCAAGTTGTTGCAACGTTTCGCGGAAAATCGTCGTTAAAGGCCCGGTAATACGAGCAACAAAATCGTGCAACTTGTCGCGCAACAATGTTGAGTTGCAAGTTGCAGAGCAAATGTTGCTCGTATTACCACCCCGAGCGCAACAAATTTTCTTTGTTGCATGAAGTAAAAGCACTGTCTACTTCGTAAAAGGTAAAAACATTTAGCAAACGAAAAGTAAAAATTCATAATTTAAAAGAACCAAATATTGTTCATTGCAGTTGCCTCTAACCTTAAGTTTGAATCCCACTGTAGCGTTGGAACTGAAAATTAATACAAAATACCAATCAAATCTGGAGTTCACCTGAATCCTTTTCGCGATAAATCAATAGTATTTTAGGTGTTATGTAAAATACCATTCAACATTATATGCCCGCATTTACATGTTACAAGCTTGTAGGTCCTATGTGGTTAATTTAAGCATATATAGCAACATCTCTAAACCAATAGATAAATTGATAATCATTACATTCCAACCTCTCTCCTTTTTATTTTCCCATTTTATCACGCTTGGTAATTGTATCTAATGATGTTAACCATGCATTCAGAGTAGGACGGAGAAAAAAAATGTGTAATTCAAGCAAAGCTTACGTAAAACAGAAAAGAAATAGGTCACTTACGTGGAGGCTTCGTAACCAGTGTCTCGATTTGTTGAAACACCACTCATGGTATTTTTAGAAAAAAATTCTGAAAAGATCAAGAGAAAATTTCTATCAATAAAATTCATATTTGATAAAAATTGAAATAAAATATGATTCCGTAAGCGACCATTCGCCTCAAAAGTTTCGCAAAACTGAATTTGCAAAGTTTCGAAGCAAAGGCCATCTGCCTATCGACCATTCGCCGCAAAAGTTTCGCAAAACTGAATTTGCAAAGTTTCGAAGCAAAGGCCATCTGCCTATCGACCATTCGCCGCAAAAGTTTCGCAAAAGTGAATTTGCAAAGTTTCGAAGCAAAGGCCATCTGCCTATCGACCATTCGCCGCAAAAGTTTCGCAAAACTGAATTTGCAAAGTTTCGAAGCAAAGGCCATCTGCCTATCGACCATTCGCCTCAAAAGTTTCGCAAAACTGAATTTGCAAAGTTTCGAAGCAAAGGCCATCTGCCTATCGACCATTCGCCTCAAAAGTTTCGCAAAAGTGAATTTGCAAAGTTTCGAAGCAAAGGCCATCTGCCTAAGCGACCATTCGCCTCAAAAGTTTCGCAAAAGTGAATTTGCAAAGTTTCGAAGCAAAGGCCATCTGCCTATCGACCATTCGCCGCAAAAGTTTCGCAAAAGTGAATTTGCAAAGTTTCGAAGCAAAGGCCATCTGCCTATCGACCATTCGCCGCAAAAGTTTCGCAAAACTGAATTTGCAAAGTTTCGAAGCAAAGGCCATCTGCCTAAGCGACCATTCGCCGCAAAAGTTTCGCAAAAGTGAATTTGCAAAGTTTCGAAGCAAAGGCCATCTGCCTATCGACCATTCGCCGCAAAAGTTTCGCAAAAGTGAATTTGCAAAGTTTCGAAGCAAAGGCCATCTGCCTATCGACCATTCGCCGCAAAAGTTTCGCAAAACTGAATTTGCAAAGTTTCGAAGCAAAGGCCATCTGCCTATCGACCATTCGCCGCAAAAGTTTCGCAAAAGTGAATTTGCAAAGTTTCGAAGCAAAGGCCATCTGCCTAAGCGACCATTCGCCGCAAAAGTTTCGCAAAAGTGAATTTGCAAAGTTTCGAAGCAAAGGTCATCTATCTAACTAACATTGACAACAAAAATTTTCAAAAGAACTTTGCAGAGTCTCGCAGCAAATGTCTTCTATCTTTTACTGGTGTCTGTGTAGGCTATACCAATGCGGCTCCCATACGGCCAAATGATTTCGACAACCTGAAATGAGTGCTAGCTTGATTTGAATCGTTAGCAGGGTTACTGTTGAGATAGACACTCAGTTCAGTATTGCCCTTTAAACATAATGTTATTTAATTAAAATTCAAATAAATAAGTTCCAGTTCAAACAAATTAAACTGCTGTTGGAATCGTCAGGGAGAGGTTTTTCCGGTTACAACAGTCAAAAGACTATATAATCTTTTTCTAAGGTAGAATGCCAAAATTTTACCGTTGTTCGTAAAATCTTGTTGATATTTCAAGGTTCTTTTTGCCTTTAGAGATATGGTAAAACACTCTGTGAATACAACCAAATGGTCTTGCGAGAAGAAAACGAATACATACAGTTCTTGAAATATCACCAATCTTTTTATTCCAAACATGTTTCGGCAGCGTCACACTGACGTACAAGAATAGGTGTACAAGAATATCTATAAAATATACATAAAGCGCAGCCTCTTTTAATATCAGTAGAAAGTCCGTGAGTGAATGCCCAAATCAGAGATAACAGTATTGAAGTAACTTAATAATTTCCCCAAGAAAACGTTAAAGATTGAGAGCAAAGCTAAGGGCCTGTTTGCACTACAACGAAATACTTTAGGTGTATTCAAAACTTAACACTTAGGCATAGTGCAAACAGGTACTTACAAAAACTGCTAATATTTGGGTAAGCAATTTTCAAAGGAGTTGTCATCTTGTTTGCAAAGCCAATTAGGTTATAGCGGTAAATTAGTTTCCAACCGGTGACTAAAATAATTAATTGTTCGCGATCGAGCATTACATAAGATTTAAGAACAAGAAAACAACCCAAGGGGGTGCGCTTTAGTTAGTTAAGGGTCCGTCCCATAACCAACGAGAGGATAAGAAATAATCCTGGTCTGTCAAGATGTTGACCTTGGAGGTCATGCTTCAAAATTCATCATCATGCACCAACAGAGCAACACGAGCACTCTACATACAGTAACATTTCGTTTATTGTAAACACAATAAACATATAATGACTCTTAATTTTGAATCCTACATCTTTATTTCGGTTGTAAAAACTTCTATTTTGCCGGCCGTCTTGTTTTGAAATGTACCACAAACAGTGAGTTGGTGGGTAAACGAACACCTAAAGGAATGTTACAAAAAGCCTAGTGAAAACACACTCCACTGTATCCTGGCATGTAGCTTTGTGTTTTACATTTCTAGAGCTGAGTTTGGCCTTCCAAAAAAAAAAACCCAAAAAACCCCCAGAAAATATGAAAAATTTAACATACACATTGATTGGTATCCATCGGATTTTTTCTGGAACATGTCAACTGTATGTGAGTCGTAGGCAACCTACCGCCTTGTATCTTTACCCTTCTGGCGCGAAAAATACTACAATAGGTTAGTTGACAGATATCTGCCAGATTAGTAAACAAAAGACAACCAGAGAACTGTTCTCAGAACAGAAGTGAACAGAACCTACAGAAAGTTATAAAAGAAAATTGAATTCAACGGTAACCCTGTTTTAACTGACAATAAATGTTTTAGGACCTGATTATATAAACCAGGTTGGGCCAGTAAGCTGGCTGACTTCTTTTGCTTTTTGGTCCCAAGGGAAAAAAGCCCTTAGTGAAAACTTTGAGAAAGTTACACTTCTTGTTTTCTATATCAAAGTTGTCCCGTGCACAAATACCATACAAAAAATCCCTGGAGAAGCATGTGACAGAAAAATTGAACGAATTTCACGTTTTGTTCAAAATCTGACAAGAATTTCAGTGGAGGGAGTCGCCTTTTGCTACATGCCGGTGTATCAATGCTTGACACATCAAAAGAAAGCAAGTGGCGGTATGTTTTGGAACTCCGGAAAGCCTTGAACAGTGCGTTCACATTGGGACTTCTAAGCCGCTTTGCTCATAAAAGTACTTTGCTAAGTGGCTTTTCCAGTGTGAACGCTTTTTGGACATTTTCGCTAAGCCGCTTTTCAATGACCAGTTTGTGGGAAAATAGGCCGGAAATGTGATAAAACTCAATCCACTGAAAACTAGGTTTGAAACCGGTCGTGGTTGCTAATGGTGTTATTCTTGACGGTTTTTCTTTGCATATGTCAATCAATCGATGACCTTAGGTCAAAATTTACTTGTTGGATTTCATTTCACTTCTACCATCGCAGATTTACTCTGGTGATACCGTCACAGTTACCTTGAAATCGACAGTAGTCGACAACTATGAATAATAGAGTCTAAAATGGAAGTTCAAAATAAACTTAAGAGCTGTTTGACCAGATATTTTTGTGTGTTGATGACAGACAGCAAACACTCCAGGCAGTGAAACTGGCCGGCTACTAGCTTGAAAGTTCGTAGTCTGAACGCAAATTTTTGTTAAGCGGCTTTTTACTGGAAATCGATGACAGACAGCAAGTGATAAATAAACACAAAAACCGGCCTAAGTCGATCGAAAAAGGTCTAATGTGAACAG
Source organism: Telmatactis stephensoni (assembly GCA_029948255.1). Classification (NCBI taxonomy): domain Eukaryota; kingdom Metazoa; phylum Cnidaria; class Anthozoa; order Actiniaria; family Isophelliidae; genus Telmatactis; species Telmatactis stephensoni. Next base: position 209,778 of record JALIZF010001501.1, read on the forward strand.
GCCGGAAAAAGCACGCAAACTCAGTGACAGATATCTGTCACATTATTTAGTTAATGTTTGTTAACTAACAGACCATCCTACAATCGTTTTCAGTTGAAACCGCAGATAACAATCATGTACTTAAAAGAATGACTACATTTTGAATCCTACATCTTTATTTCTTGTTAAGGGTTGTAAAAACTTCTATTTTGACGGCCGTCTTGTTTTAAAATGAAAGTTACAACACCAAAAACACAACTGCAAACAGTTGGTGGGCGGGTTGGTGGGTAAACGAACACCTAAAGGAATGTTACCGGAAATGTAGCCCGGCATGAGCTTTGTGTTTTTAAATACATTTCCGGAGTTACATTTAAGATGAAAAATATAGACACTGATAAACTAATCATCGCCTACTGCAAATGTCGTCCAAGTTGCATTGCAACGGCTGTGTTTTTGAATCAGACTAGAACAATTATAATTCTAAAAGGCTTATTATAACAACAGATAACAATAGTTGTGGACAAACAATAATAACTTTAAGCAGTAAAAGTTTGTTTTGTAGTATAAAAAGTCAACATTCGCTAAACCGTTCCTTGAAGAGTGATTTTGATGAATAGGTTGTTCTGTTTTGTAGGCCGACTGTCAGCAAACGAGATACATTCGCACAGTCTGCTAATAAGCACACGAATCAAATCGAAGTGCATTAGCTTGACCTTTCCTAGAGGCATTACATTTTAGTTTTTCGTTTTTGGATAGTTTGAAGAAGATTTAGGTAACGATAAGAGCTTACGTCTCATATATCCAAAACTTGACTGATTCAATTTTATGTCCCTTACTGAAAATGATTACATTACATTACATTCTGAATCGATTAAAACTCTGGAAATTACACAAACGAAACTAAGTAAAAAAATAAAAAAATTAAAAAGGAATTCGTCGTTTTTTTATGTATCTTCTTGATCAATGTGGGTAACAGAACCGGAATTTGAGTGGCTTCATGGGTAAACAAAAATTAACCAACATATTTTGATAAAGATTACTTCAGGAACCTACAACAGGATCACGGCTGCAAGATGAATACCTGCAGAAAGTTTTTCTGCTCGCTGGGTACAAGATGACAAGTTCGATAGTCATCTCAGCCCAAACATTAAAGAAAAGCTAAGTTCCGTCAGTGGATGTCACCCATTGCTATGATTTAGCATCATTACCACGTTGCATTGAACTACGTTAAATTTAGTTCAAAGTTAAGCATCTAATACAATGTATATACGTAAAGTACTGATAACGACTATATTCGCTAATCTCAAACAATGACCCACTCACCTGTATTATACCATATTTTCCTCATGTTAAGTCTCTAATAGCCAGTGAATCATTACCAGCCCTTATCAGGGAAGACCAGCTAGGGCACTGAGGGTCAAATGAGTGCATGAGCTGAAAACGTATAGGTATTCAGGTTATTAACTATTACACTTATTAAGTACGGAGGAACATTGAAGAAATGAATGAAAACATTGTATGGATGTGATGTATCTGTACCTCAAGAACGTAGGACGTAGGCATGCCATTATTCCCGCCAAATACATATCCTTATGTAAAATAGATTGTCTTGAACCTACAAATCAATTTTTTACAAATCAGTAAGGCAATAGGCAGACTATGTATTTTTTCAGCTTTGCCGCTTACCTTTAGCTGACTTTCAAACAGGATGGAATATCAACAACAACAACGCCTTCGTCCTCAGGACCGATGCTCACCAGAACTGATATACATGCTGACCACGTGTGTTAGCACTGTACGACCAGTACGAGGGTTGTCCAGAATCACCATTAGATACCATTGGTGAAATATGTTTTACCAATGGTGTCTTTTGGTAAATTTCCACAGGAAGCCCATGCAAATGTAATACAAAAATATATAACTCATTAGCTGATAATTTCCACAGGAGGTCCGAACAAATGCAATACAAAATGTGCATCCCATTCTGCTTGTGGTATAATTACATAACTACCTTACATCACATTTATCAAATACGTGTCTCACTCTGTATTTTGATGTTGTGTTAAAAAAAAAAATTTTTTTTTGGGGGGGGGGATCAACAATGGCGTCTATTGGTAAAAATCCACAGGGAGTACATACAAATGTAATACAAAAATGTATAAGTGTTTCACTCTGTAGTTTCATGTATTTGGTTAAAAAAAAAATTTCTGGGGGGGTATTGCCAATGAAACCAATGGTACCATTGGTACCATTGGTGACCATAGAGGCTACAAAAAATGACATTTCAAATGGTGAAATAAGTCATATTGGGTATCCTGTGATAAGTGTGGGGCTTGAAGGTTGCTGAATGACTTTGTCTATAATGGTGAAATTAGACCATTGGGTATCCTGTGTTGAATGACATTCAGATTGAGAGATGCAGGGGCTTGACGGTGTTCACCAATGGTACCAATGGTACCATTGGTAAACTGAAATCACCATTGGTAAATGACTTTGTCTAATGGTGAAATTAAGGCATTGGTTATCCTGTGTTGAATGACATTCAGATTGAGAGATGCAGGGGCTTGACGGTGTTCACCAATGGTACCAATGGTACCATTGGTAAACTGAAATCACCATTGGTAAATGACTTTGTCTAATGGTGAAATTAGACCATTGGGTATCCTGTGTTGAATGACATCCAGATTGAGAGATGCAGGGGCTTGAAGGTGTTCACCAATGGTACCAATGGTACCATTGGTAAACTGAAATCACCATTGGTAAATGACTTTGTGTAATGGTGAAATTAGGCCATTGGGTATCCTGTGTTGAAAGGCATCTAGAATAAGAGATGCAGGGGCTTGACGGTGTTCACCAATGGTACCAATGGTACCATTGGTAAACTGAAATCACCATTGGTAAATGACTTTGTCTAATGGTGAAATTAGGCCATTGGGTATCCTGTGTTGAGTGGCATTCAGATTGAGAGATGCAGGGGCTTGAAGGTGTTCACCAATGGTACCAATGGTACCATTGGTAAACTGAAATCACCATTGGTAAATGACTTTGTCTAATGGTGAAATTAGACCATTGGGTATCCTGTGTTGAAAGGCATCTAGACTAAGAGATGCAGGGGCTTGATGGTGTTCACCAATGGTACCAATGGTACCATTGGTAAACTGAAATCACCATTGGTAAATGACTGTCTAATGGTGAAATTAGGCCACTGGGTATCCTGTGTTGAAAGGCATCTAGACTAAGAGATGCAGGGGCTTGAAGGTGTTCACCAATGGTACCAATGGTACCATTGGTAAACTGAAATCACCATTGGTAAATGACTTTGTCTAATGGTGAAATTAGACCATTGGGTATCCTGTGTTGAAAGGCATCTAGCTAGAATAAGAGATGCAGGGGCTTGAAGGTGTTCACCAATGGTACCAATGGTACCATTGGTAAACTGAAATCACCATTGGTAAATGACTTTGTCTAATGGTGAAATTAGACCATTGGGTATCCTGTGTTGAAAGGCATCTAGACTAAGAGATGCAGGGGCTTGAAGGTGTTCACCAATGGTACCAATGGTACCATTGGTAAACTGAAATCACCATTGGTAAATGACTTTGTCTAATGGTGAAATTAGGCCACTGGGTATCCTGTGTTGAAAGGCATCTAGACTAAGAGATGCAGGGGCTTGAAGGTGTTCACCAATGGTACCAATGGTACCATTGGTAAACTGAAATCACCATTGGTAAATGACTTTGTCTAATGGTGAAATTAGGCCATTGGGTATCCTGTGTTGAAAGGCATCTAGCTAGAATAAGAGATGCAGGGGCTTGAAGGTGTTCACCAATGGTACCAATGGTACCATTGGTAAACTGAAATCACCATTGGTAAATGACTTTGTCTAATGGTGAAATTAGACCATTGGGTATCCTGTGTTGAGTGGCATTCAGATTGAGAGATGCAGGGGCTTGAAGGTGTTCACCAATGGTACCAATGGTACCATTGGTAAACTGAAATCACCATTGGTAAATGACTTTGTCTAATGGTGAAATTAGGCCATTGGGTATCCTGTGTAGAATGGCATCTAGACTAAGAGATGCAGGGGCTTGAAAGTGTTCACCAATGGTACCAATGGTACCATTGGTAAACTGAAATCACCATTGGTAAAAGATTTTGTCTAATGGTGAAATTAGGCCATTGGGTATCCTGTGTAGAATGGCATTTAGACTAAGAGATGCAGGGGCTTGAAGGTGTTCACCAATGGTACCAATGGTACCATTGGTAAACTGAAATCACCATTGGTAAATGACTTTGTCTAATGGTGAAATTAGGCCATTGGGTATCCTGTGTTGAATGGCATGTAGACTAAGAGATGCAGGGGCTTGAAGGTGTTCACCAATGGTACCAATGGTACCATTGGTAAACTGAAATCACCATTGGTAAATGACTTTGTCTAATGGTGAAATTAGACCATTGGGTATCCTGTGTTGAATGACATTCAGATTGAGAGATGCAGGGGCTTGACGGTGTTCACCAATGGTACCAATGGTACCATTGGTAAACTGAAATCACCATTGGTAAATGACTTTGTCTAATGGTGAAATTAAGGCATTGGGTATCCTGTTTTGAATGGCATTTAGACTAAGAGATGCAGGGGCTTGAAGGTGTTCACGAATGGTACCAATGGTACCATCACTTTTTGGATACAAGTTCTATGTGGTATCTTAATAATGAATGGGCAATTGATCGTAATGTACGGTGACAATGTGACTCGTACTTCAAAAGAATAACGTTTGAAATTCCTGCCGTAACCGTACTGTGCATTGCATTTGATGTCGTCTGAATAATTAAGCATGGGCTTACATAGACTTTAATGGGCTACGAACTTTATTTACAAAACGTAAACGGAGTGGCTATCCGTCACCCGTACGCGAACTTCTGTTTTCTATTCGTACGGTAGTCAAAATCATTTAAGCTTAGATTACTCGGTGATTCTGTATTATTTCAGAAACAAAATTATGATGGCTTTGTTAAGATGGAGTAAGTGATTCTTGTTAAGTTAAACTGATTCAGGGTATTAATTATACGAGTCTAAGCTACACATTTGGCGAACGTCTCACGTCGCGACACTTTTCAACTCAACTCAAATGTCAAGCTCTCAAAATTAGGACTTCGATCATGTAACAACTTTAATAGTCTTGTATATCAGAAGAAAAGGTTAAAAAAGAGACACTTTTTGTTTCAGACTGAGTTTGAAGAACTATTTTTGCACTCATTTCGGCGAACGGTAGCGGATTTCAATTCGCTATTCGTACGGGATTCTAGCTAAATTATGATTGATTTTCACCGTAATTTGGTATTATTTCATTGGACGAAGATAGGATTTCTTCGTTAATTTCTCTGTTTTAACGTTTTCGTCTGGTATGCAATACTATCAAAGTTGTAATAAATTTGATCGAAGTCCTAGTATTGATGTGCGTGAAATGCGGTCGAGTTGGCAGTCTAAGTTAATTCAGAATCACCTTGAAAATCTAAATAATTTTGACTTCCGTACGAACAGTAATCGGGTGTGATTTACATGGATTTTTTTCCTAAAAAAAGCAACTGAAATTTGGATACAAAGGTCCTTGCGGTTTTCCTGTGAATGAGTAATTTAGGATTTGTTACGTTGTATATAAGCTAGCTTACTTCGTCTGTTCAGTTGCCTTCAGTAAAACTTCTTAAAAATTCCTCTCAAGTTGGAATTCAACAATGAACTGGTAACTATCAGATCAATGTTTGGAATTATTTGGAATATAGCTATAGATTACTTTGAAAAAACTTGTTTGTACGTAGCTATTATTCATTATCAATATAAACTTGAAGACAGTATTACTAGTATTGTTGTTTGTTGTGCATAAAAACAATCAACTTCACATTATGATACCGGATTTTGTTTCAGAGAATATTTTATGTAGCACTACTGTACAAAGTCAATTACAACTTAAAATAAATATTTCAGATCAGCGTTATAAAAAAACTTATACCAATCTGGAAAATTATAAAGCTAAAAATGTATGTACATATTATTTAATATAAACTGAAAACATTACATTTAAAATCAATATTGTTTCAATTGAAATTGGAACACCGCCATTCATGCGTGAGCAGACGTAAGCAATGTTTTATGAAGTTTTTTCTTTCTAATTTTAAGCAAGACGCTCCATCTTTACGTTAGTAATATTAGTAATATAAGATAAATTAGGTAAACAACAATAAAGATTACTCAACCGCTTGTGAATGTGATCGATTCAATGGGCGATTGACTGATAATTAAAGCGAACAGTCGTATATTATTATTTGAACACAGTGCAATTAACCAAAATTAAAGATGGCTTTATCAAAAACCTCGACTTTTGAAAACGACAATAACACACATTATGTAGCCGATTCCTGGTTGTGATTCATCGAAATATTCTCCATGGGTAAATCACCAAAATACCTTGTATTTTACAAGCCACTTTCTCCAACATAAAAACTTTAGCTTTCGAAAACGACGGTATACAAAAACTAGATGGCCGGTTAACTACACTGAATTTATCGGTTGCGTGGTTGCGATCAACAATCAAGGACCTTTGCCTTGTATATTACAAGCCGCTTTATCGCTTAGTCCAAAAACTTCAGCTTTTCAAAACGACGATGACACATATTATATTATATGGCCGCTTGTCGATCGATTGCTAAGCAAATAGTCGAATTATTCAATAAATCAAAGGACTTTTGTATCCAAGAACTTCAGCTTTTAGAAACGACGATAACACACATTATAACAATATGGCCGCTTGTGATCGATTGCTAAATTAAGCAAACAGTCGAATTATTCAATAAATCAAAGGACTTTTGTATCCAAGAACTTCAGCTTTTGAAAACGACGATAACACACATTATATTATATGGCCGCTTGTCGATCGATTGCTAAGCCAACAGTCGAATTATTCAATAAATCAAAGGACTTTTATAAAGAACTTCAGCTTTTGAAAACGACAATATTACATTATTATGTGGCCGGTTGCGACCGATTCACACAGGGTATCAATTTACCAAAAAGACCATGCTTCACCAATGGTTCACCAATGGTGAATTCGATTTACCAATGGTACCATTGGTACCATTGGTAAAGCCGGCCGTAGAAGTTGATACCACAGGAATCCCAAAGACAAGCAATTGATACCACAGGAATCCCAAACACGAGCGTACATATTGTGATAAGGTTTTTAGAGGGAACCCTGTGTAAATTCACCAATAGACACCATTGGTAAAACACATTTTACCAATGGTATCTAATGGTGATTCTGGACATACTTGACCAGTACATGACAAGCTATGGTCTGATTTGTCGAAAAAATGACGAGTTGACAGATGGATTACTATTTCCCTCCAATTATCAAAATGCCCGATAAATTTACACAGGCTTCCCGGTCTTTGGTCATATGACTAGTTATGTGGGTTTCCTGTTGTTTTGCCAAGAAACCAACAGTTGCGTTGTTAGCCAGAGACCTGGCAGTGATTCCTAGGGACATAGCGAATTTATTTAACAGCCAGGAAATTAAAATTTTGTCTTAATATACCAGCCAGGCACAGTTATTCCGAAATACGAGCCAGAGGTCATTATATGCATTTTTGTTTCCCAGCCAGCAACAAAAGTTATGTGGAGCGGATATTTTGTGGAGCGGCTCGGTTGGGTACTCCTGTTTGCAGGCCAGTGGAGTAATGTATCTGTATTGTGGTTTCTGTAAATAAAATTTGACCTTGACCTTGACCTTGACCTTGATTGTTGCCGTTCAATTTTCGGAGCGAGGGGAGGAGAGGGGGATGGGATGGAAGGCCACGCAGGCTGTTTATTGACTGACTGACTGACTGACTGACTGACTGACTGACTGACTGACTGACTGACTGACTGACAGAATCGCTTGTTGAAAGGGGAGGGGAAAGAGAGATGGGAGAGGCTCTCCATATTCCTTCTTCTTCCCCCCTCCCCTTTAATACTCCTCTCCCTTTCCCAGAGAGGTTATTAGGTAGGCTACCAATTTATGTTTTTCAAGGCTTTCGGTTCCTGAGATAAGCGATACAATATTTTATTTAATCCTGAATTAGATTAATTAAAAAATTCAACGCAAATGGGCCGCTAAGAGATACTAAGCAAAACAATAATCTAATCAGCGTTTCAAGGGACTACGCTCGCCTTGCGCACGTTTAATTCATTTTGCGCACATTTTCAACCGGAAATGATACGATTGAGCACAACATTCCATCGCACTTCAATGCACTCGAACAAAGGAGCAGCTACGACCTGTGATTGGCTGAGAGGTCATGACTTCAAGCATTAGCACGTATTCAGAAAGTACAGTGCTGTATTCCCTCGGGAGATGTAAACTCAAAGAGACGTCCCTTAGGGAGTTCAAATCAACCATTTTGACTGGATCTCGAGAAATCCAGGAACAAAGCAGTTACGCTAACGATTGGTGATGAAATTCGTGGTTTGAAAACGCCGTAAACATTAGAACCGGCGCGAAAACTCCTAGGACAGTACGTAGAATTCAACTCGAAGCGAACCACCGAAGGACGATTTTAACTCGTTTGTAGGTGATTATTTGGCGCGATTTCCAAGATTCAGAGATGCAAGAACAAGCGGACAGTACATGTAAAGGCGATAGGCCTGGAGTACCTTGGATAACTCAGGCGGTTTTGAACGATCAGCCCAGTTCAAGGTAGGCAAAAGAGCAACAGAGTTGAAGGCGATATTTTATCGAGTTTCATATTCTTGTCAAAATAATTTCGACCTCTTTATTTCTCATTTCCAGCCCACCGCTAGTATTATCAAGATGTCATTTTGAAAAACAGCCCCCGACAAATTTACGAAAAAGTAATTTTTTCCACTTCGTCTTGGCCTTCCACGATAACAACTCACAACCCATCGAAATAGAGAAAGCGCAGTTTGTAGATTTTATAGAGCTCCGACCCGTAAGTGTACAAAATTCATTCTTTTACAACCTTCTCTAAAATATCTCCCTGATCTTTCTTCTACTTGAAGTTTGAGAAATTAAAATCATTTCACTTGTAATTTTAGGAGGACAGCAAAGTCCGAGATGGTGTACACTACCGTCTACAGCTGCTTTTCGCACAAGGTTTGTCGAAAATATCGAATTGTCAACGTATTGTGTGCTATTTACATTGTTTATCTATATTTTCGTCTTCATTAAGCTATCTCCTTCCCCAATGGGAATATATGTTCAGCTGAATTGCTTAGGGACGTACTCGAAAATCACGCTCGCCAGTTCCGGACCGTGGTCCACGAACGCTGTATTTACCGTTGTTGCTTTGGGACCTTGATCTTCAAATAAAAGCTTAGGTGTTTATTTGATTTAAATACACGCGAAAAAGTTATCAAAACTATCGTTAAAACAGTTGGTTTAGCAAGGTTCCCGATTTAAATATTCAAGAGCATTGAAATGGCTTTCTGATGTCCAGGAAGCCATTAAGATGTTTTTTTTTTTTGCCAGCGCGCTCTACATATGCACACATTCCATTACACAAGTAAATTTCCCGCTGCTTTTTTTGACAGCTATTCGTGTTGAGCAAGACATCTATGTACGTCTGGTAGATTCAACAACGAAACAAGTAAGAATTGCTCTCATTTTAGTTGAAAAGAAGCTCTCCATTTTTGATGACGATAAACTTTGTGTTCGGCCACAAAAAGTTTCGCCGCCGCGCGTCAAACTTCAGAGTGGCTTTCTTGTTGTATTGTTTTCTGAATATTATTCAAAAACTTTTCAAACTCATTTTGTAGATGTGTATAGAAATCGAAGAAAAATTTGAAAATTCATTTATGAAGATTGAAAACCACATTTCATGCATAGTAACAGCTTGAAACTGAACAAAGTTTTTAAACTCTTTGAATTTTTTTCTTTTTCTCACAAAATTTCTGTCGATCTAGAAATTGACGCTATGATCAAAATCAAACTTTTTGTTTTTAATAGAAATGTATTTATGGGTTTTTTAAAGTAAATCACGTCCAACGTCGCTAATTGATTTACGCAGCATAAATTGTTTGGGCTTTGTGTTTTGCAGATAATTGCATACGAAGGCCAAGACAAAAATCCCGAAATGCGACGAGTTTTGATGACTCACGAAGTTATGTGCAGGTATACGTCTTCTTAAAAAAGTTCAATTTTCGAAAAAATCCCAAAACTCATGTAGCTAAATACTAATTTATTTTCTTTAATGTTTTGAAGTCGTTGTTGTGAGAAGAAATCTTGTGGTAACAAAAATGAGACTCCATCAGATCCGGTAGTTGTTGACAGGTATGTTTAAAGTTGCGAGAATCCCAGACGGTTTTCTTTTATTGGTCATTATATCCAGACATAGAAGTCAACTCTCCAAGGAGGGCCTACTCCCAGAGGAGCTAAAATCCACGTACATATATGTTTTTTTGAAGTTTATTCTAAGTCAACACTTGATAATATTAATAACTCATTATAAAGTGTCAAAGCAGTGCTTATTATTTGGCTTTGTTTGCTGTGTGATTAGTTATAACAATAGAGGATTAGCTCATGGGACTGAAAAGCAATTCCCTGAGCTCTGATTGGTTGTAAAAGCCATTAATGGAATTATATGAAGATGTAATTAGTTGACCTAAAGTTTGGTCTTTTGTGCATCAGAAAGTCTATTGATTTGGTGCCCTGCTTGTGTCATTACGTTTATTCCTGTTCTTTGAGCTCTTAATCTCTCCAAGAACACTTTGATTGTAATGTTTGAATTCTATATCCTTTCAGTTGTGAGAGTAAACTCCCACCTTATTTTGATTTATCCAAGTTATTTGTTTGACACAAAGTTAAATGTTGACTTCCTTTTGAACTGGTGTTGCAACCACATTCTAAACTTGAGACTTAGAAAGAAATTATTTGTGCAACAAATAAGATTAGAGAGAGAGAATAGAAAGAAAGAAGAGAGAGAGAGAGAGAGAGAGAGAGAGAGAGAGAGAGAGAGAGAGAGAGAGAGAGAGAGAGAGGGAAAGAGATGTTACAGAAAATAGTATAGTGCTGTTCAAAAGTGATATCTAATTATAAAGGATTGTCCATTTTGTCTATTTTATCATTTTACAGTTAATTGGACTAACCAACTGGTCAATCAGATTATACCCAAAAATAACTGGCTCAAATGACTTTTATTGGAATGTAATTGTTTTTCAGTTGGAATATGATTGGTCAATTTTGTTCAAGTACTCCCACACATATATACATTATTCGTACTATATAGCTCATAGTATAAAAATGTTTTTACCATTCTAGATTTTATCTCAAGTTCTTTCTCAAATGCAACCAAAATTGTCTAAAAAATGCTGGCAATCCACGTGATATGCGACGTTTCCAGGTATGTGCAATCACACACTGAGCCAGACAGTGCATGTATCAAGTAAAAAAGATTTAGCCCAGAGATGACACAGGCTATCACATTTGAAAATGAGAAAATTCATTAAACAGAAATTCATTTAGGAGCAAGGATGGCACAGTTGGTTAGTGTGTGGCCATTGGTGCGAGAGGTCCAGAGTTCGATCCCCAGATCTCACATCCTTGTTTTGACTTCTTTCCTTTCCGTGTAGCTTTAAGTAGCTTTAAATACCAGTGTAAAATGGAGCACTGATGGAGAGAAGGGGTAGAGCATGAGCATACCGTTGGCTTCCTGGGAGACCAGCTTGTAGCTGAAGGAACTTCCGACAATGAATATAGTGCTTTACCTTTACCTTTTAAAATTTACAACTTACTGTTATTGTCACAAATATTAAAGACTTGAATTTTTTCTGTAGGTCCATATCTCCACATCAGTGGATCACCTAGGTGGTGTATTAGCATGCTCTGATAACATGTTTGTACACAACAATTCAAAACATGGAAGGAGGTCTCGCAGACCTGATATGAATGGCAATATGCCAATTTCAAGTAAGACAATTTGTGAGACTGTTGTAGTATTAATAAACAAAGTCAACTTTCTAACCCGCCCTTGTAAACACCTCATTAATATAGATACCCTATTAATATGGGCATCAATCTATTATGGGATATTAACAAAAATTAATAAATTTGAAAGACTGGACTGAAAATAGTTCTTGCTAACACAGGTTCTGGATATTATGAACAAAAAATTATGATCTGGAGGGTGCCTGCAATATCTGATGGCCTGCTTATAAAAATGGCCTAAGTGACTGTCTTGCCCAATGATTTTTATTTTAAGTGCTATAAAATGATATTAATTAACATTCCTATGCCAAATATCAATGTCTGGATGTCCATTAAAAAGTCACTTTGGCCATTTTCATAGGCAGCCCTTCAATTAAAGTTGACTGTATAATGATAATAATTTTTCATATCCCTTCCATTCATTCATTAGTCACAGTGGCTTATATTAGTTATTAGGATGTTGGACTTGTGGCCAAGAGGCTGCAACTAGTTTGAGTCCTGACTGCAGACAATGTGTCTTTGAGTTTTACTCTATTTGACTCAACAGTGACAACCAGCGTTGCTGGGGTAAAGTATGAATTGGGGTGGCACCACCCATATCCTTCTGGCTTATAATTACCTCAAACTGTGGTTGAAATTTTAATTTACTTCTGTCCCTTCCTTCCTTCTTTCCTTCCTTCCTTCCTTCCTTTCTTCATTAGTTATACCTAATTCAAGTGATATAGGTCCTGACACACTCCCCTGACTTAAGGTACTAATGAATCACACTTTTCTTTCAGTTACACCCTGTATAAAGGCTATTTGCCCCAATGAAGGATGGACATCAGGGGGGACCAATGTTGTCGTCATTGGACACAATTTCTTTGATGGTCTTCAAGTGGTGTTTGGCTCATTAATTGTCTGGAGTGAGGTAATTTGATTAGTTGATACTTACATTAAATTGGTATTTCTGTGCATTTAGGGGGAAAAGGGCAGACTCCTTTTATTAATTTTTTATAAGCAATGGATGAAATAGAAAAAAAGAGAGAGGAGAGAGAGATAAAAGATGCCTGAAAGAAGAGGGAAAAAAGAAATATAGAAGGAATGAAAGAAATAAAGAGTAAAAGGAGGAATGAAAGAAAATGGATGAGGAAAATGGGAACTTGTAATTGGTAAAAGGGAGAGTATTCTAAAGTTGTGTTTTGTAAAGAAAATAAAGTGAAAGAGAAAGCAGAAGAGTTGTGGGTGCGTGGTCTACAATTGCTTGCTAACATTCATTTATGCTACTATAGCTCATAACCTCCAATGCTATAAGAGTACAAGCCCCACCACGCCCCATCCCTGGAGTTGTAGAAGTCACTCTTATGTACAGAAATAAACAATACTGCAAAAATGCTCCAGGCAAATTCTGTTACACAGGTGAGATGAAGCAAAATGATTGTTTTATATTGTTTGAATGATTTTACGCTTCCACTTATTCCCATTCTTTTTCCTTTTCAATTCTTCCCACTCCTTCCTAAACCAAGGAACTTGGCTCTTTAGTAAAGGATATGAAAGCATAAAGGCAAAGAGCACCAGATCTTTTAAGAAATGTGGGGCCTAGCCTGGGAAAGGGAGCTGATAGTGCTGCCATTTTATTGTCTCTCTTCCTCTACCCCTTCCTTCTAACCAAACCTAAATTTCTCCTCCCCTCCCCTCCCCTCCCCTCCCCCCAAATTAGAGAGACTGCAAGGTACTGGACAGGCGTTTCAGTTTAGAATATGCTTCAAACATTTGCATTCATTTACAAATCATTTCAGTTGTTCGTTACTTACTATTATTTAGCTCTATGTGAACCAACCATTGATTACGGATTCCAAAGGCTTTTAAAACTTATTCCACGACATCCAGGTGATCCAGAAAGAATACCAAAGGTTAGTTTGTACTCTTGCAATTGTGAACTCATTATGTTTTATAGTAAGAAAGCTTTTCTCTGTCTCCTTCGGCTCAAAGTTCACAGTATCAAAGTATACAATTGGATTATTTATTTCGCATTCGTGCGCGCGCATGAGGTCCATTTATTTACAATGGGTTTCCGTGATATGGACTCTTATTTACCAACATTTTACGTCACACATGGTCAAACTGCGGAGTGGGTCCATAAGTAATTTTGACCATGTGTTGACGTAAAATGGTGGTAAATAAGAAAAGTCATTGAAAATTTGTTTTTTACCACAAATTGCAGTGGCGGGTCCAGGGGGGTTCCATGGGTTCCACGGAACCCCCCTTGAAGGTTTTAAGCCATTTTTTGTCAAACATCGACCAAACAATAGAGTATTATACACAGCTGGATTTATGAAACGGAACCCCGGCCCCTTGGAAAAATCCTGGATCCGCCAATGAATTGGAGAAGTAATTGCTCGTCGAATGCGAGCGCGCAAAATCAAAACAATGACGCAAATCGTTGGTATGGACTCCTATTTACCACAGTTCTCGACCAATCAGAAAGCGAAAAACTGATTGATTGTGGGAAAAATATTTTCTTCACTGTGGTAAATTTTTAACTCGTGGATTGCAAATCCGCGAGTTATTTTTCCGTGTTACAAATCGAGCTGATTTGATGCATCCACTCGCAACCGTCTTTCAAAATGACAACGTAATGTATCATGATGTATTAAATTTCATAAATCCAGGAATTGGTATATTTTGATCAACCAATTTATACAATGCCTGATTACAAAACTTTGGTTTTCTGCTATTGTAGAATGATTTCCAATTGACTTTCTTTTAATTTTGTAGGAAATTGTTTTGAAAAGAGCCGCGGATTTAGCTGAAACCCTCTACCAAATGCCCCGCACCCCGACCCAGTTACACCCCTCCCAATACTCCGGCTCTGGTTTAGCCACACCCAAATCACCCGCACTTGTTGGGGGTCAACATTTCGTCACAATGTACCAAGAAAGTGGAACAAATAGCGCTACATACAATACAGCAATCGCCTCAGATAATCAAATCCCCGTTGCGTACGCAACCATCGAAAACCCAAATCAACAGAACTCGTCTTCATCGGCACAAACTGATGTAAATAACAATATCGTCGACGCGTCCTCAAGTGACATATCAGGTAGAATAGCAACAACAGTTGCCTCCATTGGCATGACAAATATTGCTATCCAAGGTGACCCACAGCAACATAGCTCTGACTCGCAGCCCTCAGGTCATGTGGTTTCTATGACGACTGTCGCTAACGCTTCAAATGGTTACCATGGCAGTATAGTCGCTAACGCTTCAAATGGTTACCATGGCAGTATACCTTTGGCAGCTTTGCATAACATGAGTGTTCCTCCATCGCCGGGATTTTTCAATGGGCCATGTAAGTGAACTTTTCAATTCTCCTTTGTCGGTCGTGGCAAACTTCTTTTCGGTTGTTACAAAGTTCCCAACTTAATTACCCCTCCCTGGAGTTTTTGTTGTCAGCCTCCCTTCCTAAGTCACCCATTTCTCCGTACTTTTTGTTTGTTTCTTTTCTCCCTTCGCTATTCCTTCGTCTCGAATCGATTTTCTAAGTCTAAGAAATTATATTTATCAGTTATTCCTCAGTCGCCGTCTTTGCCTCCAACTCCAAGCAGTGTTCCGCCTGGTGGTAACCCTGGCGTCTTTGCATTTCCAAGCGGTATGATCCAGACAGTTAAGCAAAAGAGCGCGTTTAATCCAGTATCGAGACCTCAGTTACTACCAGAGGGAAGTGATGGAATACCAAGTAACCCAACTATTGTGCAAGGTAAATGATTAAAAACGTATATAGTCAACATCGCCAGTCATTTGATTAAAAGTAATCCAAGGGAAGTGGGTTTGTGTTCGACTATAGCGTAGTTTTCGAGAAAACTGAGTCCGAAATCATGCAAGGCGGGCTCACACACGATAAAACTCTTCGCGAAAGTTTTTCTGTAACAACACGCGCGCAAAAACTGTGTGTCTACCCCTGAAGGCCCGGTAATACGAACAACAAAATCGTGCGACGCACAACATTGTTGCGTTGTAAGAAAATGTTGCTCGTATTACCAGCCCGCGCACAACAAATTTTTTTTTGTTGCAGAAAAAGTAGACAGTGCTTCTACTTCGTGCAACAAGGAAAATTTGTTGTGCGCGGGGTAGAAATACGAGCAACATTTGCCCTGCAACTTGCAACGCAACAATGTTGCGCGACAAGTTGCACGATATTGTTGCTCGTATTAACGGGCCTTGAAGTAGCTGCACGCAACAGTTGCCGGTTTAGAATCGCTACAACTTTCTGCAACGTTGCGCGCACCTACGTACTATAAGGTTGGCACACGGTAGAGCTACTGTTTCGCGTAACGTTGCAAGAAAATTGCATCGCGATCGTGTGTGTCTGATGCTCAATGCTGTCGTGCTCAATAAGTATTGCATTAATGTTGCTTATTCTTATGCAGCTACTAAAACTTGGCTTTAATTTCTATAAAACAGCTGAACTGAACTGAACTGAACTGAACTTTATTCACACACGTTTACAATATATACAGAAATATATTTACATTTATGTAAGATAAATACATTTACGTTTAAAAGTTGTGTTTGATTTGTTTTAAGTGCATGGGTATTTGATCTAAAATCGCAATTTGTTCTTTGGCAGGTGTTGTATCAAGCCAGTTTGGTGGAACATTCACAATTCCAGTGTCTGGGCAGGCCTACATCTCTTCGTCCAAGTCGTAAATTGGATATATTTATAGCCTGCTTATTGGATGGGAGGGGAAGGGGAGGGTAAGAGTCCTCTCTTTGTCCCTCTCCTTGGAGGTCAGACTTAACACCTATGCAGTCTAAAGTATTAATTGAATAGAAGCGGCCTTCCAGCGAAGGCAGGTTGCCATGCAACTGTGTGACGTCATTCAAAATCACCACAGAGGACCTTCAAAGCCGTTCAATGGTGATTTTGATGAACAATTTTGACATCTACGACCAGATGGCATTTGCCATACAGATATTTTAATACAAAGATTAAAATAAACTATATTCTAACAGAGAAACGTTTGCAAAACGCTGGACGTTTTTCTTGAGTAACAAAATTATTTATTTACGGACTGAGTTGATATATTTGGACAATATTTTTTCTAGTTTAGCTATTAAATCTTTTCATTTTGAGCCGATAAACTCAAAAGAAGAAACAACTTGTGAATTGTAATTTAATGAGAGACGTGGACCACTTTCAGAAAAGCCGCCATGCCCGCCAAACCTTCCTACTCCGGTCCGCCAAGTTTGTAATTTTTTTGCCTTTAAGAAACGAGTAATATATTTATAAATTTATAAGGGCCAACTAGAACTGATTTCTAAGCGCTGGCCTAAATATTTTTGTAGCTTATAATGAAATAGAATATGCTATTTTTGAGATCTTTTGTGATCTCTTGAGAAAACAATTTCAAATATGAGCTAACTTATTTTTCTAGATACTGTTTTTGAATGAATTCCATACGTGTGAATTATATATACTTATATAATTTTATAAAAGCAATAAAGAAGATTTGTGTGAATTTGAATGGTCTTGATACTATTTTTGTCATCGCAGTTTTATTATCGCAGTAACCATGAGTTCGTGCTACAGTTTATCCTTCGGGAGGGGTGCAGCGTTGCGTTATAGCCGGAATCTGTTAAGAAGCTCCGGAGGATATTTTAGAAAAGTGTCGAGAAGAAAATAGTCTCCTACGCAGCCGCAGTTTTGAACTGCGTTGGCGGAGCTGTGTAGGAGACTAAGAAGAGGGCCCAAAGTCATCTCAGGAGTGGGTGCGCACCACACCCTTGCCCCTCTTCCTAAATCCACTCCTGCCTGCACCAATGTCGTCCTTAGACCCTTACGCATCATCATCATCATCATCATCATCATCTTGATACCACTTTTTTAAATAAAGAGTTTTCTAAGCATCACAAGTTAAGGGCAATTTTTAAACAAAAATAGAATAAAGCCTGACACACTATGCTAAGAAAGTTAGCCTTTGAAAAGGTTTTTCGAGAGAAGATGGGAGGAAACGATTTCCTTCCTTGCTGAACCGGGGTTGAGTAACGACAAAGAAAGTTTTCCAAAAAATTAGTTGAAATATTTATTACAGTGGTCTTTAGAACACAAAAATACAAACCTGACTCTAATACCTCTTGGAACTTGAGCACGGAAATTTCCGAAATTAGCTACCCTGGCACCCAAGGTAGAAATTAGCCTGTGGTTGGTCTTCCTGTATTTGTATAAATCGAGTGGTCCTAGTACCCAAACAAGGTCACTCGAGCATTTACAAACAACAAGATGTCGCCATGTTGATGAGGAGTCGAAATTCTCTGATTTTTACCATATTAATAGTATCAAATGTCGTAATTTTTGTCCATAGCGGTTTTTACAAAGTTCCAGAATGTGATAGCAAAAACGAATGTCCTTGCAAGCCCGGATATTGGGGAAGAAATTGCAAGTATTGTCGTCTGAGGTACGTCGCACTATATAAATTGATTTTACAACTCCCTGTCGTGTATTACTTAATTGGATTATACACATTGTATTGAACCTCTCCGTAAACCTTATATTCTCTAGAAAACATTATAGTAAGCGTCAAGTTTGATTTTGGCGATGCAGAACTTGAAAACCATATGTTTTTAAGTAGTACAATGAATGATACATCGTCATTTCCATATAAACGAGTAGACGTGTAGAAATGGGAACGTCTTGATTTGTAAACTTTGCTTCCGTCGTTAAATCATTTCAGAAAAACGATAGATCAGTAAGTTCTAGACGTGGAATTTGAGGCCCAAATGTTGACAATATTTTGATATTTGGGGCTTAAAACTTACCCACCAAATCGTGGATAATTTGTGAAAATCTTCTCGAAACCAGTGCAATGTCATATTTCCTGTTTCAAGTATTTTTTCCTTTCGCTTTTTCAAACGTTCTGATTTTTCAATTTCTTTTTAATGTTCTTAAGTTTTATATACATTGTGAATAAATTGAATTATACTGAACGTATTTCAGCTATAAAAAATTAAGTAAGCTACTTTCACTTTCTCTCAAAATGTTTTGAGCGAATAACTATAGGGAGCCGTATTGAAAATAAGT
Organism: Telmatactis stephensoni; assembly: GCA_029948255.1. Lineage (NCBI taxonomy): Eukaryota > Metazoa > Cnidaria > Anthozoa > Actiniaria > Isophelliidae > Telmatactis > Telmatactis stephensoni. The sequence goes on from JALIZF010001501.1 coordinate 228,792, forward strand.
TTCAGGAGACAATTATTTTACTGAATGCATTATTTTGAAGGAAAATCAGCAGGATACAATATTTTACTTTGAAATATGAATTCCTAAAATGTCTAATTGAGAGTAAATTACTCTATTTGAGCTCAGCTGTCAATTTAATATTAATTTGGAAAAACGTGATGATGAAATTTTCACTTTTCTTGACAATTAAAATATAAACTTATTTGGGTAAAATAAATAATAGCAGCTTTAGCCTTGAAGGATATTGAGAATTATTTTATTCAATATGACTGAGGACTTGAGTAAATTCTCTTTTAAGCTAAAACATGCTTCCTAACTTGAAAGCAAAGTTGGACTGTATGGAAAAAACTTACTTGTGTTTTGTTTATGCTTAGCCATAGACATGTAGCTTCTGGATATAAAGTTTTTATTTATCTTCCAAATAAACAATCACCTGATCGAATCAGCTTATTGTGATTCTCTCATGTTGGAGGTTGAGGTTTGGGCCTTGGCCAGCTGGTGCTTGGGGTCGTTAAATAGCCTAAAATAGAGTTCTGCTTTTGTAATACTTGCATATAGTTAGATCTCTATGTCTTTAAAATAATGATGTTAAACTCAGTTGGCCCTATCTCTATAATACATATTACCCGGCTGCATTGGAAAGACATAAAGGATTTTTAATCCCTTCCAACTATTAATTCCCAAAACGTATAGATTCATATCCATGGGACAGAGTTCCCAGTGAGTTTGTGTATGTGACAGCTCTTGTGTTATTCATGCCTGTAGAGAAATTAAAGTACTAGCCAAATAAAATAAGAGGTTGTGTTTCTGGATTGACCTATTTCATTCATATTTGACTTTAATATCTCTTGAATTGACTCAAAAGTTCTATTAGAGGGTGTCTGAGCTTTAAGTGAAAGTCAGATGTTTGTGAGATAAAATTCTAGACTAAACAGAATTTTACTTTGTATTGTGCCTAAAATTGTATAATTGTACAACTCATAATATTTATTGTACAATGCTTTTTAACTGGTTAAAGAATGCAAACAAAATGTTCTCATCTGTTGAGAAAATCTCAAGCCCAATCCACACAAATCAGTTCTATTTGGAAGTACTGAAAATAAATTATTGTATAATAGTGTGTGCTGATTCAATTTTGTTCACCATGTGGAATAAGATTTTACAAATTAAAATGGTTTAAAAACACTGATTGCCAGCTGTCCAATTTTCTTTCCATGTGTGTGCACTTAAAACTTGAAGAGTGTTTTCAGTAGTTCCATCCTGTTTTTTTTTACGTTTTTAACTTTATTCATAATTAAAGAACAAACAGTAATGACTTTTTAGCATTAAATGTACAAAAACAAACAAAACAAAACAAAAATACAAAAACAAGTAATAAATAAATGATTGAATCCCTCAATAACAGTGGTTTTAATTAAGGGTTGTTTGAAAGACAATAGTCCCCTTCACAGTTCTCTGTGCCATCTTGAAAGGTAGCCATGCCTTTGCATCGAAGCAAGACGAACGGTGAGCGTGCAATGATAGAGACCTGTGAATAATTGTTCTAAGTGTTAAAAAAGGTATCTATCATTGCATGCTCACCGTTCGTCTCACTTCGATGCAAAGGTACGGCTACCTTTCAAAATAGCACAGGGAACTGTGAAGGGGACTATTCAGGACTATTCCCACTAACTCAGGATTTTAAATTATCATTTTTCTATATTTATTATCACATATACATTATTATTACTCATTTACCTATTTTGATCGATTTAAAACACTATAATTGATATTTAGGATTTTAGTGCTATAAATTGTTCATATTTGTTTATTTATTATTATTATTATTATTATTATTATAATTATGTTTTTATATAGTATATATTATATGTATTGTGTTAATTAGCTAATTGTATGTATTCGATTCAAGTAACTGATTGTAAGTTACCTTGCATAAGAGAGATTTACAATAATTATAAAGAAAAAGAAAATAAATTAAGTTTCCATTATTATTATTATTATTAATTATTATTATTATTAATTATTACTATTTATAATAATAACGGAAACTTAATTTATAAATAATAATAATTAATAATAATTAATAAGAATAATAATAATTATTAAAATTATTATTATTATTACTATTATTATTATTATAAATCTAAAGAAAATCATTGATTTTAACCCAGGGTTAACACTATTCATAACTTTGAACAACTACGTACTAGGTAAATTGACAGACAACCGTGACTGGTTGTCTTGAACCACTCAGACAATTAACCAAGTTTTGATAATAAATGTCACTCTGTAGTCTTGCACTGGTATCAGAGCCAGATGCCTTCTCAAGGCTGGAAATAAGTGTTTGTTGTCAGACAAATATTTATGTATGATAAAATTGCCAATTTGACTGGCAAATAGAGGATATTTCACTGAACACAGTTCATCTAATTTTGAAGTTGTCAACATTTATTTTTATTTATTTTTAGGTTTTTGTTAATTTTGTCTAGCAAGATGTGGATTTTGACAGTCCAAATTTGCATGCCTCTTGCCTGACAAATGACCTGCTTATCAAAAAATTATTTTCAGCCTTGCTTCCTGTTAAAAATCTTAATGCAAGCCCCCTGCATCAAGAGATATGGATTTAGCCAAAGAGCATAGACCACTGGCAACTAATTTCCTTCCTTGCATGGTTGTCAAAAAGATTATTAGTTCAACAGGAAAATGAACTTTAGTAGACACCTCACATCAAGAGATATGGATTTAGCCAAAAAGGATAGGCCACTTGCAGTTAATTTCCTTCATTGCATCATTGGTTGTCAAAAAGATTTTTAGTCGCAGGAAAATGAACTTATATTTAGTAGACACCAGTATCACATCAAGAGATATGGATTTAGCCAAAAAGGATAGGCCACTTGCAGTCAATTTCCTTTATTGCATCATTGGTTGTCAAAAAGATTTTTAGTCGCAGGAAAATGAACTTTTATTAGTAGACGCCACTAGGAGCCAATGCTGAGACAAAAGTTTTTATCTCAGTTTTTGTGTTTTAATTGGCCAATTTTTTTGCTTTTCACAGTGACTTTTAGCTGGTAAAAACTTCAAAGTAGCCAGTGATATCGCTTGTCGCCAGCACTTTTTGGCAAAACAATACTACTACATGTATTATACTAGAATAAAATTAATAAATATTGTTTTGTTCGCTGACTTGAACTAGAAAGTGAAAGCTGTAAAGGGTGATATTGCCTTGACGAAGTGCCAGCACTTTTTGACAGCAAAACAATACTAAATAAATGTTTTACGGAATAAATGAATTATAAAATAAATATTGTTTTGTGCACTAAGTTGAACTAGAAAATGAAAGCTGTAAAGGGTCTATTAATGTACTTAGCATATCACTTGAACCTATTCTTCAACAGGCTGACGGATGAAAGTGGAACAATAACAGATGGTGATAAAAATTATGTAGAATCTTCTAAGTGTTCTTGGTTAATAGAAACATCAAGGTAAGCTTGGGATTATGATTTCCACCTGGATTTATGATTATTTATTATAACAATAATGCCATGGAATAATTGAAAGTAAATACCCTTAAAGTAGACACCTCGGCCTGTAAGGTGAACACTTCTCTAAGGCAGTCACACCTATGTATAAGGTGAACACCATTTAAGGCAGACACCCCTGTAAGGTGGACAGCTGTCTTAGGCAGACACCTTGGTAAGGTGGACACTTCTCTAAGGCAGTCACCCCTGTAAGGTGGACACTTCTCTAAGGCAGACACCCCTATAAGGTGGACATCACTTAAGACAGACACCCCTGTAAGGTAGACAGCTGTCTTAGACAGACACCTCTGTAAGGTGGACACTTCTCTAAGGCAGACACCCCTGTAAGGTGGACATCACTTAAGAGAGACACCCCTGTAAGGTGGACTGCTGTTTTAGACAGACACCTCTGTAAGGTGGACACTTCTCTAAGGCAGAAACCCCCATAAGGTGGACATCACTTAAGAGAGACACCCCTGTAAGGTGGACTGCTGTCTTAAACAGACACCCCTATAAGGTAGACACCCCTGTAAGGTGGACACCTCTCTAAGGTAGTCACCCCTATAAGGTGGACATCACTTAAGACAGACACCCCTGTAAGGTGGACACCTCTCTAAGGCAGTCACCCCTATAAGGTGGACATCACTTAAGACAGACACCCTTGTAAGGTGGACACCTCTCTAAGGCAGTCACCCCTATAAGGTGGACATCACTTAAGACAGACACATATGTAAGGTGGACAGCTGTTTTAAACAGACACTCCTCTAAGGCAGATATCCCTGTAAGGTGGACAGCTGTCTTAGACAGACACCTCTGTAAGGTGGACACTTCTCTAAGGCAGACACCCCTGTAAGGTGGACAGCTGTCTTAGACAGACACCTCTGTAAGGTGGACACTTCTCTAAGGCTTACACCCCTATAAGGTAGACACTTCTCTAAGGCATACACCCATATAAGGTGAACACCTCTTAAGGCAGACACCCCTGTAAGGTGGATAGCTGTCTTAGACAGACACCTCTGTAAGATCACAGACACTTCTCTAAGGCATACACCCCTGTAAGGTGGACACGTCTCTAAGGCAGTCACCCCTCTAAGGTGGATAGCTGTCTTAGACAGACACCTTTTTAAGGTGGACAGTAGTATGTCCATCTTACTAGGAGTGCACTAATTAGAAATGTTAAATCTGATAACAATACATTAGATAAAAATATGAATTTATAATGATATAAAAATGTTTTGATTTCAGACCTAACAGTTCTATAGAGCTGGAATTTGATGAGTTTGCTACTGAATGTGCATGGGATCATTTATTTATATTTGCTGGTAGTTCCATACATGCACCATTATTAGGCACTGTAAGGTAAGGCTCTATTATTACAGAAACCTTTACGTTTCTCCAGAGATTTGACAGTGTATTTGAGTGTTTAATGAAAACATTTCACACATCTGTTTTGACAGTTTGAACATGTTGTTGTTAGGCTGAATGTCAAATTAGTGTTGTTAGGATTGGAGTCAACATTTAATTGTTATTTACACACATTCTGAAGTTGTCACAGAACATTATATGTACAAATCTTCAAGCTCTTCAAAATGTTGCTAGTCAAAATCAAAGTATCTCACGATTATTATTCAAACATTTTGAATTTCTTTTGACATGAATGAGTTTACTGATGATGGTAAATATCCTTCAAAAACATGTCTAAAAATATACTCATAACTGTTATGCTATATAATAATTGCAGTACATGTATCATATAGCTGACTTTTTACATGTATATATATTAACTGAACTTGCCACATACCAAGAAATCAAGCTGAGGCTACATGTACATGCATGCATAGAGCTCAGCCATTTGTAACAAGAAAAAATTTTATGAGCTTTATGGACGTAGCCTTATTCCATTTGCTTTGTATGTGGCAGGTGAAGCATATCTCGGGAAAATCAGCTATTGTATTAGTCTTAGGAAGATTTTAAACTGTGTTCATTTGTTTCTTTGCAGTGGTTTACTTAGAGATCCCAACATCAAGGTGGTTGATAAGGAACCCATCAGACATTTATCAATCAAGTCCAATAAAGCTTTCTTGTACTTCTTTAGTGATGCCAATTATATTTTAACTGGATTTAATATCAAATACAGGTACGTTTGCATTGTGAATAACTGACTTCCAAAATATAACTTGCCATGCACAAAAGAATCAACAAGGCTATTGATGCATAAAGTTCACTCATTCACTCGTAATCATTGATCAATATCAAGAATGCCACAGAAGAAACCCAAACAGACAAACCCAGACAGTTTAATAGACAAACATTTTATTAATATGTTTATGCAAATAGCCTCATTCCAATTCCTTTGTACTCTATATTTTAGGTGAAGTATATCTTAAAGTAAAGAAAGACTATTGTTAATAAATATTATTTTTTTAAATTAGGGTTTGGGGGTTCTAGCCTCTAGTGTGATAGCCTAGAAAAGAAGCTGGTTTTTGCACTAGTACATTTTTTGAAAATGTTCCATGTTTCTATATACAGAATAACAAGTGATTGTTCGTCAGAGTGTAATAATCATGGTCATTGTGGTTCCCATGGCAACTGTGTTTGTGACAAAGGCTGGGCTGGCTCCAGTTGTAATATGTCTACTTGCACCACAAGTTGTGTGAGTGGTAACTGTGATACCGTGACCAGACAGTGCCAAGGCTGTAAGAGTGGTTTTACAGGTAATGGTTCTAAAATGAACTTAACCCTGATTTTCACGAAAAATGAAAAAAACAAAAACAAAAAACAAAAAACAAAAAACAAAAAAACAAGAAACAGAAGCCACACATGCAGACTCAGTGTTGCAATTTGTGAAAGAAGACAATAAGCAGTGCATTAAAGAGTCTATGTATGTTGCTTCTGCTTCTGCTACCATTCCTCATGAAAACCAGGCTCTACTGCCCATCTTGAGAGGTGTCTATGCCTTGGAGAATTGTCCACCTTGAAGTCATCTGCATTATAGAGAGGTGTCAATTCCAGGTGTTCACCTAGAGAATGGTGTCTGTCCTGGAGAACCTTTAAATATATAGAACACACAATACAGTGCTGTACAACTTAATTTGGCCCAGCAACCTACTGTCCAACCTACTGTCCTACTGTCCAGAAGTGTCTGCCATCACTGGGCTGTCTGCTTCATTGGAATTCACCATTGACTTGTCAATCACTAGGCAGTTATTCACTCCAAACCTTCTATATTCTATAAACTGTCATTGCCTGAAAAAAATGATGAACTGTTTTCAAGTTGAGTGTCGTTTACCTTATATTCACTTTTTTATAGTCAGAATGTTCATTTATTTATTTCTTATTTCAGGTCCCTCATGTAATATTACTGTTGGGTCTGGATTCTGGACACATGTGCCAGCTAACAATCAGAGTGAGTTTAAACACCTATATTTATTTTGTAAATTTAGTAGGTTTTAAAGTGTAATACAAGTGAATAATTATTATTATTAATTATTGTATTTCTGTCTTTTTAGATAAAATTGTTGGACGTGCCTCGCCAGGTGCTGGTCTTATTGGTGATTGGTTGTGGGTGTATGGTGGTTATTCTTTAAATCTTGAACCATTTGATGACATTGTTAAGTAAGCAGTTCTTTGTATAAAATACTTAAGCTATAGTGCACACCCAGATTGGCTAGCTACTGTGTTTTATCAGAGCCTGAGTGAGACAAAGCATACACTAAAATGTTGTGGAATGTTAATAATATAAGCAATACAAAAATATTGGCCACTTGCAGTATGTTTCAGTACTGTGATAAACACACTAGAATGTGTAGCACACTCAAAAAGCAAGAGAAACAGTATGGTACTTGCTAATGCCTCATTTCTAAGCTTGCCTTTATTATGCTCTACATATCCTAGTGTTTATATCACAGTACAGAGACATGCACATACACATTTGCTTAATAAATTAAGTTAACTTCCAATGTGATTTAAATAAACTAATTATTAGAGTGCATGATTAAATGAATGGTTAGTTAAAGAAGGAATGCATTGTATTTAAAAATGAATGAATTTGTGGATGGAGGGATGAATTGATGGATGGATGGATGAATTGATGAGTGGGTGAATGAATGAATAGATGAATAAATGTAGACAAGTGAATGGATGAATGGATGAAAAATGAATGACAGTGTGAATAATCAAAATGATCAAAATCTAAATTAGGAGTAATGACAATTTAAATGTGGAGATTTTTAAATTACAAAAGATGAATTAATAAAACAGCAGATGAATGAATGCTTTCATGATAAGGAATGCATTGTCTTTCAGATACCATATTCCATCCAATACTTGGGAGATAGTAAAACCACATGTGTCAAGTCCTGTTCCTGAGAGAAGATATGGACACTCTATGATTGTTTACAATGTATGTTGATGATGATAAACTCTTGTTCATAAACACTGAATATTTGTCTCTCTTGTTAAACTAAACAGACTGAAAAGTGTATAGTACCAGACCACTCAAACAGCTGCAATTGTGCAAAACTAATCCTCGTTTCCAAGCCGAGAATGATTTGATTCATGGTTCCGTCTCCCCTTAGTTACCGTTGCTATGTCCCACAAGCTCAATAAACTCACCAGAATATCTCAGAATTTAAAACTTTGATCGCGGAAAAGTTATTAAATATTGTTTCAATTATTTACTGTCTCATGAAAATAAAATAAAATTGCCTTGTAATCCTTGTAGTTCCCTTCAAAACAGAAAACGTGTTGTTGTTTGTGGGACAAGATCTTAATTCCACTGGGAAAAATCCTGCGAAGGTGATTGGTTGCTATTGTTTTGGTCGGAACCATCAATTAAACCATTTCCAAAATATGGTGCTGCTTCACCTACCACACACACAAAGGTATTCACCATTCCGAAATTAGAGTTCCAGTTGAATTATGGGATTGTTTTTGTTTTCAAAATTCACAAAGGAATGAGGTACAGTTCACCAAATATGAGACAAGAGAGCATAAATAAGAGAAAAGTTACCAGGATCAGGTGTTTACGATTGTTTACAAGCACTTTGCTCTAAAATAAAATTTATTGGGTCCCCAAAAACCATCCCATAATTCAACTGGAACCCTAATTTCAGAATGGCGAATTAGAATCAGGCTACAGTATGTGCACAAAGTTATAAAACTTTTCTCTTGTTACAAATGACTTAGAGCTTTATACACATAGCCCCTCATTTTGATTCCTTAATTTGTGGCAAGAGAACTATTTCTCAAAAGTCAGCTTTTTCAGTACTCAAACAATTTATTGTGTTACAGTGTGGGAAAAAACTTAAGGACTGTACTGTTGCATACTAAAATATATTTTCTATGACCTTAATTATCTCTTTCTCCAGGAATCACTCATTGTGTATGGAGGTACTGTTAAAGGCAAGATAGTCAATGAATTATGGTCATTTGACGTTACCACTAGTCAGTGGAGTAGTATACCGCCTGCCAGTGACAGTGTTGACCCTATAGCAGTGTCAGGACATACTGCGAACCTTGTAGATACGAAGATGATTGTTATTTTTGGCTATGGACCTAACGAGGGCTATACTCAGGAAGTACAAGAGTTTGATATTGGTAAGTGGTTGTTAAGGTGTCAGTAAGTGGTTGATAAGGTGTCAGTAAGTGGTTGGTAAGGTGTCAGTAAGTGGTTGGTAAGGTGTCAGAAAGTGGATGGTTAAGCGTCAGTAAGTGATTGTTGAGGTGTCATTAAGTGGTTGATAAGGTGTCAGTAAGTGGTTGGTAAGGTGTCAGTAAGTGGTTGGTAAGGTGTCAGTAAGTAGTTGGTAAGGTGTCAGTAAGTGGTTAATAAGGTGTCAGTAAGTGGTTGGTAAGGTGTCAGTAAGTGGTTGGTAAGGTGTCAGTAAGTGGTTGGTAAGGTGTCAGTAAGTGGTTAATAAGGTGTCAGTAAGTTGGTAAGGTGTCAGTCGTAGGTGAGGTGTCAGTAAGTGGTTGGTAAGGTGTCAGTAAGTGGTTGGTAAGGTGTCAGTAAGTGGTTGGTAAGGTGTCAGCAGGTGGTTGGTAAGGTGTCAGTAAGTGGTTGGTAAACTGTCGGAAAGAGGTTGGAAACTGTTAATAAGGCATTGGTCAGTAAATGGTTGACTAAAATGTCAGGTAGTGATTTGTTGTACTTCACTAAAGTGCAAGTGACAACATCTGCGCATGTCTCCAACTTCTATTGTCTTGGACAAATTTGGATAATTTTGAAAGGATAATTTCTAACTGTTCGTACTTCTGCACTCGACTGTAATGCTCCGAAAAACTTTGGGGAGACTATGAGAACTCTCTTTATGAGAGAGGTAACCCTAATCCAGGTTAAAACCATAATTGAGGCCACTTCCTTCCAGCGGTTTGTGCATACTCGTCATGTTATCACTTGCTGTTCTTCACTAAATGTTATCAGTAAAAGGAAATTATCAAGAATGTGATGGTGAAAGACCTGCTTCTATATTTTATAGTGTCCAGGAAGTGGGAGATTTACAACATCAATTACTCCATTGTCTATGCTACTTATGGACACAGCAGTTCCTATGAACCTGAGACGGGCAAGATCTATATATATGGAGGACATAGAAAGCCCAGAGGTCATGAACTCTCTAGTGACTTGAATGTTTATGAACCAGCAAAAAAGAAATGGTAAGGGCCTCCACAGACGAGATGAATAGTTGTCGACAACTACTTTTTATCGACAACTAAATGTGGTTGACAACCAAAAAACATTGTCTGTGGGACAAGTTGTCGACAACTAAATGTGAAAATTTTAAGTTGTTGATGACTAGCAATTTCACTTCTGAAAAAGGGAGACTGCTCAGTTGTCAACAACAGATTGTTGTCGACAACTTCACGTCCAACCATTTTTTCTCGTCTGTGGGGATGAATCATTTAGTTGTCGACAACTATCATCTTGAAATGTACAATAAGCATGCATAGAGAAAGCTAGTTCCCAAGCTCTCACTGATTTTGTGGAATGCTTCATTGGATCACAAAAAGTAATTGACCACATTAATTATTTTAATTAGTTGTCGATAAAAAATAGTTGTTGATAACTAATCATCTCATCTGTGGAGATCCTAAGGCAATCATTTTTTATGTTGTTGTTGTTGATGATGATGATGATGATGATGATGAATTGTAAATATTACGATATCCAGCCAGCTCATGCGGCTGCCATGTAATATAAATAAAGCTATCTCTATCTCTATCTCTATCTATCTAACATGTTGATGTTGATAAAAATGGTAGTGGTGGTCATGTCCAAGGATGCAATTGATAAAAGTCAAAAGCCTTATTTATAGGACATCCTTTTATTGCATAGCACCCCTAAATCTGAGCACGCAGGCCCGTTATTTTTGGCATGGCACCCTTATCAGGCAGACCAGGGCCCATTTCTCAAAAGACCCGATAACTTTACGGACCCTTTAACCTAAATAAATCGAATAAGTTAACAGGTCCATAAAGTTATCGGGTCTTTTGAGAAACGGGCCCCAAGGAATACCTCATTTTGCTCACCAAAGTCTAGGTCTGCAAATTTTCTGTTCAGAATTATGATAATACAAAAGAATCAGTCATGGTGTCCAGATTTAGTAGTAAGGATCCTGCTATAAAAAGGTCATTGTTCCACAGTGTTACAGACACACCCTACTACAGGTTCATAACTTGTGTTGATACATGTAAATTGGGTTTCAATCAAATTTTCAATAACTAGTAACATTGAATATTATTTTATATTAAAGGTTTACACTATTATCCAATGGCTTTCATTGTTTCCTTCATTAAAGTAGGCTTCAATGAAATTTAAATTCAATAACTAATAACATTGAATATTATTTTATATTTAAGGTTTACACTATTGTCTAGTGGCTTTCAACGTTTCCTTCATACTTCTGTGCTGATTGGTAATCTGTTAATAATATTTGGTGGGAATACTCATAATGATACAGCCAGTGACTCAAGTAAAAAAGCCAAGTGTTTCTCTCATGATGCTCTCATGTATGACACACGTAAGTATAGTACAGTGCAACTTTTACTTACTCATATTGTCAGAAATTGAACGTGACTAAGTTGACCCCTAGACCCTAATCGGAAATAGAAGTATTTACAAAAATTAGTAAACACTTTAGTCTTATAAGAACTCACGCATGTAATAGTATAGTCAATAAAGGAGAAAGTGCATTGTGAGAGAAGTGACTGTGAAATCTTAGTGAACTCAAAACTTACACAGGATAGCATTCCTGAAAATATAAGAGAATTAGGGAAAGGTGAAATGCCTTAGTGTATGCCATATATGTATGAGAGACAGAGAAAAGCACCCACCCCTGACTTAAGTGGGGCTTGAACACAACTCTTTGGGATACATGTCCAGTGCTCTACCAACTGCACTGTCACCGATAAAAACCGGGGCAGATTTAGGGGAGGGGTGCTGGGGGTGTGCACCCCCTCCTGAGACAACTTTGAGTCCCTTTTTCTCATTATTTTTCCAAAATATCCTATTGGCAGTTTCCAATTTATATGATGGTACACCCCTCCTGAAGATAATCCTGGATCCACCCCTGTTATCACCACTGTATCGGTTTGAGAAAAGATGAACAAATCAGTGAAAAGATCACTTGCACTTCACTAAGTGTATGAGTTGAGTTCTAGCTGCCACCCATGTCATGAGATAATCAACTATACTTGTAAGTCTTACAAGTATAGTAAGTTGATTATTTCATGACATGGGTGACAGCTAGAACTCAACGCATATATGACCCCGCAAAAAGAGGACCCTAACTTCACATATAGAGTTTAACTAACTATAGAGTTAACTAAGTTAAAGTGCCTCACCAACTATCTCTATATGTGAGGTTAGGGTCCTATTTTTGCTGGGTCATATATTTGTTGAGGTCTAGCTTCCACTCTGACACAAGAAGTGTTCTCTGAGTATTTGAATGTGTTCACTGTCGTATATTGTGTATATAGTTATGTAGTTTCATGACTCAAAATTGTCAGTTCCACTCTTATGAAATGACATTCTTTGCCCTAATTTACCTTCTCGCTGTTACATTGACAGTGCAAAATGTCTACTATCGGCGCCTTTTTGAATTGACACACTTTCAAAAAAATGATGAAAATTCTACGTTTATGAATTGTGACTTTTTCCCCCTCGCCCCCTAAGCAATGTTGTCTACTGGTCAGATTCCAGGGTGGGAGACTTTTCTCACTTCAACATTGAATAGGGGAGGGGGAATGACTGAATTAAAAAAACTAAGTCACCAGTGAGGACAAATTTAGTAAGATAGGTCATTTTCTTCCAGAAATGTGTCATTCAAAAAGGCGCTGATTGTAGACTAGATAACAGTCTATGTATGTATGAATGAGGTCTGGGCTTATTATGCACTTTTTGGCTTCAGTTCTTAATTTCCAGTTTGTTTCAATTTAGGTTGTAACATCTGGACTAAATTGTCTACAAAATCACTGACAAGCTTAAATGCAAGATATGGTCATGCTGCTGTACAAGCTAATGGGTATAGTAACACAACACAATTGCTGCTATGTTAGCTATTTTATACCTTTATGTACTTGCATAGCAATAATTTTATGGACTTAAATTGTCTTTTCAGATAGATTTCAGGTGGTAAAATAAAATGTTGATAATGTTTGTGGATAATGATTGTAGTGCCAGTGTGGAATAAATGATGATGATGATGATTATGACATTGGTGGTTTTGGTGGGTGATGATGATGGTGATTACCACAATAGTGGTGGTGGTAAATAATGATTGTCATAAATGAATGACAGCTATCAATATTGTATCTATTTTACAGCATGATGTATATTTTTGGAGGGTTTCAAGGCACAATGCTGAATGACATACTGACATATACTGCAGGTTAGTGCCATTTATGCCATCATATAATGCAGTAATTGCAAGTTCGTATCCTACTGCAATCTCAGGAACTTTGTTGTGGGCTTATGTCATGTTCTGCTTAGAAGATGGGTTTCCAGAAAACATGATCTCTGTCCACATCAGCTGTATCATTGTTGTACTTCTAATTAGTGATAACTTGTTTTATGACTCATTCTCCATCATGTTCTTGTTCTCTAGGTGATTGTTCTGTGCATAAGAACAGGACATCCTGTTTACAGGCATATCATACCCATGGGTGTGTCAGACACACCAAAACAGGGACTTGTATTGGTCCTCTTGAAGCTGGATCCTATAGTTCCAGTGAGTTAGAAAGACCAGCCTGTCCAGGTAGGCATAATGTATCACTTAACAAATAGATTCCGTTTTGCCGTGCATGTGTGCTGTAATCAGTGCACAGATGACATCAAAATGTGGTGAGAACAATTTTAAAGTACACCACAAGACTTTGTTTTATATCATATTTATTGAGTCAGAGGGTGGGTGAGATTGCTCAATAATGCCATCTATGAACTCGTGTGTACTATAATCATACATGGTTCTCAATCAATCAGAGCGCGGCAGGAGTCCATTACTAGGAGTGCGAATCTCTAAATTTGGTCGCTCACCAGCACAGTCAGATAAGAAGCTATTTTTAGATCGAGTGCACGGAGGTTGCTATGACAGCTGCATTTCGTGACATGACCAAAACGTGACTGAAATCACAGCTGTGCGAAGAGTCGATCCTGTCAGTCAAAGCTGCCAGTCAGAACTTTGCGAAGTTTTACAATTATTTTGAGACCTTCTTTATAAATACTGTCAACGACTTTCTGGAAAGCAAGTATTTTCATGTAGTACATATCATGAGTTAGGACTACAACTATTTCGTAGCTCTTTTGATGGAATCAAAAATTGAGTGGGACAAAAGTTTAGTTCAACTTCAACGCTTTTAAAACTGTAAGTTTATACTATTCCTGCGATTTTTTGTGAAATGTTTGGTTATTAATGCTTAAAGGACACTCTTTCCAAGACCTGATAACAATGTTTTATTTGTGAAAGATCTACAAGACAAAAAGTACAAAATTATAACTCTTTCCTCGTGGTTTATCAGAGCAAAAACAGCCGTGTGAAAAGCCGATGGTAAGCAGTGTACATTTATGAGTCTAAATAATGTTTTTTTAAATTTTTTTCAATGAAAAATATCATTTTCTTTACAAAAGTTTTGTCAACCATTATTGTCATTTCCATTCTGCATGAAATCTGATATTTCAAGCCGTAAAGATGAGAAAACACCTACAATTTATTCGGCGGCTTTGTCATTAATGACAAAATCAGTTAAAGCTTTATAGTCTGTAATTGTTGGTGACTGGTTTGACATTTTGAATATATTTAAGGTATGAATATCATCGTTTTCCTAACGGTTGCCAAAAAAAAATAAAATGTTTTGTGAGTTGTTTTACACCAACATCAACATCTCTAGCTCTCCGGGTAAAAGTCACGCGAAATTTTGTGATTTTCACGGCCGGACTCTGTAAATGCTATGAACCTGGCGGTTTTGTTAATAGCTATCAATTTTCGAGGCAAAAGCAATTAGACTTACAATGTTTGTGGTCATTCTAATGGCTCAAAAATGAAAAAATATAGTATTCTCTTTTCAAAAATCTTCACAAAGTTTGACTTTGCTTTGCGTGACTGATGACAGCCAATCAGAAAGCGAGAAAATTACAAGTTGTGGTTTTGCTTCCGCAATGTCATATTCTAAAAATAGCTTCTTATCTGACTGTGCTGGTGATAGAACTAGTACAGAACATTCACACTCCTAGTAATGGACTCCTGAGCGCGGGTAATATATACCAAAATAATATTATAATTATAAAAAAGTATACCGTAATCATTATTTTGTACTGGAAGAGTGCAGTAAAATATTATGAACACCAGTGATGCAGTGTCCTCAAAAACGGTTGTTGATGTACCCTGTGAGCAGTGGTTATGTTTCTAATCCCTCAGTGTAGCAAGGGTGAAAGTAACTGCTGCCAGCTGGCGTGATTAATTAAAATGATATATTCAACAAAATTATCACTTACATGGCACTATATTTGCAAGGTATGGTTGGCATGCAAAGATGATGTTTTGCTACATCATAAAAAGTCATGATGGCCAACAGAGGTCCCCCCTCACTCACTGGCAATGCTGAGGATCAGAAAACTATGCTCTCAGGATGTTGTTGATGATGATGATGTTGATGATGATGATGATGATGATGATGATGTTATTTCATTGTAGCCAATCCCAAGAAGTGTTCTTTATACCATACTTGTAACCAGTGTTTGTCCAGTTTATTTTCCTGCCAGTGGTGTAATGGCAAATGTCAGGAACATGATGATAGCTGTATTACAAAGGTAACTCCAAAAACCTCAGTCTTTACAGCTATGCAACAATGAATTCCATTTGAAAAGAGCATAGAACATCAATGTGTGGTTCTCTGCTTCCATCTAAAATATCTACAGTCCTTAGCAAGTATAGCTCAGTTGGTGTGTGCAGCTTTCTGATGTGAGAGGTCCTGAGAACAATTTGTAGTGACCTCACAGTTGTTTCAACTTCTTTGCATTCTGTATAGCTTTAAGTAACTAAATGCCCTTATCAAACTATAAATAATTCATGAGAAAACACAATAGAAAATCATAACCATGAAGGAGTTTTTAAATCAGCAAGAGATTCATCCTGATTTGCATGTAACTTTAACTTGACTTTACTTTACCCACCATGAAGGGAATTTGTAAGAGGACACCCCTACCACCTAAAACTTTCAATTTTCGTAATAACAAAGTCTGTAGTTTTGTTCAATCTCTGACCCCCTCCTCTCTCCCCTCCAGAATTTCCAATTTTCTCTATGGTAGGGTATCGAAATTTTTTGGGATTATCATACTGACAGCGAAGAGATACAAAAATTTCTTTGAATTCAATAGGATGCTTATAAGTACACTGTTAGTTTGCACCACATTTTTGGAAAATCTCTGAGTCCAGAAAAAAGCATAAAAGTCAGACATTGTTTCTCTATTGAAGAGGGGGTATATTTTATGTAGTGCTTGCTTCTTGTCTGGAATTCTTGTCTGTTTTTGCAATTTCTCATTGGAACAAGGTCACAAATTCGCTGGTAATGCCATAATTTTTCAATTCAATGGATCCTTCCCCCCCAAGTGGTCATTTTATATCTCAAACATTAATTTTTAGTTTCTTTTACAGTCACTCATTACTGATGAAAAGAAATGTCCTGTCGTACATGATAATTGTCCAGGTAAGATGTCCAAATTAACTGTATTTTGTGACAAAATACAAAATGAAATAGTTATTAAATAACATTTGATTTTCATTATTAAATCAATATCACAGTCTCCATTGATTACAATATTTTTCTATTTATGAAATCTTAGCTGCAGGTTGTGTTCATACACCATGTCATAACTATTCATCATGTGAAGGCTGCGTCAGCAACAAAAAGTGTATCTGGTGTGAATCTCAGCAGCAATGTGTTGGTTTACATGCTTATGTGGTGTCATTTCCTTATGGACAATGTCATGAGTGGACCAATGAAAAATGTTCAGGTATATAGTCTGTCTGTCTGTCTGTCTGTCTGACTTTTGTCTGTCTTCCTGTCTGTCTGTCTGACTTTTGTCTGTCTGTCTGTCTGTCTGACTTTTGTCTGTCTGTCTGTCTGTCTGTCTGACTTTTGTCTTTCTGTCTGTCTGTCTAACTTTTGTTTGTCTGTCTGTCTGACTGACTTTCTGTCTGTCTGACGTTCTGTCTGTCTGCCTGTCTGTTTGTCAGCCTGTCTGTCTGTCTGACTTTCTGTCTGTCTGTCTGTCTGACTTTTGTCTGTCTGTCTGACTTTTGTCTGTCTGTCTGACTTTCTGTATAGCACTTTCTCTCTGTCTGTCTGAATTTCTGTCTGTGTCTTTCTGATTTTTCTGTCTGTCTGTCTGTCTGTCTGACTTTGTCTCTGCCACTGAAATATTTATTGGCCATTGCTTGGGAGTCTTATGTCTTCATCAGCTAAGTTTCCAAGTGCACACATACAGCATTAGACTGTCTATAATCAGGTGCAGATCCAGGATTATCTATCAGAAGAATGTAGCATTATAGAAATCAGCAATCTTTCAGAGGATATTTTAAAAAAGTATGGAGAAGAAATTAAAAGGGCCCAAAGTTGTCTCAGAGAGGAGGCACATACCCTCCTACACACCCCTCCCTTAATGTTGCTCCTGTATAATGCAAACAGGAGTGAGATTGTTTTTGGACAGTCAGATTGTTTTTGGAAAGTGATTATTAATCGAAATGCCCGTATTTTTTCGATTAATAATCGAGTTTGACATGCCAAATTCATTCTGAGCTCGCAAGTCGATAGACTGCTCATTTCAAAAAGCAGTTGAGTGAATTTTCAGGACCGGAGCCGAAAACTGACAATTTAGTTTATGATTTTAAAGAAGAGCGAGGAACAAGGTGTCTGCTTTTTAATACGCGTACGAAAGCAGAATCTTCATAAAACTTTAATTCTTTGTTCTGTAAAATGTATTGTGAAGACTTTTACTTTTTTGACGTTCTCAAAAAATTTCTAATCACATTATTTTCTGGTTGGCTGCAGTGGTTGTCTTCAGAAGTTTCTTCAGAAGTGGACTTGGAAAGCCAATTTGAAGTCAGCTAATTTTTTTGTTTACATATAATGACAGCCAATCATCAAGCGAGAAACGTTTTCTGTTTCTCCGCCCGCTTTTCTCCGCCCTCATTTGCATATTGATCAAGTACGCTTCAAAAATGCATTTTTGTTTATCAGTGTCAGTAGTTTTATAATTCACAAATCAAAGGTTATAAATTACACAAGTTAAATTACACAAGTTTATAATAATCTGGAGGGTTTTTTTTGCGTTAATTCACTTTCAAAAACAAATAAATATATTTTTCCTTTTTTACGTTTTTCTCCGCCCTCATTTATCAAGTACGATTCAAAAATGTTTTTTTGTTTATCAGTGTCGGTAATTTCAAAACTACGCAAGTTAAATTACACAAGTTTATAATAATCCGGATTTTTTTTTCACGTGAATTCACTTTCAAAAACAAACAAAATAATATTTTTTTTCCTATTTTACATTAGAAAATTTTCATTCACTTTGTCTGACTTCCAGGTTCTCTTGACTTGGAAAGCCAATTTGAAGTCGAATTTTTTGACCAATCATGGTGTGTTTAAGTAGAGACAGCCAATCACCATGCGAGAATTACTTTCTGTTTCTCCGCCCTCTTTTCTCCGCCCTAATTTGCATATAGGTACGATTCAAAAATGAATGTTGGTAGCTTCACAAATCAAAAGTTATAAATTACACAAGTTTATAATTTTACAGAGTTTTGTTCGCGTGAATGTACAAAATCCTGTACAATTTTTAACTCAGAAGTTTAGAGACAAAAATGAAAATGTTTTGCTTTAGTTTAGAGAGTGCATATATAGGCAGAGAAAAGAGGGCGGAGAAAAGAAAGTAATTCTCGCATGGTGATTGGCTGTCTCTACTTAAACACACCATGATTGGTGAAAAAATGAGTCGACTTCAAACTGGCTTTCCAAGTCAAGAGAACCTGGAAGTCAAAGAACGTAAAAGAGGAAAAATATATTTGTTTGTTTTTGAAAGTGAATTCACACGAAAAAAAACTCCGCATTATTATAAATTTGTGTAATTTAACTTGTATAATTTATAAGTTTTGATTTGTGAATTATAAAATATACAAAAATGCATTTTTGAAGCGTACTTGATCAATATGCAAATGAGGGCGGAGAAAAGCGGGCGGAGAAACAGAAAACGTTTTCGCTTGATGATTGGCTGTCATTTTATGTAAACAAACGATGATTGGTCAAAAAATGAGTCGACTTCAAACTGGCTTTCCAAGTCAAGAGAACCTGGAAGTCAAAGACAAAGTGAATGAAAATTTTCTAGAACGTAAAAAAGGAAAAATATATTTGTTTGTTTTTGAAAGTGAATTCATGCGAAAAAAAACTCCAGATTATTATAAAATTTAACGTGTGTAATTTATAACTTTTGATTTGTGAATTATAAAACTACTGACACTGATAAACAAAAAGCGTACTTGATCAATATGCAAATGAGGGCGGAGAAAAGCGGGCGGAGAAACAGAAAACGTTTCTCGCTTGATGATTGGCTGTCATTATATGTAAACAAAAAAACGAGCTGACTTCAAATTGGCTTTCCAAGTCCAGGAAAACTTTTAAAGACAACCACAGCAACCAACCAGAAAACAAAGTGATTAGAAATTTTTGAGAACGTCAAAAAAGTAAAAATGTTCGTACGCGTAAAAAGCAGAATCTTCATATACGCATTTTTCGATTAATAAACGAATTTGGCACGTCAAACTCGATTATTAATTGAAAAATACGGGCATTTCGGTTAATAATCACTTTCCAAAAACAATCTGACTGTCCAAAAACAATCTGACTCCTGTTTCAATTACAATCATCTTTGTCACCCTAGAAGTTCGCTGTAAATCTATGAAGATGTGCAATTACTGTCACACTTTACCTGGGTGTGGCTGGTGTGATGATGGCTCAGGTACAGGTCTTGGTCAATGTATGGATGGTGGTGATGATGGACCATTTACAACATCAAGCAATTCAAGTTTAGTTCCTTCAAACCAGTGTCAACCAAAGAATAGCAAAAAGAGGTGGTTCTTCGTAGAATGTCCTGGTGAGTACATCCCATGCTGGATACCTAACTAATAGTTGAAGGGTTCCCTATGAAAATGGCCCATGATGATTTTTAATTTCCAGTGGTATAAAATGATACCAATTAACTTTCCTACCCCCCCCCCCCCCAAAAAAAAGAAAAAGAAAAAAGAAAAAAAGAAGAAAAGAAAAAAGAAAAAGAAAAAAGAAAAAAAAAATCAATGTCTGGACATCCATCAAAACATCACTTAGGTCATTTTCACAGAGAACCCTTCAGTTAGTAGTAGATTCTAAACTCATTGTTTTGTATTGTTCCAACTAGTATACACTAAATAGGCCAGTTCATGCTGTTGTGCACCATTTTGAATTGGGATAAAAGTGGCAAAATCTATAGAAATGTGGATCATTTTGACTTCCTGTAACTTAACTTGTAGCCTTCCAATATTCTTCATATTATAGCATCAACTATTTTGTTCTATTTACAGTTTGTCAGTGTAATGGTCACAGTACATGTGATGAAAAAGGGCAATGTAAAGAATGCCAACACAACTCTAATGGTAAAATACAATGAGTATTTGTATTTATAAGCTTTCATTTTATGGCAAAAAGCTTCTTTTACTTCTGCTAGAATTTTTGTTCAACTTTTGGGCAAGTTTTATCTGTAGGTCACACAGATTACTATTTGATGTTGGTAGACTTTGACTCTAAGTTGAAATCAAAGTCCCAGTTTTCATACATATTTTTCTTTATAACTTTGAGATTGACTTACAGCCATTGCAGATCTGCAGATCTGCTGCATGGTAGTTTGAACACAGGCTTACCAGTTAATTATCTGTGGGTTTGGGCTACCTGTGGTATGTTAACATACTGATTTTATGGAGTTTGAAATCTTGAAGGTTTGACCTTCCAATGACTGTTGAAATTCGCCTTCCACAAAACCACTTAAAACTACCCCTAGAAGCCAAGAAATCCACTCAAAAATAAATTTTGACATTTTTCACAATAAAAGATTTCAAATGAAGAAAATATTTGAACTCAATAAAACTGGTACAGTAACATACCACAGGTAGCCCAAAGCCGCAGATAAATAATCTGGTAAGCCTCTGGTTTCAAGGCTTGAATAAAACCCCTCCCCCTTTCCCCTCATCAGCATTAGACTTCCAGTTTTTTAACCTGTGTCACCAAATAAAAAATTATGTAATTGGACTCACTGTTACATTTCATTTAGGTACCCACTGTCAGACCTGTGCTACTGGTTACTATGGTGATGCAAAGAATGGTGGCACTTGTCAGCGTAAGTGGAAAAAACACAATTTTCTACTTGATACTAGGCTAACAGACATGTAAAACAAAAGAAATGGCTGGTGGGCTGGCCTTTTGCTCTTTTTTCCTGGTAGCCTCAAGCTAATTTGAAAGTGGTCTTTGAGAATAGCTGTCTGTCTGTCTGTCTATCTGTCTGTCTGTCTGTCTCTTGATAAATTTAACAAAAATTTACTATTTTTGCACCCATGTCTGTACTTCTCCTACGAACTTAAAGATTTCTTCAATAGTTTTTCTTTATTGTTTTCAGCCTGTCAGTGCAATCAACATGGTAATACTTGTAACCCAGAGTCTGGAGTTTGTAATTGTCGCACTAAAGGAGTTGGAGGAAATAAATGTGAACTGTAAGTTGACGATATGGATCAATGCCAGTGATATTAGTTATTGAAGGGGCCTTGTTATTATCAGTTTTTCTCTTGGGATATAAGCATAAGCAACATACACAGACTCAGCAAGGCAATGCTCATTAGCAGTGCTTGTCTTTTCTCGCACCTATGTGATAAAAGTAATACCAAGTCGTACAATTGCTATATGTTTATGCTTAAGTCACCTGTAAAAATCAGGCTTCTTGTCCTTGAAAGACATTTAATTTGAACAGCAATCACTGTCTTGACTCTTCAATTGTTGTCCATTGTGGCGCCAATGTAATGATAATAATATTGCATACTGATACAGCTGATACTGATACTCTATCATGTTTAATAATAGATGTGAGCATCTTAAGAGTTACTATGGTAACAGCACAAATGGAGGACACTGTTATTGTAAGTATTAAATCTTATAACCCAAAACAGACCTGCCACTCTCTCCTCCTCCTCTTTCTCCTCCTCCTCCTCCCCCTCTTCCTCCTCCTCCTTTCTGTCCATATTTAAGGAATATAAAACGCGCGCGCATGTCTCTGTACTGTGATATAAACACGATGGAAGATGTAGAGCAAGAGAAAAGCAAGCTTAGGAACACGAGGCATAGCCGAGTGTTTCTCTTGCTTTTCGAGTGCTCTACATCTTCCAGAGTGTTTATATCACAGTACAGAGACATAAGCGATCGTTTTATATTGCTTTTATAAAATATTTTCGACGTTTTTTGAGCAAGCCATGTCTCTGTCCTCTGATATAAACATGGTAGCCAGCCAATCAGCACGCGCGTTATATCTCAAATATTTTATAACAAGATATATTGAATGAGCTTTTATCACATAATTCCAAAAGTCTCCAAAACTCACAGGAATTATCATAACTGTAAAGAGTATGTCAAAATTAGTAAAACTGTGAAGTTTAAATGGAGTAAGTTCAAAACTCACGAAGATATGAACCTACCAGCAAAGGTTTTCTTACAAAATTCACACTTTTCAAAAATCATATCTTCACAAGATTTGAATTTATTTCCTTCAAACTTCATTGTTTTGCCAATTTTATTTGTAATTATTTTTTGGATAAGGCTCAACTTTGAAATTAATTTAATAAGAAAGACAAACGCAAATGTTGTACAACGTTTTGACATCAGAGAGATATATATTCATCCTTGCTCAATAAAGACCATTACTTGGTAATGACATCGGAAGATGTCGAAACGTTGTACAACATTTGCGTTTGTCTTTCTTATTAATTATTTTTTTGTTTTTCTAATTTAAAAATACCTGATAAAAGCTTATTTGTAAATATCTCAAAAGTGGTAAAATAAGCCCCCTCCCCCCCTTTTTCCAAGGTCCCGACAACAGTCCTGTAAGACTTACAGTACTAATTATGTAATCTAGTTAAGTATACTGATATATTCCCTATTGCTTGTTTTATAGACAACCTAACAAGTGGTTATATGTTCACCTTTAACGTCACGGGATATACTGGAGTCAGCTTCCTAAACGTCCCCAAAAGAGTGAGTATAGTGAATTTACATCAAAAGCCTCACCTGTCGTCAATTTGTAGTGACGATGAGTAATGTTAATAATAGTGATGGTTGATGGTGGTGATGGTATAAGTGGTCCCAGTGTTTGTTGAAGATGAAGGGTGGTAGCCAGAGTAGGTAGTGGTGTCTGCAGGTGGTAGATGATGGTGGTTGGTGAGGTGATTTTTCTAGTGGTTGATGGTGATGATGATGATGATGATGATGATGATGACTGGTGCTGGTAGTACAGAGAAAGTAAGGGTGATGGTCAGAGTAGGTAGGTGGTAGTTTAGTTGGTAGATGATGTGGTTAGCTACTGAGGTGGTTGTCCTAGTGGTTGTTGATGATGATGATGATGATGATGATGACGATGACTGGTGCTGATAGTACAGAGGAAGTAGGGTTGATGGTCAGAGTAGATGGTAGTTTAGGTGGTAGATGATGTGGTTAGCTACTGAGGTGGTTGTCCTAGTGGTTGATGATGATGATGATGATAATGACTGGTGCTGGTAGTACAGAGAAAGTAAGGGTGATGGTCAGAGTAGGTGGTAGTTTAGGTGGTAGATGATGTGGTTAGCTACTGAGGTGGGTTTCCTAGTGGTTGATGATGATGATGATGATGATGATGACTGGTGCTGGTAGTACAGAGAAAGTAAGGGTGATGGTCAGAGTAGGTGGTAGTTTAGGTGGTAGATGATGTGGTTAGCTACTGAGGTGGGTTTCCTAGTGGTTGATGATGATGATGATGATGATGATGACTGGTGCTGGTAGTACAAAGGAAGTAAGGGCGATGGTCAAAATAGATGGTAGTTTAGGTGGTAGATGATGTGGTCAGCTACTGAGGTGCTTGTCCTAGTTGTTGATGATGAGGATGAGGAGGAGGAGGAGGAGGAGGATGACGATGACTGGTGCTGATAGTACAAAGGAAGTAAGGGCAATGGTCAGAGTAGGTGGTACTTTAGGTATGGTGTGGTTAGCTACTGAGGTGGTTGTCCTTGTGGTGATGATGATGATGATGATGATGATGATGATGATGATGACTGGTGCTGATAGTACAGAGGAAGTAGGGGCGATGGTCAGAGCTCAGCTACGGAGGTGGTTGTCCAAGTGGATGATGATGATGATGATGACGATGATGATAACTGGTGCTTATAGTACAGAGGAATTGGGAGTGATGGTCAAAGTAGGTGGTAGTTTAGGTGGTAGACGATGTGGTCAGCTTCAGAGGTGATTGTCCTAGTTGTTGTTGATGATGATGATGATGTTTATGATGATAATGACTGGTGTTGATAGTACAGATAAAGTAAGGGTGATGGTCATAGTAGGTGGTAGATGATGTGATCAGCTACGGAGATGGTTGTCTTTGTTGTTGTTGTTGTTGATGATGATGATGATGATGATTACAGTGGTACTGCTATGGTGGTGGCGATTGTTGATAATAGTGGCAGTTAGCTAATCAATCCTTTATAAATTTTATCTTAGAGTGACCGCAATGTGCTATTTTCTATCAAAGCTATTGGTGGTGAAGCTATGATGAACATGTCTTTCAAAACTAGTATGTTTCTCCTCAATTTTTATCAATATAGTTCTTATCTTCATATTCTTCCTTCATTCCTCAATTCACACTAATAATACCATATCCCTCATCGCTTCGTGCCTACACGTTACCTCTGTGATTCCGTGCTGGATTCTCATAGAGCAGATTTCGTATGAGTGTCAAACGGACCGCGCCGTGCCGCGACCATGTCAGTGCCGTGATGTCTATAAAAACATTCGAAATTCTTGTCGTAACTGTGCCGTGACCGTGCGGTGCCGTTTTCACAGTCATACGAAATCTGCTCTATGTGGGCACCTCGTGTGACTTGTTTTGAGGATTTTTTTGTGGATCCTCTGGTCTTCCTCCCTCAGTAAAATGACTAGTGAGCCGAGAATTGTATGCAAAGAATATTAGTATGTAATGTAATGAAAGACCATGTAGCACTGAGATAGATTGAAGTGGAAGTTTGAAAGAAAGATACAGTGCAAGAAGAGAAATCCCACCAAGGAAATGAGCGGTGACCGTACGGTCTATTGCCCTAACAAAGCAGAGAAAGAAATTCTCTGACCTCGGTGGAATTCAAACCCACGATCCCTGGATTTGTACGCCAGTGCTCTACCAACTGAGCTACGAGGTCAACTGTCTTTTCTTGAGACATTTGTGGGTATCGAATCCCACCGAGGTCAGGAAATTTTTCTCTCTGGTTTGTTAGGGCCATAGATCGAAGAATCACCGCTCGGGAAGTTTCCCTGGTGGGATTTCTCTTCTAGCACTGCATCTTTCATCCAAACTTCCACTTCTTAGTATGTAATAGTGGTAGTACAGTGTCCCCATTTGGTGCGAAAGTGCTAGAAAGCTGTAGAACACATTGGACACTTAAGGCGCTGTTACACTGTGCAATTTTCTCAGCAACTTGTCTCGCAACGGCGTTGCGATACAAGTTGCTGGAGGATTGCACAGTGTAACAGGGGCTGTCTCGCATTTTTGTTGTTGTTGTTGTTGTTGTTGCGCGTAGCGTTGCATGAAGTAGCTCAGGTCTACTTTTCGCAACGCATTGCAGCAACTTGCAATGCCATTGCACAGTGTATCACCCCTCCAGCAACTTTTTCTACGAGCGCATGCGCAATTTCTCATTTCGCTCTGAGGAGCCATCTTGAATCTCGCTCCCAGCTTGCCTCGGCCAAAAATATTGCAAGTTGCTGGGGAAAATTCCACAGTGTAACAGCGCCTTTATATAAACAGTAATTTTTTTCTGTTCTAAGTTTTCTTTTTCCTAATAATTGTATTTGATATTTCAGAATATAGTTCTGAGAATTTCATTATGAAGGGTAAAAGCCTTGGTGAAATAGAGAAGACTTTCAAACATGATAAATATGTCTTTGGCTCATCAGACCGTCTGACATTTTACGTGTACATCTATGATGTCAAAGGCAATTGTAGGGTGGAGGTAGGTGACCTTTGGTGTCTAGCCGCCGATATTCCTATTACACTTCAATGACTGCGAATATTCTAGCCCGCGTTGCTGGCGGTCTGCGGTTTTGGGGACAAACCGCAGACCGTCAGCAACGCAGGCTACGAATATTCAGGCTGCAGATTAAAGAAATTTGGGTAAGTACTTCATGGCTGAATGCCATATAGTCGTCTTCCTAATATTTACTCTAAACCTAACCAAGAACGACTATGTGGACATTCAGCCATGAAGTATAAACCGAAATTTGGCAAGTTTCTATGAATGCACCTTTCGCGAATAGCCATTTTTCCCCCGGGGGGGAAGGGCGGGGGGACCCCGATATATTTTGGATGGGGATGCTCGTCGTACCTGTTGAGGGTCAACATCATTAATCTGGTGCCTTTTATTGTGTCTCGAATATTATTGGACTACCAGAGACTAAGCTGGTACCTTTAAGGGTGTTTTCAGTAAATAAGATGTCCTCATTTATCTTTAGAAGTAGGAGTTCGAAGATTCTGTCTTTAATACCATTAAAACTGAGAAGTTACATTTTTTTGAGTTGGTACCTTTTAGGGGTAAGGAGCATGTGTTGCCACACCCAGCTGGACAAGACTTGAGTACCTTTAAGGGTTCATTTTTAAAATGTCCGACGAGCATCTCCACCTTTCTATATATAGGAGTCCCCCCCCCCGGCAATTCTTTTTTCAAGATTGCATGCGCAATTAAAATATATGCAAAAATAGTCATGAGCAAAAGGGCTATTAGCACTTCAAATTGAGGTTGAACTTGAAGCTTTCATGTATTTATTGTGTTTATCAAGTGGATCGAAGCAAATTCAGAAAAGGTCTCTTATTGTACCTTTTTCGTAGTAAATTGAAGTAGTTCATCTATAGGGCCACTTTTGTTTTGTTTTTGTTTTTCTTTTCTTTTCTTTTCTTTTCTTTTCTTTTCTTTTCTTTTCTTTTCTTTTCTTTTCTTTTCTTTTCTTTTCTTTTCTTTTCTTTTCTTTTCTTTTTTTTCCTTTCCTTTTCCTTTTCTTTTCCTTTCCTTTCCTTTCCTTTCCTTTTCTTTCCATTTCTTTACTTTCCATTCCTTTCCATTCCTTTCCTTTCCCGTTTTCTTTTCTTTCCCTGGCATCAATGACCATATCTATTATCTTTATTATTAGATTTCCTTTTCTCAAGGATCGCCATTTGCTCTTCTCAAGTTCTTTTTGACATTTTTCGGGTAAGTCTTTGTAAACTGATAAACGTCGAGAGAAATAGAAGCATGAGTGAGTGTTCTTAACCATGTTTTCTTGTTACAGATGTTTCTTTTCAATTCTGGTGGTTACTTTTGTTGCCTGGAAAATACGAGTTCGCTACAATCGTTACGTCATGAGGAGGGTAAGTGTTTTGATTATCATAGAGCAGATTCGATATGAGTGTGAAACGGATCTCGCCATGCCATGGCCGTGGCAGGGCTATGTTGTCTATAAAAACATAAGAAATTCTTGCCGTAACCTTGCCGTGACCATGCAGTACCGTTTTCACAGTCATACGAAATCTACTCTAACAGAGTGATTTAGCAAACGCAACGTGACGCGAGAACAGAAATCGAGATGACGAACGTATCACATTCGTTCGTTGTGTGACTACCGTGACAACGTCGCAACGTTATTTTAAAAACGCCATTTCGCTTGTTTTCACGTCCTCTTCTTGATGTCGGCGACGTTAATGGTCATTTCGTACAAAATTCGTCAGCGCACGCGCCGTCCTCTTTCACGTCGTGTTGTGTTTTCTAAATCACTCTAACTTGACGATGACGACGACAACGCAACGTTGACGTTGTCTGACGACAACGATGATGACACGACGGCGGCGATGATGGTGATGTTTTGTTGATGGTTACCATGAGGATATCACATCCAGTCTAGCTTTTTTATGGCCGGCACCCTTTTCTCTGCCTTTTTGGTTTGTTTCAAATTTCATTATCAACGGCCGCTGATATTTTCATTCTCCCTCAATAAGGGGAAAAAATGCATGTTATTATTGAGGACACAAGATGCAACGCAGAGTTGGACCGTGAGTCCACCCCTTTAATAGTTGCGTGCAAAAGTTGAGCAGTAGGTTTAGGCTCGAGTTCTACTCTAGTTTTGCGCACAACATTGCAAGGTTGGACACAGTGCAACTGTATTGTGCGTAGTGTTGTAGAAAAAGCTGCATTTTGTGTCCAGGCGTTTAGTTTATGGACTAAACTCCTAATTTATTACTTTGTCTATTTGTCTATTTAGTTATACTGATACCGTTTTCTTTCCTTTCTAGCAACGTCTTGTAGAAATGCATCAAATGGCAAACCGTCCAACGTCAACACTGAAATTAAGTTTAGAAAAATTCAATGGTTCTTACGTAACAAAGGTAAGACTAACGAAAAGTTTGACAATCAAATAAATTTGCAGGCTGTATTTGCAGAATAATTATGGAGCATTTCATGTGCAAAGTTGTAACCATCTTCGGGAATTCAAGGCTATTATACTTATTTCTTATTTCTCTCGTTCATTTTTCGCACAATGATACTCCTGGGATCCCGAGGATGAGTTGTTCTCAGAGGTTTTCATAATTATTTGCTGAAGTGTTCTTAGAAGTGGTGTTCGGTGCACCCTCCGGCACTGTCGACAGGTATTTAAAAGCAACACTGTGCTGCACGGATGAAATGGAAGTTGAAACAAGGATATGAGGATTGCAATGTGGTTCAAAACTCTGACCTACAATCCGCGCCTTTATTAATGACACACACATCTAAATTCTAACACAATACGCTTAAACAACCACTTTCTTGGTCATTATCTGCATCTCGGTAAAAACCCCCCTCCCCCATGTCAATGTTGAGGGTCGCAACGTTCCCCGGGTAGCGCGAGCATCACCAAGCAACATTGACGCGGGGGGAGGGGGGGACAAAAGTCGGGTGACGTGCGCTGCTGCATTACAGTAATTTATCATGCTCCATGCATGGCTGTGTCAAAGTAAAAAGGCGCGGATTGTCTGAGAAGGAACGCAGGTGACAAAAACAAGGCCTCGCGCGAGTATTTGTGTTTGACATGTTAGCCGACGTCCGAAATGACATCCCATGTTGCAACAGAACATGTCGTCATCAATTCGAAAGTAAATTAAGAATATATTCTAAATGAAAATTGATGATTGTTGCTATTCCATATGTAGCACATTTGCGTGCGCCCGCCTAACTATGGGACGGAAAATTATCTCTGCAGAAACTAAAGCATTAGTTAAATTTCTGAGCATGCAGGGCAAGTTCTCTAAGAAAACAATTGCCGAAACATGTGGAGTATCGCGTTCGACTGTATACAGATGTCTTTTGGCCGTCAAGGAAAAGAAACAAAAAACCAAGACCAAAGTAGGGAGGAAACGGATATTTCAAGTTAGAGAGGAGCGTAGGATGAAACGCTGTATCAACAAGCTGCGACAGGAAGAGGGCAATTTCACAGCACAACGCCTTCTTGTGGAGATGAACATTCCAGGCAATGTAGCTTCAGTGAGGACCATGCAAAAACATTTGAATCGACTTGGATACCGATATGTGCAAGCACGAAAGAAAGGTATATTGACAAGGAAGGACCGAAGGCTGAGAATGGTTTTCGCGAAAAATTTCAAAAGAAACTATGGAACAGAATTCTGGACTGAGAAAGTAGCATTTTTCTTTGATGCTGTGAGTTTTTACCATAAATATAACCCGTTAGACCAAGCAAGAGCACCCGATGGTCTAATATGGAGACTCATGTCCGAAGGACTATCGGAGCATTGCACAGCAAAAGGGTCTAAAGTTGGGTCGGGGGGTCGAGTTGTAAAATTCTTTGTAGCCATTTCATACAACGAAGGTGTAGTTTTATGTGAAACCTATGAAAAACTAAATGGCGATAGCTTTACACAATTCATTTTCGATCATTTTGGTAAAGCGTTTCGTCGTAGTAAGAAAGGTCGTTCTCGAATATTTGTACAAGACGGAGATCCTAGTCAAAACTGTGCACAAGCAAAGGGAGCTTTGAAAGCAATACGTGCAAAAATGTTTGCAATACCTGCCCGTAGCCCAGATCTCAATCCCATAGAGAACTTTTTCCATACAGTGAAAACGGATCTGAGGCAACAAGCAATAGATCAGAAAATAGAATACGAAACAGTTGACGAATTCGCTAAGCGTATAAGATCACTAATGCTCAGTAATTGTTATAAAGCCCAGATAAATAAGACCATATTAAGTCTCAATAAGCGCATCGATTTGATCATTCAAAACCAAGGTCGACGTTTGAAGTATTGAGACTGAGATAAATGTAATACGGTGCGGTCAAACACTTTTCTAGTTGTGAATTGTAAATATTTTATTCAAAAATCCGGTGATAAATAACTCTGTACAATTACCACGATGAACTATGAATAAATGCTTGAAACTGTCAAGAGACAGCCTATGGTCAATGTGTAATTTTACATTTCGGGCAAGCTGCATAATACGTATCATGTTACACTACTGTAAAGTATAAATACTAGCACAAAGTGCTTTCAAAATGTACATCGCGCTGAAATCTTCTCTTTATACGGAATGCACCGTTCAGCTAACTTAGTCACAAATTCACTATAAAGTTTTAACACATACAAAGGTGCAGAAAAACCCAAAATTTGCGCAAAAACAATGACGTCCACGGTTTACACTCAGAGAGTTAATATACTAACTCAGATGTCTTTTATAATAGGATTGCAAACCGTAAACCGTTGACGTCATCCAGAATTGTCATCAAGCAAACCGAACAACGTACTCCACTAGAGGCCATTTGAAAGCCTTAATGATTTCAAAAACATGTCTAAGAAAAATACGAATTTGAAATTGTAGCCGAAGTGTTGTGTAATATTCAAGAGTTAACACTATTACTGCCACATTTGAAAGAACAATGCTTGAAGCCTTTGCACAACGTTGCCCAGTCAATATAAGTGTATCGAATTTCTAATCTCATGCAATGTACAGGAGTCAGTTTTCAATCTGGCAAAACACGCCAAGCTTTCGTGCAAAAAAACGCCCATATTATCAATCAAACTTAATATAATTATTCATTCCTCTTGTATATCAACCCCTTACACCCCCTCCCCCCAGCTAAAGTTATATACTATGAGGAGTGAACACCCATAATGCATTTCTTCCGCTGGATCAGATACAGCGGAAGAAAAGGATTGTGGGCATCCATGAAAAATTTGCACAGCACCCGTCCCCTACTCTTAGGGTTAGAAAGTTCTTATAAGTGCCAAGCCCCCCTCGCTAACAGGCCCCAGACGGCACCGATTGCCTTCTTTACAGTTCCAAACTCGCCGAAATGGCCTTGTTGGCTTGGGGAATGCATCACAGAACGACCAGAGAAGCCTCAATACTCCGGAGATCTGACACAGTTGAATCTTGTCGCCGTAATTACTGTGACTCTTTCTTCGTAAAGTCGCTTCCCACTCCTGAGTTCTTCCAGGAGATTGTCTCCGCCGTCTTTTCTTGCTTAATGATGCAAGTCAAGCGACTTCTGTGCTACAAAATGACTCGGAAAAGCACTTAGAAGCTGAATTCAGGCCACGATCAGTACGTTCACCGAACGTCAACCCTAGAATTCGTCAGGCGTCACTGGATAAGTGAGCCTTCAGTCTTCCAAAACAGCACCAAATTGACAGTTACCTTGACAACTATTGTTTCTCTTTCCTGTTTTTTTTTTTTTTTTTCTTTTTCTTCTCTCTTTTTCTCTTTCACAAACACATTTTTCTGTTTTTCTTTCTTTTCTCTCTGTTTTTTTTTTTCTTTTGAGAGTTTCGTTGTTGTTCTCTCTCTCTATATTCATTCCTCTTACGTTTATCAACCCATTATACCCCCCATTATACCCCCCCCCCCCCCCCAGGTAATGCTATATGGCCGTGTTAACACTTTTTAACCTAAAACGAATGAGGCAAAACATTTCCCACATGGTAACGGTAAAGCTAGCTTGGTCTACATGTGGTTCCAGGCAGCAACACCACTGTTGAATAGTCGCTGGACAACCATCAACCCTTCTTGTGGGAAAGCGGGTTAGATCCGCTGGGCTGTAGGTTATCAGATACACTTGTCGAATATTAGGTTCACGATCCTCGTGGATATTTGACGCGTTAGTTTCTGTCATTTTGTATCCCTGAAATACCTCGACGCTTCGAAAATTTATAGGTTGTAGCGCATGGTCATTTCATCTGCTATGTTCAGTAGTCACGCAACGCGTGACTATTTCGACATCTGATTTGTACATAATTTACCAGATGTATATCTCTCTTGCGAAATGTATTCACTGCACGGCTTTTATTACGCAAGTGTGATTTTTATCTAAATGTTGGGAACAGATGTAGCTACAACTACCTGAGGACGTTCACAGTGGTTAGCTGCCGCTTTCGTGTGCACGCCCTACACTTAATGAAGTATTACACTGCATAACAATGGGTGCAGGTGACTTTTATGAACTTCGTCATCACCTCAATAGCCTGATTAGAACTTCTTGGTTTCCAGAAATGCAACCTGTACACACTCGAGAGCTCAGTTTGTATAAACCAACAGCTATTTTGCATCCAACTGACAATTTCTAAGCTCTTCTCCAACTTCGAAGCCCCACCCTGGTGTCAGTCATTACAATGTCTCTCAATTAACCCTTAATGCACCGCATGAAAAATCGACAAATTCTCGAATTTCTCTAAAATACTTCATATAAAATACTTCATTTCTACACAGATAACACCTCCAGAGTTTCTTTATTGATAGAACGAATCCCACCAATATCCCATAATATAAAACGCACGATTGACCGGGTGATTTTTGTGTGTATAACCCCCAGACAATCCGCGCCTTTATTAATGACACACACATCTAAATTCTAACACAATACGCTTAAACAACCACTTTCTTGGTCATTATCTGCATCTCGGTAAAACCCCCCCTCCCCCATGTCAATGTTGAGGGTCGCAACGTTCCCCGGGTAGCGCGAGCATCACCAAGCAACATTGACGCGGGGGGAGGGGGGGACAAAAGTCGGGTGACGTGCGCTGCTGCATTACAGTAATTTATCATGCTCCATGCATGGCTGTGTCAAAGTAAAAAGGCGCGGATTGTAGAAAAGGGAGCACTTACCATCTAAAGGCCTGGACTTTTTTTTTCAACCTTGCGCGAGACAAGTTGTTGTTGTTGTTGTTATGTGGCTTTGCTGCTGCTGTTGTTGTTGTTGTGTTGCTTGCTGCTGTTGTTGTTGTTAAAATTGGCTGCTGTTGTTGTATGTTTTTGTGTTGCTGTTGTTGCTGTGTTGTTGTTGCTGTGCTGCTGCTGTTGTTGTTACAACTGTTGTTGTTGCTGTTGGTGCTGCTTCTGTTGCTGCTGTTGTTGCTGTCTGTTGTTTGCTGTTGCTGTTGTTGCTGTTGTTGCTGTTGCTGCTGTTGCTGCTGCTGCGTTGCTGTTGCTGCTGCTGGCTGTTGTTGCTGCTGTTGTGTTGTTGTTGTTGTTGTTGTTGTTGTTGCTGCTGTTGTTGTTGCTGTTGCTGCTGCTGCTGCTGCTGTTGTTGTTGTTGTTGTTGTTGTTGCAAAGGTGGACACACGGTGCAATTATATTATTGTGGGACAGACAGCCCTTTAGCTTTACTATTTCGTATTAGACAGTGTTTCTTATCATATCTTGTTCATTTTCCAGACATCTTCAAATCCTGTCACCATACAGCCATTCATCAGTTCTAATGCTGCAGTCGCTACTTTTGTATTACGCCTTCCATCACTATCTAATGGCTTGACACCCATTGGCCAATCAGGACTGTGCTTTGGTAGTGTACTCATCGACCATCGCAATCACTCTACACAGACTTCACGATGTTACACATTTCAAAAGGGCGATAAAAGACAACGAAGGTCAAGAACACAGTGTATCTAGCTAGTAAAACATTTCTAAATTTTATAGAAAATAATCTAACTGTATAGCCCCTCTCTCCCCTCCCCCATCTTTTTACCCAAGGGAAGGGGTGAGAAGATCTATGCTGTACTCAAGCACCAAAAGAATCATTCGCGCTTGAAAAATGTACAAATTCTCTCTCTTTAAGCGCTTTAATATTTTATGAATTGTTAAATGAACTAGGCTCAGATTTCAGTCGTCAGGGTTCGTGCGCAAGTACGAAACGGTTGAAATCTAAGCCTATAAACGAACTGGTTTGGGGCTATATTTCTTCCCCAAGAAAGCAAAAAGGTATTACGCCTATGGGTAACGAAGAGTGCCGCTTGTGTAGTTTTCTTTAATCAAAGCCTAGTTTACATTAGCGACGCAAACATAAGCACAAGCACAAGCAACACGCAGACTCAGTAGTGTACTGCTTATTAGCAGTGCTTGTCTTTTCACTAGTGACATAAGCACAAGCAACACGCAGACTCACTGCTTATTTGCAGTGCTTGTCTACTGTTACACTTACGTGATAGACGCGTTACTGAGTCTGCGTACGTTGCTTTATCTTGTGCTTGTGTCGCTAGTGAGAAGCAGGCTTTAGATACTACCAGTAGTCATTCGGATCTTCTTTTAGTCAACACAGGAAACCCATACCAGTTTGTAACACACGACAGACTTTTTATATTTGGCATAATTATCCACAAAAAATTGATTAGCTTTTAATCGTAGGTGATTATCATTTTCCAGGAAAAACCGGAAATTCCGGTTGAAAAAAACAAAATGGTATATCTCAGTCATCAACTTTTCCCGCTTTTTTTGGTTCTTCCGGTAGACGCGTGTACCGTATTTGTCGGACGTCAAGTCCAACCGGACGGATTGGTTGAAATGGTAAACGCACCTTTATTGTAGTGAGAAGGTTGTGCTTTCTCCTTTTCCGTGCCCTCCGCTGTATGGATCAAATTAGCTAACTGCAATTTGTAGATTGAAAGTCATTCCTCTCCAGCATAGGGTCGTCACGCAATGCTTGGACGAACGTCACGCAATGCTTGGACGACCATCGCGCGATACTTGGATGACCCAACGAACGTCTGCGAAGGAGGCTACCCCAGTAGGGAAGTCCTCACTAGGGGATGGGACTTGCTCAATATTTGAATTTCACTAAATATTCTCCATATGAAATTATTTCGTGTATTTTAAATACGCACAAATGAAAACACATTAATAATTGAAAGTTATGAAAATAATAATTTGTAAATAGGCTTGTACTCAATAGTTTGCAATTATTCGATAAGATTCAAATTGGTATAATTTTGTATTTCATGTGGGGGTAATATAGCACCAGTGTTCAGAAATCTTCCCATTTTTCCGACGGTAGATATTTGTTTTAAAGGTACCGTACATAGTAGAACAGATTTCGTATGAGTGTGAAACTTACCGCGCCGTGCCGTAACCGTGTCAGTGCCGTGATCTCTATAAAAAACATTCGAAATTTCTGCCGGAACCGTGCTGTGACCGTGCGGTGCCGTTTTCACAGTCATACGAAATCTACTCTAGTACGTACGTACCGTAACGTACGGGTACGTACGTACTGAACATTCTCGAGATATTTTGTACCGATGGTTGTCTTAGAAAACGTGTAGGCCCAAAACGTAAAGCGCAATTCCGTTGGAATGAAGTGGCCACCTGAAAGAAGCGATTACTTTCAGGGAGCTAAACGTCCAAAATATCGGTTAAACTAAATTTATGTTTTCACTTTTTAAGGGGTATGCATGTGTGTGTGTGTGTGTGTGTGTGTGTTTTAATAGGTGAAGTTGTGTTAGTCGAACCCTTTTTAATAACCTGATAACTTTGTCTTCAGAATTTTCCAAAAACTATCACTTTCTAGTGGTGCAGAATGCACATTTAGTATCCAAACGAGGGCAACCTCCACGATAGAACTCCACTTGCAAGGTTGTGAGAAACTAGGTGTTGTAAAGTTTCACTAGCTTTTGTTGCGAGCAGTTGTAGAGGCAGAACTTCACAAAAAGAGTTTACATCGTGTATCAGGAGGTTCCGGACCCACGTTGCAACGTTTGCACTTTTTCCGCAACTTTCCGTGCAAGACAGAGCTGCATCGTGCGTCCAGCTGCAAGCTTTTTTTCTGCAACGTTACGCGAAACATCACAGAGGCAGACACACGGTGCAACTGTTGCACGCAATGTTGTACTGTAGTGTCCGGACCTATAACCGTACTTTGCTACTGTTACTTCGTTTAAAATTTGTTCATGGTAAACTGTTTTGTATTTCTTAGGGTTTGTATGTTGTTGAACATAAATAGAGTGTACATAAGTCGAGAAGAAAATAAAATAAATTTTAAACAGTGTTATTGATGTGTTTAACCCGGTGGTATCCCTGTGTAGGTACTACAGGAAATGATTTAACAGTGTTCATTTAGTGTCTAATGTATTCTAGCGCTTGCGGTCTCTTACACAATACACTGCATTCTATATTCTATGCATACAACTCTCAGCTCATTAGTTCCTTTTTACTAAGGGAGGAAAACCGGAAGACCCAGAGAAAAACCCTCGTTCAGGCAGAGAACGAACTAAGAGGGGGACGTGGGGTTAGCCAATACCGCATTAGCGATCAGTGAAGGGAAAATACTGCATTACCGCACATAAATCCCGCATCTCGCAAATGAAATCGAGTTAAACAATGTAGCAAGTAGTGTAGTTCGCAACAACGACTTAGCTGACTTGAGATGCTCTTGTATATGCAAGGTGTGAGTCGACCCACAAATATTAGCAGCGAACCTGGAAAGAGTTCCTAATCATGGCTGATTTGGAATATAATTTACTTAGCAGAGCGGGCTAAAAGATACGGTGAGTCCTGGATTTGAACTAGACCCTGCCCGTATCATATATATATTTCAAAATTCAAAATTCGATTTTCAACACTATAAATTCGAAAATGCACATCATGAAAATTTTCCAGGTTAAAATCAGACCTAAGGGGGAAAAGGGGAGGGGAAGGGAAAGGTGAGAGGGGGAATGGGGAGAGGAGACCACTCCCCATTCCCCCTCTTCCCTTTCCCTTTCGCGGCTAGTTAAAATGCATATTTGGTTTTTAAGAAATGACAGAAATGCACTAACTGAATAGAAATTAAAGAAATCGAGATTCATCAGTCTGACGATCAAGTTTAATCAATTTAAGCTGCGGGCCGAGTGCGACCACCACAGGATGTCAAACCAAAGTGGCTGAAAAAGTGGGGAAAATACATTGTAGCTTTATCCAGCCTTTTCCTCTAAAGGAGTTAATCAAGTTTATCGACTGTATTTAGAAAACATTGGGGATTTAAAAACTAGGTGGTGATACTTAAAATATTTGATAAGATAATGAATATGCATGAACATATCGTTATAAAAAAGAAGACAAAGATAAAGAGGCAGTTCGCTAAAAGAGATAAACAGTCCAAAAGGAAAGGGTAAAATGGAAAAAGAAAAAAGAAAAAAAAAAGAGGAAAGAAAAAAAAGAAAGAAAAAAAATGCGGTCGACCACAGCAAGGCTCGAACCTGTAACTCCTAAAATCGGACCCCCCGGACTGGAACGAATCGAAGAAATGAATTATTGAAAAATAAAAAAAATAAATAAATTTTGGGACGATTCTCCCTAGACATTCACAGAAGCTGAGACATCGAATCGACTTACGTTACGGTTGGAGATTTCGGCCCCATCCACGCTATCCCGGTGCTATATAAAACAGTTGTCTTAGCCCGAAGGCCAGGGAGGGAGACGATATCCGGACCCTAATCCATACCTTTAGATATCACCTTAGACCGCTGCGCTACCTAGACACTTAATGTATTTAATGTCTAATTGGGGTAGTCTATTCGGCGAAGTTTCATTGTGATGCTAATATGTTTGTTCCAAATCCTTGGGGACACAATTAACCAATCAAAATCTTGTCTTTTGAAAATAATAAATAAATATTCATGGACAAGTCCTTTACGCATTAATTACTTCTTTGCGCACTGTTGATTGTTTGTGAATATTCCATTGCCGGTTGATCATCAATCGATCAATGAAAATCTTTATTTGGAAGCCATATGTCCGTAACATTGACTGCTTTACTTATTTTGGGCAAATAAAATTTCAATCTCAAGATTAATTTTAATTTGTGTCGAAGAAAATGAAATTCTAAAAAAAAGAAAGGAAGGAAGGAAGGTAGGAATACGTATAGAAAGGAAAGGAACGAAGTAAGCCAGCCGGAAGGAAGTAGAAAGGGACAGGGCACAGGTAACCCACGTGTACAGAGTTAGAGAGCCAGGAAGGGAGGGCTAGAGAGAGGGAGAAAGGAAATTACTAAAATTATAAGACCGTAGACTTTCGAGTCAAAATTGTACTGTCATCAAAACCCAACCCACCCAGCGAACATATGTCCACCCCTCCCTACAACAACAACAACAACAACAACATTTTTATTTGGCACTGTATACTCTAAGTACATAGGTGGAATCCAACTAAATTAAATTGATCAAAAGTGTTTCTCCCTATCTTCTGGTAGAAGGACAAGAACAAACTCATAAAACAGAGGAATGCAAACAGAAAACATTCCATCCATCAAAGTCATATTAGGCCTGTCCTGAGCGTAGTAAATATCAATTAATTCTTAGGTGTTAATTAGATAAAGTGATAAAATAACAGTCCTATGAACCAATTGAAAGCAACAAAAGTTAAGACAGGTTGATTCTTGCATACTTTGAAGAGATTACTCAATTATAACCGTGTAATAATTAACTATTTTGTTAAATGATAGCGTATGACATCATTGTGACCTTGAAAACTAAACAACCCAAAAGGTTTGCTCCATCGCAAATTATGGAGGTTGTTCACATTGAAATGAGTCGTCTAGACTCACAAGATGACGATGTTCCCCCTCCACTACCGCCCAAGGCTTCATCATCAGTTATGAAGGATCTGCCAAGTCGAATCGCTCGCACAGCAACCATGGCGAATAATAATCGTCGAAAAAGCTCTGCAGTGCCGAGTAAGACAGCCGCCTTGCACCGACGACATGGTTTTAAACTAAAATCTCGAGTTATGAGAAGGATTGAAGAGTTGGATAAAACTGATGGAGGATTTGAAGTCCATAATCCAGAGTTTGACGAAGTCGATGATACTTATTCCTCGTATTTATACGAGTCTGTGGACTTCAAAGCCGTACCGCTTCCCATGTCAAAACGTCGACAGTTTCGGGACTCTTTGAAACTCAAAGGACTAGCTGATGATGCACTGTGGAAAAAAGCTATGAGTCAAATGGTTGCAACTTGGAAAAATCTTCGTTCAGGTGTAAAAGATTTTCTTCATAATTTGGAACTGTGGAGAGGTGATTTAAAAGAGGTTGAAGGACAATTCGGCAGCGGCGTCGCGTCATATTTCAGTTTTCTTCGCTGGCTCGTCTTCTTAAATTTATTCATATTTTTAATAGAATTTGGCTTCGTCGTCCTTCCAACGGTCATCATCTGCGATGCAAAATTACCTGTTGACAACACTTTCAACGTGAGTGGCTGCGTTTACGTAAGAGCTCCGTTTAACGTTAGCGCGAACGTCACGTCAGGAGACACCAATGCCCTCCACGATGTGCTAAACTTTTTCACAGGAGAGGGGTGGATGCGTGACACTCTGATGTTCTATGGAAACTACCCGTCAAAGAAGCTTGTATCAGCTGAAGGTGTTAGATATAATCTACCTTTAGCTTATCTCTTAACCGGTGGGGCCTATTTTGTATTTAGCTTTATTCTAATGATTTCAAATTTGATGAGCAATTTGAAGGAAAGCTACATAGAAAGTGATGGGATTTTTACCTCATTTGCAAACAAAGTCTTTGCCGTGTGGGACTTTTGCATCTCTGAGGAAAATGCTGCCGACCATAAGCACGACGTGTTCGTACAGGAAGCGAATTCTGACATCGCTGAGGAAGAAAGGCAGAAAAGGATTAAGAACAGGACAATGAGGCAGAAAATGATTTTGTACTCCATACGTGCTGCGATCAACGTTATAATCGTTCCTGCTGTGTGGTCTTCGACATTTTTCCTCATGTTTATCGCCATTTTGAATCAAGACCCTGACTCCAACAAAAAACACCGCCCACAATCAAAGCTGGAACACTTGATCGAGCGTTATGGATACGACTTTCTCATCGCCATGGCAATCACAGTCCCCAATCTTGTACTTCCGCTTTTCTTTGAGTTCCTCTCAATCTTCGAGGATTGGAGCCGAGAAATCGAGCTCGCCCTAAACCTCTGGAGGCGTGTTTTTGTTAAGCTCCCACCAATCGCGGTTCTGATGTTCCTGCAATTCAAAAAAATCAACGAAAATGTCCACGAACTGAAAGACGATGGTGAACCAGCTTGCGGTACATGCTGGGAAAATGAAGTCTCCTCCCAGATGTACATGTTGGTATGGGTCGATTTTGTAGTCGTTGTCTTGACAACGCTAGGACTTGAGACACTGAGGAAGTTCTTTTATCAGAAGTGTAAATGCTTCAGGAAGATCGGCATGCAACAGTTTGACATTCCTAGAAATGTGCTAGACCTAGTCTACGGCCAGTCCTTGATTCTCATTGGGACGTTCTTCAGCCCTCTTCTCCCAGCAATGGCTGTCATTAAGTTGGTCATTCTGTTTTATGTCAAGAAAGTCAGCCTCATGCACAACAATACTCTTCCAGATCGTCCTTACCAGAGTGCTAAATCAAACTTTACCTTCACGTTGCTGTTATTGCTTTGTTTCTTTATGTGCACGGCTGTCGTTGGATGGGGCATCACCCGGCTTCCTCCCTCCACGTGCGGTCCCTTCAGCAACAATCCGTGCGACTTGGGAGCGACTATTTTTGGTAGGTTGTCAAAAGAAGTAAAGACCTGGCCTACGATAATCCACGAAGCAGTATATCTCATGGGAACAGCGGCTGTGATCATTCCTGTATTAATTCTGTTTATTACAAGTTTATATTACTATCGATCAGTCGCCATTGCTCATCGTGTTGTCATCAAGATGCTGAAGGAACATTTAGCGTTTGAAGCCAAGGTGCAAAGATCTTTGGTAAAGAAATTTGAGGATGAATTTGAAAAAACATGATTGTTCAGATCATGGACAATAATGCGGGGAGACCCAGGCGGAAGGGAAAGAGATGGAAAAGGAAAGGAAAGATTACGTATTCTCCTCTCTTCTCCTCTCATTCCCATTCCTCCGTTTTCCTTTCTTCCTCCCGTTTCGACTACCTCCCTTCTCTTACCAAGATAGCAGTCCACTTGGGAATTCACGCAGACATTATACACTTTGACCAAGAGACCATGGTCTCTTGCTTTGACTGTACACTGTTCGTTATTGTACTCCGGACAGTTGAAGGGTTCGCTAATGGACAGGACACACAATGCAACTTTTTTTGCACATCGCGTTCAGCAGCAGTTGCACCGTGTGCCCACCCCTGCAATATTGCTTGCAACGTTGCAGAAAAAAAGTTGTAAAAGTAGAACTCGGTCCCTAAATCTACTGTTACGTGCAGCTGTTGCTGGGGTAGACACACCGGTGCCACACCGTGTTGCGTGCAGTGTTTCAGAAAAAGCTGCAAGAGAAGTGGCATCTTGTGTCCAGGCGGGCTCTATGTATTCATCCAAATTGGATGATTTTGATGACAAAAGCCAATGGAAGGCCAAGCAAACAATCTCGTGCAAACCACGATCAAGATTATCTTTTTGTGTTCATAGAAACGTCTGTTTTTCTGACAAGTGATTTAGAACAAAGTCTGCGGCATCGAAGTATACCGAATTGTAACTGATTTTTACCCAAAATAATCTAATATAGCAGTCTGTAACAGTTTATGACAATAACTCGTTCCTACGCTTGCATATCCACGAGTTAAAAATGACTTTGATACATTTTAATTTGATAGATAGTCGGATTTTTGATTCTGTAATAAAAATATTGACTTATGAATCTAATGCTTATCATACTATCATATTAAGGCCAGAGATGAAACATTCATTGTACTATATCCCATCAAGAGACCATATTACTATTATTGTCTCTTGGTCCCATGCGTTAATGTTTTTTTGTGTTGCGGAAACGTGAACTTTTGCTTGCGTTTCAGCGTCCCGTCCGCACAATCATGCAGATATTCATTGAAAATGCAAGGATTCAGAAATGAAGTATGAAATCTATCGTAAAAGCGTCGATTGTCTTAGCAAACTGATGACAAGTTTTGACAGCATATATATAAACTTGAAACGTTCGAAAACCTGAAAATGCTATTTAACTACGTGATGACAATAGAAATGCAAATTTGCAAAATTCATTCACACAAAACGGTGCCTGATATATAATAAATTAGGAATATATATATATATATTTAAATTTAGAGGTGAAAAATGAAATTAAAAATCAATATTCTCTCATCTCTTCTTTTTTGGGATTCCTGTGCTTTCGTTAAATAGAAGACTGGTGACTAACCGGTTGTCAAAACAAGATGGCAGCCGACAAGCGTTCTCTGTATCATCTTGCTCCAACTCAAACGCCTTCTCCACAGTTCAGGTAAACTATATTACCATTTGTCGTGATTTCTAGTGACACAAATCAATTTTACGTTAAAATGTTTCATTAATTTTCAGAAAACCGCTTGCCCAGGGCCGTTTGGATACAAGTCCTCAAGGACCAAGGTTCGTTTGAATATTCTAATTTTCCCGCCGTTATCTAAGACCTTTCAAAAATAGCCATGAAACTTTGTCCTTCCCTTTAAAAACATTTATATGACATTCATTAACTGAAAATTTAATGTTTTTAATGTTTTTATGTTATTTTCTATTCTTGCAAAGACAATGTTCTGTGAAAATTCTAGTGCAGAATCTTGCCTTGATCCTGTAAGATCCTGCAAGATCTTGAATAGGATCAGGATCCTATATGAGATTAGGATCCTGTTTGGGATCTTACTAAGCAAGCAGATTGATTTTGAAAGACTGTTTGAAATGTTTTAACTAAGAGGACATGAAATAATAAAAAAATAAATAAATATATTCCCAAGAGGACTGAATTGGGAAAACATTACAGCAAGCTAAATCCATCTGTTGAACTTACAAATTATTCTGTATCAATGAATTAAATTAATCTATATGTGTACTTTTAATCTTTCAGTTTCCACTCCGAGAGACAACAAGACACTATTCATAAAGGATATAGCCCTGCTGAACACAAACCTGGTAAAGTGTAGTTGTTAGTAGACGATATCTCTACTGGTTTAAAGACTTCTACAGCAGCTTGTTCTAGCTTTGAAGTGTGATTTTGGTCTGGTATCAGTTTGACTTTGCCTCAGCCACCTATATTAGCCAGTTCAGAATTGAGGGAACACATTTAATTACCACAGATATCTTTGTGAGCACTTACAGATTTTTTGTCCAAGTGTGCAGAATCAGCATGCTTAGCAGTTTACTCCAAACCATTTTCCAATGTGTCTTATAACAATTTTTAATATTGTTATTGTAAGTCTAAAGAT
This sequence comes from Telmatactis stephensoni, assembly GCA_029948255.1. Lineage (NCBI taxonomy): Eukaryota > Metazoa > Cnidaria > Anthozoa > Actiniaria > Isophelliidae > Telmatactis > Telmatactis stephensoni. The sequence continues at coordinate 272,585 of JALIZF010001501.1, forward strand.
TTTAAAGAAAAAGGTATTAACTAGTTAGCATTCAGTTCTCCTTTAATCGATGATATCTGTCAATGCCATAGTATTTATCACAATAAATACAGTCTTTATTTTTGGTATTATAGTAACTCCAGTCAAATCTGATGAGCCTGAACATGTATATAGTCAATCAAGAACCTCTACAGATCAAGAAAGTCCTAGATTGTGAGTTATATTAATTGCTAGGTTTCATCCATTCCTTCAGGAATCAAAAGACAATGAAGCAGTAGCCATGCTGGATGAACAAACAAGAGACACTAATGAGAAATCTTTTGTTGAAGTTCACCCAAGATGGCTGCTGTGATGTCACTTAGAACCTTGTAATAGAGCAGATTTTGTGTGAGTGTAAAACGGACCGCGCCGTGCCGTGGCCATGTCAGTGCTGTGATGTCTGTAAAATATTCAAAGTTCCTGCCATAACCGTGCCGTGACCGTGCAGTGTTGTTTTCACAGTCATACAAAATCTACCCTATCCCAATAAATACCAATATGAGAACCTAAGAAGTATGACTACCATTTGTAATTGCTGCGAGCGAAGCGAGTAGCCTCCTATTCGGAACACACTGTAATCTGTGGATGTCACTAGACGAACATGCGATACATACTATCAGCGGTTCAAGTCCATAAAAGGATGTCATAAGACGAACACGCGATACATTCGATCAGCGGTACAAAATTTTTGCATGTGAGATACGAAAGGCAAATGCTAATAGCTGTTGACAGACAAATCAAGGTCTTTACTACTGCGGCTTGTTGAGCTATACAAGCAACCAGTGTACGGTTCGAGGTGCGTCTTGTTTTAAGTGTATTAACGACAACACTGATCAATCGCTCTTACTCTAGCGGCAGCTAATCTAAATGTCCTTTTTATGCCGATTTTGGGCTCCCTTTTACATGGGCGCAAGTGAACGCATGAGTGCGTCTAGTTCAATATTGAAGGTCAACTAGCAGTGTTTGTCACTCAACGCACAGGAGATAGACAAGAAACATTTCATATATCAGAGAAAGCGGTGTACTTTCGTGAGTTTTAGGAAACCAGTTCTGCTAACGTGGATACACCAGCTGTTTTCTGCTCTCAGCAGTTCACTTTCTATTAGAAATAGCTAGTTTTTATTGTCTATAGAGAGGACTGTTGATTTTGTAGTGAAGGTATATAAGAAAAATATTAGCCTGCCATATAAATGATAGCCTCATTATTAATGAGATGGTCAGAGATCATTGTTACGCTTCCTCTCCCCCTCAAGTGTAAACGAATGAAGTATAAGAATGAACTCTGACTGTCTGATAATCAGGTTATAGAAATGAGAGCTTGATAATACATTTTTCGTTGGCAATAAATGGCATGAGCCAAAAGTAACTTGCTAAGGGATTGATTGTTTATAAAATTATAGTAAAATTTGTACCCCACTACAAAATTTTCTAGCTTAAATCAAAAGATGAGTTTGCTTAATGAAAACCTAACATCTAAAATTGTACCCCCTATATTTTGCCATTACAAAGAATGCACCACATTTTTACAGATTTAAAAAAATGTATCCCCCTTCCCCCTGCAATTCCCCATAGGAATTCTCATGCAAGAAAACCCATGGTTAAAACCGAGCGGTATAAAGGCGCCTTTAATAATCGCCTTGCATTTTCATATAATTTAGGGGTTTAGATATAATAAACAATATAATATTAGTACCGCTTTTATCTATTTTAGACTTAGGATTTTTAATTACCAATTTTTATTTTTTTATTTTATTTTATATTTTGTAAGTATAGCTATGTTTATTAACTATACAATAAAGACATTATTATTATTATTATTATTATTATTATTATTACACCACTCTACGATGTAATAAGTGATCAGTCTCTAAAGAATTCTAACTAATGACATTTCTGGTTACTACATTCACTCCAGTGATCCACTGCTTACGTTAATCACAACTGTAATCACAATTCATAACTTAGTTACAGGAGGGCAGTAGGGGGAAACTACATGTAAATTCCAATACTTAGACTACCCATCCTCAATGTGGTGCTACATACTGTTTTGGGCAATCAAGTTTGATGTTGGAAAGGTTCTTTGAAGTATGTTTATTTAAATTAAAAAATTTAGTTATTCTGTGTTTCATTTTTGTTTTGCTTTCTTGTGGGTTCTTGTAGGAGGCCGCCAGCACAGTACACAGAGCCAGGCCAACAACAACCACTGGTTTCCCCACAAGCTGTAGAACCATCATCGTCACTGTCATTATCTGAAAATGATGATAGTAACAACTCACCTAGAGCACCAGAAACAAATCATTTGCATCCAAAATCAACCAATCAGATTAGCAGAAATGGAGATCCCAAAAGCCCAAGCAAAAGTGAAGTTCCTGTTGTTACTAGTATGACCACTTCACCTGTGAAAGTTGTTTGTCATTCTCCTCGTCGTTCCAAGGGTAAAGATGAAGACCATGGTAGTGAAGTTGTTAGAGGGTATGCTGATAAGGCATCCAGAGTTGAAGTTCCTAGTGTCACTAAAGTTGCAATTAAACATTCTGTAGATGATAGGAGACCAGTATTTCCCAATCATGATGGAAGTCTCAGTGAAGGTAACAAAGTGTATTAATAGGAAAGATTTTAATTGATGATGTATAGCAATGGCACAGATCACACATTGATGGCATGCAATATAGTGGTGCATAATCCAATAAATTCCTTATCGGAGCAAGGCTGACTTAGGGTATTTTCCAGTTAGTGGAACCATGCAGCCAGAATGACCAGTTCTTAATTGGTATGTGTACAGTACATGTCAGATTTTAGGATTAGCCAGAACTATAAGGAGCAAGGATGGCACAGTTGGTTAGTGTGTGGCCTTTGGTGCGAGAGGTCCAAGTTCGATTCCCAGTGACCTCACGTCCTTGTTTTGACTTCTTTCCTTTCTGTGTAGCTTTAATTAGTTTTAAGTACCTGTAAGAAGGAGCACTGATGGATAGAAGGGGTAGAGAGGGCACATTTTTAGCCACCTGGGCCCGGTTGTACAAAGGTTGGATAAAGTTATCCACCGAATAAGAGTTATCCACTGTATAGATTTTGTCCGCTGCATAGCGCTATTCACCCTTCATACAACTGGCCCCTGGAAGGTTACTTTTGTATGAGGGGACTTGTAGACATTGAATACATTTATCATCCTAAAGTTGAGTTTTTGTAAAGTTCAGCTTTATCCTTTTTGTATTCACAGATAGTCTTGAAAACATCAAGATCCAGACAATTGCTGGCAGTCCAGTTGATCCCAATAGCTCAGCAGTGCGTGTGGCCTTAGATGAGAATGACAAAGAAAATGCTGCTCACCCCCCTTATGATCCAGCCCAGTATAAGAGTTTTATGGGAGATGAGCTTGGACTTCCAGGGGGTCCATTATCAGCAGCTCTTAACCAGTCCAATGTTGCACAACAGCTCTTTGACTTTTCAGGTAATTTGTGAGCTGAAATTTATATTTGTTACATGTGCATTGCCATAAGAATCCCATAACAAGTGGTGAGGACATTGTCCAAGACTGTGCGGCATCATTGTTTATATAATAATTGGCATATTACGTGCGCTCTGATTGGTCGAACAACCATGTGTGATTAGAGTACACACACATAGATGGCGTCATCGAATCTTACGTGCGCTCTGATTGGTTGGAATGTTTCGATAAATATTATATAAAACAGATAGATTCCATTTTTCCGTGTGTCTGTACTCTAATCGATGCACAGATGACGTCAAAATGTGGTGAGAACAAAAAAGTATGCCACGAGACGAAGTCGAACTTCGCACGGAAAAATGGATTTGTTAATCAACTCCCTCCTCTCCTTATCATTATTGTTTAGGTATATTGTATCATTATAAATGTTATTATTATTACTGTAATTTAGTTACCTATCAGGTGAAGAGCCATTTTTACAATGTATATTATAATGACGATGATGATGATGATTCATTTCATATTACATGAGGACAGCAGATTTCACATGACTGTGAAAACAGTGCAATCATTAATAGTACAAAATTGTTATGTTAGGAAATGAACATGTGAAAATGTACTGATTTTAGCTATGTGATAGATCCTAGACATTTTTTTATAGTTTGGTGTAATGTTCTCCAGAATTGTCAGCAGCTGTAATGTTTCCCTACCATAACTTCTGAAATCTCAGTCACTGGGTACTTTTGTTGAACACATTACCAGTACCATGTGATGAGGGGTTAGTCCCTTTACAGTGAGCACTCAATAGCCAATTTCCGAGATACCCTTCGCTTGCCACTTACAAAAGTATCAAGACGAGGCTACATGCATAAAGCTCAGTCATTCGTAACAAGATAATTAAGTTTTAGCACATAGCCTTGTTCTAAATCCTTTGTATTTGGCAGGTGAAGTATATCTAGGAACTGAATTGCCACCCTTAACTTCAAGTCAAACTTAATTGTCACAATAGGCAGCTGTGTATTTTCAGCTAGTATGTACTGTAGGTTTCCAGTCAGGTTACCAGCCTGTTCTGAAAACTCTGGACAAGGATTACTAACAATTATTGATGATAAATTAATACATTTATGACACCTAGATATGAGGGGGATTTTAAAATGATATGTGGTTTAGTATATTGATTTAAATAATGCATTTGTTCTTAGTGGCATCAGTAGATTCTTCAATAGCAAAGGAACCAAGTGATGCAAGGTAGGGTGTAAATTTAAATTATTACAATATTCATCTTGCAGAACATTTGTGTGTGTGTGTGTGTACAATGTACATGTATGTGGGAGTTGAGTGAAGCAATGATCTAAAAATGGGTTTCAAAGCAAGGCCGAGAACATTCTTAACTTTTACATGTATGTTTTTTTCCATAGTGTTTTAGATGAGAAAAAGAAAAAGAAGAAACAAACAGGTAAGAAGAACTACTGAAAGAACTAAGGGTCAGGGATTTTGCTGATATCTGGATCAGGGGCGTATCCAGAATATTTCAAAGGGGGGTCACACTTTCCATTTTCCACCAAAGGAGGGTCACACTTCCAATTTCTCAATCTTTCTCCAGTCAGATTCTTTTGTTTCTATCATCTTTTTGTTTTCAAAGGGGGGTCACGGGCACCCTGGGACCCCCCCTTGGATACGCCCCTGTGGATACATTGGTAGAAAAATTACAATATCTATTATGAGCATCATGTCTTTCATGTCATGCTTCTTGACAGGCAAATAGTGGCAACTTCAAACTTGGTGTTTCCATACTCTAAAATCACTGTAGAACACAGACTGAGATAGTTCATAAACTTTTGAGAATATAGTATTTAATACATTTTTGCTTGTTTGTCCAGGTCGTATTGTACCTTCAAGATACATGGAAAGCAAGAAATCAGTTCCACAACAAAAGAAAAATTCCTCTTTTCAAAATAAACGAAAAGTGTCATTTCACACGTCTAAAGAACATTCCTCCCAGCATGACTCTGCCCAGCTGAATGTAACTGCACCCTACCATAATACCAGCTTAAAAGGGAGTAAAATAGTAACATCTACACCTGCCGTAGGATCTGTTGGGGTTCTTCCTGGACACCCAGCTGGGGATATGACTGCACCCACCCCTATTCTTCCTCCTTCCAGGAAGACGGAGACAGGAGGGCGTGGTGTGTCACCCAAGGTCAGGGGAACAGCTTCCAAGGTAGCGATTGAAGCTACTGGTAGTAAACCAGGAGAGACAACCAAGAAGACAATAAAAATCAAAGGTAAATTGTGTTATATTTTCAGATTTTAGAATTGGTTGACTGAATGGAAGATCATTTGTATAACTATTCCTATTGTTTGTTGATTGACAGCTCCATTACTATCCCAGAAGCACATGGATAACATATCTAAAACAAAACCACAAGAGGTACCTCTATTTTAGTTTCTCTGACTAGTTATTAAACACTTAAGAAAACAGTATTTAGAGATGGATATTTTGGATGCACCTTTATATTGGTGGATAAAAACTAGCAAGTGAACTAGTTTGGGCTGTGTCAAGGTATAGGGATATAATAGGAATGGATGGAAATCTGTATTTAAGAGCAATAAAGGAGAATATAAAAATAGTGAACAGTTGAACCTCTTGTAAGAGGACACCCTTGGGATCAGAATTGGTGTCCGTTGACGAGAGGTGTCCACTTATGGTAGGTTAAAAAATAATGTAGAGTTATTATTAGGAGAAGGGACTGAGGGTTGCTGTCTACTTATGGGAGGTGTCTACTTATGGGAGGTGTCCACTTATGGGAGGTGTCCACTTATGGGAGGTGTCCACTTATGGGAGGTGTCCACTTATGGGAGGTGTCCACTTATGGGAGGTGTCTACTTATGGGAGGTGTCCACTTATTGGGGGTGTCTACTTATGAGAGGTGTCTGCTTATGGGAGGTGTCTACTTATGGAAGGTGTCTGCTTATGGGAGGTGTCTGCTTATGGGAGGTGTCTGCTTATGCGAGGTGTCTGCTTATGGGAGGTGTCTGGTTATGGGAGGTGTCTGCTTATGAGAAGTATCTGCTTATAGGAGGTGTTAGTGGAGGTTCAACTGTACTTGTAACAATAAAAAGAGTACACTGTATTTGTAACTTTTATTCATGGATGTGGTTTCATTGAAGGTCGGTGAATTATCACAACGTCAACTTGAACTAGAATATGCTAGACTTCTACAGTGGATCTTCTTAGAATCAAAGGTACATATATTGTATCTCAATGTGATCACTGGAGTAACCAAATCTTTATCTTTTCTAACATGTTTTCATGCTTTTAGCTTAAAAGCACATTCCATCAACAAGAAAAAGATGCTCAGGTACAATTGAATAGTGATCATGTGTTATCATGATCAATATCATTAATCAGTCAATAATTACTACATGTATCTTCCCAAGAGCATGTCAAATAAATACACAGAGATCCCCTACACAGACTAGCAAACAACCAGCTCTCGTTAGCAGTCTGCTTTGGGCAGGCTTCTCAATAGAATCATGTGCCATGAATAGGATTCATAGGTGGCTGAGAGCAAGCAAAGTTGACACAGGAGCCCATAATCAAAGTCAAACAAAAAACAAACAAACAAACAAACAAACAAACAAACAAAAACAAAGGGGGGGGGGGAAGAAAGAAAGAAAGATTTCTGCTGCTCCCAGCTGTTACCTAAAATCCTTCTTAGGACACTGGCTGTTTTTAGGAGAGTGAAGTTGCAAAAACTCAACACTGTTTCAATCTTGAGCTTTGCTCCTTGGTCAGATATATACGTAGGTTGTATGGTGGTAGCAATGTGCACCATTCACAGGGCTTCAACCCAACCATGTTGAGTTGCATCTTTGTAATCCAGCCTCCAGGCTGTGACGATGTAGATGATCATGAGACAGACACCTCTATCTGACCTGAAAGACAAAAACACCTTATGGTGGAGTGTGTTTAGAGGGAGTTCATTGTAATCTCAATCCTGAATTTCAAATCCAGGTTCAACTATACTCCATGTGGCAAGAAAATGAAAAGTTAAGAAGAGAATTGGTGGAGCTACAGCTAGAGCTTGACAACAAGAATAAAATGGCAGAGATTGATGAACAGCTCAGATTACAGGTATGATTAGTCATAGATAAATATGATTATGATCAATAGCAAGGCTGTTGTTGAGAAAATAATTTGTCTGCTGAAAGTGAGCCAGCTATATTAACAATTGCTGATGTTAGGATGAGTGATGAGTAATGATAGTGAAGGAAATCTCTCAAACATTGAGGTGCAATTAAAAATTAAAACTACAATCATGGACATATCTGTTGGTACATTTAACCCGTTTGTTTCACAATATTTGTAGTTGGATAGAAGTCCATAAGAAAGTTGTATGAAGCCTGTGTTTAGATGGGACTCTATATGGTTTGAGCCCTCCCCCTCCCCCACCTGAGCAATGTTGGTCCAATCTGCATCAACCGGGTAGTTGGACGGTGCTCAGAATGCGACACAACATTGTTCAAGGGAGGAGTAACACAATTTCATGCGCATGCGTAATGAGTTTGGAGTTCCTTTCCCAAATGAATACATCACTGATTGTAGTTAAATTTAGCATGATATGAGCAGGGATTCGTTGCTGGCCAGCCAGGCACCAGGTAAATTGACAGGCTGTGGAGATGATTTTGGTGGGTTTTGCCTGGATGTCTTGGACAACAAAAGCAACTTTTGGTAGTGAAAATATCTGTAGTCTTGCCCTGCTGTCATAACAAGATGCCCTCCAATTCAAAATCGTAATGAACTCTCTGCAAGATTAAATCTCTAAAAGATTGTCAAGATGCAAAGAAAAAGAGCTATTCCTTGGTCAAATCTCTTTCTTTTCACGTAACTGTTCTCTTATTCAAGCTACAATCCTTGCCAAAATTAGTTGGCATGATGTGCATTCAACGGATATTTCTAAATTGTACACTTTGTGACCGTGCTATTGGACCCCCCTCCCCCTGTACAATGTTGCTGCTAGATAAAAGGTATTTCGAACTGATTGCCGAGTCGTAGGTGTCGGGATTTTCACAGCAACATTGTAAAGGGGGCACGGGGGGAGCCAATCTCATCACCATCTACTTTTCGCATGCATCACGACAATATCGTGCTAACAATACTGGCAATGATTGTAGTTGTTTCATTGTTTCACAGTTATCTGGTCTAAAACCAATTGGTGGTAACTTAACCAAACAAATTCTACATTATGACCAGCTCTCATCAGCACTGAACACCACATGCCAGTATATGCCTGTTAATGGTGTTATAATGGACAAACAGGGTAAGTGACAAGGGGCTCATTTCTCTAAAGGCTTGATAACTTTAGAGGCTTGTTAATGAGCTTTTATCAGGTATTTTTAAATTCATAAAACAACAAAAGAATTACTATAGCTGGAAAGAGCATGGTAAAGTTAGCGAAACAGTGAAGTTTGAAGGAATTATATCCAAAACTTGTGAGAATATGAATTTTCAAAAAGTGTGAATTTGTAAGAAAAACTTTGCTGGTAGGCATCTCTTGCTTACCAGCAAATATTTTCATACAAAATTTCGATTTTGGAAAAATTCATATCTTTGTGAGTTTGAAAGTTACTTCATTCAAACTTCACAGTTTTACTAATAATTTTGATGACAGTGCTCTGCTATGGTAATTATATTGCTGTACTGTGACTTTTGGAATTACATGATAAAAGCTCATTTTGGAAAAATTTGTGAAACGTTTTTGTGTAATGCAGGTTAGAGTAATTGCAATAAACCCATGAAATAAAAATGTTAATGTGTAATAGTGTAATAGACACGAGAAAACAATGGAAATAAGGTTGAACCACTATTAGTCTACTAACTATTTCACAGGTTTTTTACAATCACTCTATCTATCCTCCCACTTCTTGTTTTATTTATTTATTCATTTATCAATCCATCCATTCATTTATCTGGCCATTTAACCATTCATTCATTTGTGTTGTTTTAAATCAATGTCTCTATTTTACAGAGGAATTACTAGTAGCCTTATCAGAGAGTGAACAACTTCTTGGAGAAATAGATGGTCTAACAAGACACCGAACTCACAAGGTAAAACAGGCTGCTATCTCACTGAAACTAGAAAGTGGCCAAGTTGCTAATGTTCAATTAGCTCGATTAGCTCTCATAGTTATTCTAGGTAGCCTATACCCAATATCTGAATCAATTTTATTTATGATAATTAATTCTTTGCCTGTATGTGGTATTGAATCAAATAAGCCTTGTAATGACTTTTTTTGTTGTTGTTTTCTAGATATCTAATTTTTCTAAAGAAATGGAAGGACTGTCAAAAATAGCAGAATCTGAAGTCCAAGAACAGGGAAGGTAGGTTGCATCAATGTTATCATCATCATTATCATCATCATCATCATCATTTTCATCATAGCTGGGAGTATCATAATTCAGACTCCAGAGCTGTTTTTAGACAGTGCTCTGCTAGTCGCTAAGTTGCGATTTCAGAGAACTTTCCTGTGTGTGTAACATGTAACCAGGCAGACTTTCAAATATGGTGTTTGTGTTGATGGTTTCATTTATCATAACAGGCATTTTAAACATTTATTTTTGTGTGAAATTAGTATAGGAAATCGCACGGTCTTGAGTACAATTCGGAATTAATAGGTACGAGTAATGTTTTGAAAGTTCTCAAAATAGGACGAGCCTTTAGGTGAGTCCTATTTGAGATTTTTCAAAACATTACGAGTAACTATTAATTCTGAATTGTACGAGAAGATCGTGCGATTTTTTATTTATAATACACTATACCATAGTTAATACAAAATTTCAATTAACGATAGTCGTTGCCATAGCGACTTAATAGGTACTCTGCAGAGTACAATTAACGATTTAATTGTACTCCTCTCGTCCAATCAGAATCGAGTAATTTTGTATAGTGTATTATAAGTAAATTAAATGGATCATGACCCATTCTGTTTGTCTTTGTCAGATGTCAAGAGCTGCTAGCTGCTGCATCAACACTTGGAACTCAAGAAAGAAGTTTACAAGCGCATACCATCCAGCAGTCTATATCATCATATTGTTCATCAGATGATCATAGTTTATAGTGTTTAGGTATGTATTCAATTGTTTGACCTTGACAAGCCTGTGAGAAAGGTTTTGCATGCATGCGACAACAGATCACAGGTTGCAGGGAATGCCTGCCTTGCGTACACACTCACAGGAACATCCCATCTTCCTGTGACATGTTACACAAGAGCTATATGGAAGGCGATCTTGTGTTGTCATTCCTGAGATTCCTGAGATCAAACCAGTCTAAATTCATAAGATCTGAAGTACCAGCAAAAGAGCTGCTGCCATTATTTGCTATTTCCCTGTGAGTATGTTTTGCGTTAGTCTCCCTCGCAGCCGTGTTTAACAGAATCAAAGGCCCCTATGGCTAACTCGTGGATATATCGTGAATAGATATGTACCTAACTAGCCGTTTCTAATAGAAAGTGAAATGCTGCGAGCAGAAAACAGCTGGTGTATCTACGTTTGCAGAACTGTTCCCCTAAAACTCACGAAAGTACACCGCTTTGTCTGATATATCAAATCTCCTGTGCGTTGTGTGACGAACACTGCTAGTTGACCTTCAGTATTGAACTTCTACAGAACATAATTCTCCAGGTTCAGTGTCGGACACACACAGTTCAAAATATTTAGCACTTTGAGTAAATTAATTAAAAAAAATTGGGGTAGCTCATCACCCTTCCTCGCAGCCAAGTGCTGAATTACGAAGGGCGCAGCTCAACGTGATCGAGTCGAAGGTTTACAAGGGCGCTTTCATTACGAGACAATTGAACAATCACACATTTACATACAAATTTAGATACACATACACGTAGCAGCCACCATACGACCCATGTCTGCGGATCACGGAGATCACGGTTTTTCAAACAATCACAAACGGCTAGCGATGGCAATGATTATAAAACTAACTGACTACGACAACACAAGTTTTAGAAATGTGCAAGTACATTTTATTCACTGAAATATATTGCTTTTTCAAACAATATAATCACAAACAGTGTTAGGAATGATTATAAAACTAATTGATTAAAGTTTGTTTAGTAAAGGATGTGTATCGCTAGCTCCCTGGCAGCTATAAAAAGAGTGCTTGATAAATATCTGACACATAATTTGCCTTGTAATGTATAGAGAATGCATAAATATATGTGGATTTAACTGAACTACTGAGAGAAGTCTGCGTAAAGAAAGCAAAATTTCGATTCACCAAAAATTTTAGTGATATCGTGTGGCTTTCTAAAGAGATTTTACCTCTTTGAAGAGGAGAACATTGGAATGCAACTTTATATCGTCTTGCTTCGATCGAGCGTACAACGCGGCGATGAAAACTGAACTCATAAAAGGACATTGTCTTTCCTGAGAAATATCACTAAACAGTTCATGACCTTGCTGAACACTTCCACGAATACAAAGCAGGATTCAGTGGATTCCCGGGTATGATAAATCTGAATAACAACGACAACTTAGCTAGAAAACAAAGACTCCAATCGCGTGGTCAGCGATCATTCCAAGCATATTTTGATGACGTCACAAATCATCGTTCGCTACATCCATAAACGTACGTGCCTACCAAGAATCGAGTTCAGAGCTGGTATATAACTAGCCGTTTCTAATAGAAAGTGAAATGCTGCGAGCAGAAAACAGCTGGTGTATCTACGTTAGCAGAACAGCAACTGTTCCCCTAAAACTCACGAAAGTACACCGCTTTGTCTGATATATCAAATCTCCTGTGCGTTGTGTGACGAACACTGCTAGTTGACCTTCAGTATTGAACTACAGAACATAATTCCGTCTAGGTTCAGTGTCGGACAAAAACAGTTCAAAATATTTAGCACTTTGAGTAAATTAATTAAAAAAAATTGGGGTAGCTCATCACCCTTCCTCGCAGCCAAGTGCTGAATTACGAAGGGCGCAGCTCAACGTGATCGAGTCGAAGGTACGTTTACAAGGGCGCTTTCATTACGAGACAATTGAACAATCATACATTTACATACAAATCTACATACACATACACGTAGCAGCCACCATACGACCCATGTCTGCGGATCACGGAGATCACGGTTTTTCAAACAATCACAAACGGCTAGCGATGGCAATGATTATAAAACTAACTGACTACGACAACACAAGTTTTAGAAATGTGCAAGTACATTTTATTCACTGAAATAAAATTGCTTTTTCAAACAATCACAAACAGTGTTAGGAATGATTATAAAACTAATTGATTAAAGTTTGTTTAGTAAAGGATGTGTATCGCTCCCTGGCAGCTTGAGAGTGCTTGATAAATATCTGACACATAATTTGCCTTGTAATGTATAGAGAATGCATAAATATATGTGGATTTAACTGAACTACTGAGAGTAGTCTGCGTAAAGAAAGCAAAATTTCGATTCACCAAAAATTTTAGCGATATCGTGTGGCTTTCTAAAGAGATTTTACCTCTTTGAAGAGGAGAACATTGGAATGCAACATTTTCTCGTCTTGCTTCGATCGAGCGTACAACGCGGCGATGAAAAACTCATAAAAGGACATTGTCTTTCCTGAGAAATATCACTAAACAGTTCATGACCTTGCTGAACACTTCCACGAATACAAAGCAGGATTCAGTGGATTCCCGGGTATGATAAATCTGAATAACAACGACAACTTAGCTAGAAAACAAAGACTCCAATCGCGTGGTCAGCGATCATTCCAAGCATATTTTGATGACGTCACAAATCATCGTTCGCTACATCCACCTACGTACGTGCCTACCAAGAATCGAGTTCAGAGCTGGTACATAAACATGCCGCGCATGTGCAAGATTAGTGTCGCTGCTCGCTTCGCTCGCAGCAATAAAAGTAATGTCCCACTGCGTACACTGCAAACTGCTTCACTCTATCATATAACTTGAAATAATGTCGTGGATTGACCGAAATGACCACAGGAAGCCCAAGCAAAACATTTTAGTAAAATAACGAGTTTTCATTTGAAGACAAAAATTTCAATAAATCAATAATTTCTTTAGCGAAAAAGAGTCTTTAGCTATAAAAGAAGAAAAAAAATGTGTCAAAAAGAATAAAAAAGTGAAAAAAAATTGACCACCGCCTGGCCGAGACTCGAACTCCGGACCTTTCGTTTGACCATCCAGAAGTTGCATGTCTTCGACTAGTAAATTTGGTGTATTTATTCAATGTGTGGTTACAAACAAAACAAATGCAAAAATGCTTCTCTCTGTAGCAAAACCGGTCGCTATAAATATAAAAGAAATTGCTTCATAAAACACTAAGTAAGCCAATAAACTAACTCAATACGCCTTTTTGTTGCTGTTTTCGGCTAGCGGACTCGATGGCCTTCATAGTCCAGACGCTGGGCCCTCCTTCGCCGCTCCTCTTTTTTATATGGGCTTTCTGTGTCAATAAATCAATAATTTCTTTAGCTAAGAAAGAGTCATTAGCTGTAAAAGAAAAAAAATCTGTCAAAAAGAAAAAAAAAAAGTGAAAAAAAAATTCACCGCTTTGCCGGGATTTGAACCCGGACCTTGCGCTTCGAAAGCCAAGGGCATATCTACTGGACCATCCAGAAGTTGATTAGTTTCGTCTGGTGAATTTTGTATATTTATTGTCAGAGTGTGGTTACAAAACAAATGCAAAAATGCTTCTCTCTGTGTTCTGTAGCAAAATGCCGCTATAAATATAAAAGAAATTAGTTTACAAAACACTAAGCCAATAAACTAACTCAATACTTTTTCTTGCTGTTTTCGGCTAGCGGACTCGAGGCCTTCACGGCGGCGACCGACGACTGCAGACTGCTTTCAAAATGTTTTCGTTTGTTTAACTTATCTACTTTGACTGGCTTGTGATAATAGAGTACGAACACTAAAAGCTTGGATTACTTTGATGTTGCACTTAAAGAGATTTTTGTCGCTTAATAGCGATGCACAAAGTCCGTGGTTATCGACTGCAGGCGAGCGGAGTCGAGCGGAAACAGTCTCGTACCCAGACTCTAACGGCTATCTGCTAATGTCTGAGTGAGCGAGTGACACCGAGTCCCCACAATAACTCCTTTCTATGCTTCGCATATCCACGAGTTAAAAACGAGGGAGCGTTGCGTGACGAGGCTAAATCGGCTGCGATGGAGACTAGTTTTGCGATGACAGGGAGAAAAACAGTTCTGTCTCCAACCCCTCCCCTCCCTTCATTTTAGAGCCCACATAACAGGAGGGGAAGAGGAGGGATAGGCAAAAAAATGGTTTTAGACTTTGCAGAGGGAGAAGTGAGGACTTTGCAGAGAGAGAAGTGAGGGGTAGTCCACAAGTTGGTACTGTTTCAAGAAGTTCTGTACACTTTATTTGTGCGCATGGCAGCAATTAGAGGAGAAGATCTGGATCGAGCGATCTAAAGACGCGATAAAAGTGGGACCCACTTTTCTCAATTTTCATAGATTTGGGTGCGTTTCTTTTCTTTTCATATTTTTTCATACGTGTTTATTATAAATACACTTGACTCTCTCGTAAGCGAGCACCCTTGGGATCAGTAGAAAGCTGTCGCTTACGAAAACCCGACACAGGAAACCCAAACCATACATAATATGTAACATTCGAATACATGTCCATGGTGAATACGTTGTTTTATGGAAACAAGAAAACATTCGATACTATGGCTTCAGAAACAATTAAAAAACTTGATTACGACGTTTCAGAAGTGATGAACATATAGTAGTTTTCTTTGCAAAAACATTCAACAGTTGTGTTTATTGTAAGGACCTGTCATCATTTAATACTGACTCTGGGGTGGTCACTTAAAAGAGAGGAAAAACAATGAAACATTCCAAAACCCGGTGGGGGGGGGGGGGGGGTACTCAGCCCCCTTTTGGATAGGGGTGTGCCGCCAGAGTTCTAGAAACTTGACCCTGTTTAAGACACTCGAAAGTGAAAAAATCATACCCTGTTCAAGACAAAAGAGAAGAAAATCGATCCCAGCCTCGTCATTCGGTTCCGATCCGTTGCATATGATTAGACAAAAAACGGCTGAGGAAGCGCTTTTTTTGTTTATTTTGAATATCTTACCCTATCTAAGACACAAAAAGATGATATGGCTTGGGATCTCGTCAATATTATAGATCCTGTTTAAGACAATTTGGGGTAAAATGTATACCCTGTTCAAGACAGCAGGGCCAAAAACCATACCCTATCCAGCGGCACATACCCGTATAGCAAATATATGGGATTACCCCCCCCCTCGTTTCAAAAATGAACCCCAAAGGTGGTCGCGGTCGATTACGAAAGAGAATTATTATAGAGTTTATATGGGAAACAAAACGGGAAATTGAAAGGGTGGTCGCTAACAGGAGATAGTCGCTTACGAGAGTGGTCGTTTAAAGATAGTTAACTGTAGCATTCATTTCTAACTAACACATTTCCAAGTGACAATCCATTCATTATATTGGGAAAAGTGGGTCCAGTTCTGGACTAAGCGAGGGGATGTGCGTAGAGTGACAAATTTCACCTTACAGGGTACGGGTGGGGAGAATATATAACAAAGAAATTTTCCTCTTATTGGGAATGGGGGATCAATATATATAACGATGAAAACACATAACGAAGAAATTTTGACTTTACGGGGTACGGGTGGGGAGAATATATAACGAAGAAATTTTGACCTTACTGGGGAGGGGTGATGAATATATAACGAAAACATAATGAAGAAATTTTGACTTTACTAGGGAGGGGTGAGGAGAACCTACGATGAATGTATCTGTATTACATAAGGAGAAAATGTTTCAGTTTAACCGGGAAATTAAGAGATTTGGCCGACTTTACCAAAAGTAGAGTGATTGTGATACTTACAGAGTACTAAAGTTACACCTTACATTTCTACCCAAGAATTCGTCTAGAATCAACCATTGACAACGTAAACACGTTCTTTAAATAGTTTCACTTATTTATTTCATTTCTTTCACCAGACAAATAGTCTATAGGGTTATGATTCTTGTCGGTTATGCCTTTAAATAGGAAATTGATATATGACACTTACAGGACCTGACGTCTTTGTAACGTATTTCCTGTGGAATCGAATGCCTGCATATTTTCCGTGACCATATATGCGAATAACTACAATATTTTCAACAATTTGTACGTATTATGAGGGGAAAATACTAAATTGTCCAAATACATGAATGAAAATTTAGAAGAAAAATAGGGATTTTTAGTTGGCTTACAAATTTGTTGTTATTTTTAGATTGTTTTGTTTTTACTTGTAATAGGCCATTTGCATGATGGCGTCATATACTACAACTACCAGAATGCTTTGCCCACTTTCTTTTGTAAAATGATTAGTGCCAATTGTTCGACTATTCTCAAAAGGGAATAAAAATCTGAATAAGAAAGAAAATTCGTAGAGCATTCTGGTAGTTGTATTCAAAGGACGCCATCGTGCAAATGGCCTATTTTGGGGTGATTTGATCTGTCTACCAGGTGTCTTCCGTTCACGCCTCGTACGTGACCAATATCAGTTTTAGTACAAAACATTACGTCTTTCATCAATCATTTAATAAGGCGTAGCGTGTTCTAAAAACTTCTCGTCATCTCAAGCCACAGCTCATACTTGTTGATTTCTCAGCAGACCACCATGTTACCTCGAACGCTATCACGATCGCCAAACCGATTCATAGATTGTCGTGTGGTTCTCCTCGATAATTCTGAATTTAGCACTACTTTTAAAGCAAAGGAGATCCAAGGGATACAGTTATTTGACCAAGTGTGCGAGAAAGCAGAAATATCGCCACGATGCCGCAAGTACTTTGGACTGCAGTACATGGAACGTAAGGATGGCGAGATGAATTGGCTTCTTCCAAATAGTCCAATTCGACCGTCTAGGAAAAAGGGAAAATCAAGAAATTTTCAACTTGCTGTCAAAGTCTTCCCAGAGGACCCTCTTAAGTTGAAGTACTCGCTCTCGGCGTTAAGGCTTCTGGTTTTCCAACTGAAGTATTTGATCACTAAAGGAAACATGCAGTTTCCAATTAATCAGCATGCTGTTTTGGATGGGTATTTTGCACAGGCTGTTCTTGGAGACTACAACGTCAAAGACCATGGGTACGGCTACCTAGAGGGTCTCTTAGGATCAACCTTTTTCTCGCATCCAAGTTACATCAACTCGAACTTTGATATCAACGATTCTGTGTACGAGAAAATGGCCACTGAATCCCACAAGTCACGCAAAGGTATGACAACTCAGGATGCGCTGATGGCTTTTTTAGATCTCTGTCACGCAAGTACTAGTTACGGCCAATTCGTTCACAAAGGCGTTACAGATAGTTCTTCCAATGATGTCTTGTTTGTCATATCAACGAAGGGACTACAGATTGCTGTACCGGACGAGTTTCGAGAGCCAGGCAAGCTGATGCATGATTTTCCTTGGGAAGTTGTTCATACCATATTGTGTGACAAGTCAAAGCTGATTGTCACGATCAAGCCAGGTGGACCAAAAACCACCCCTGAAGTCATCTACACTTTTCGATTCCATGGACATTTCGGGTATTTGCAGGCAGAAAGAGTCGTTGCCGACTGTACGAATCACAGCGTACTGGTTTTAAACAAGGCAACATTCGAAAGAAGGGCAAACAAGACGCAATCCTTGGAGGACTTGACGAGGGCAAACACTTATGCAGCGCCAAATTGGAGGAACCACTCGTACAGTCCGTTAATGTCGCTGAGAAAGCAGATGAGAGGACGATCAGCACATTATGTTTAGACATTGAAATGGCTTTTGTAGAAACATTGAAATGTTAGCAAATGTTAAGACATTGAAATGGTTTTTGGTAAAGAAACTGAAATGGTAGCGAACATTTTTGTAGCATTCAAAAGAAAGAAAGACAAAAGCAAAAGAACGAAACGCAAGAGGCGATCACAAGTTACGAAAGAAAGAGAAAGGAAAAATGACTTTGTATATCTGTAAAATAGAACATTTTAACAATTTTCGTACAAGCACTGACATGGCTTTCCAAAAGAATGAACATTGAAGTGGTTTCCATTTTTGAAAGCATTACATTGTTCTCTTAATGACACTTAAGTGGCTTTCCAGCTTAATGCATCACTTGGATAAATAGATTCAACAGGTTTTCAATAAATTAATTACACCGAAATGACCGCCTTTTCATTGGAATTAACATGGAGATGGTTTCCTATCTTGTACTCAAAAGTGACCAACATATGATTTACATTTTGTTAACGGCAAAGCAATAATTATTTTTTCATTTTTTCACACATGGTTTCCTATCCGTGATGTTAAAAATCCATATAAGGAACTGGCTCCAACTTTAAGCTGTCATCTTCCGACAATTAAAATGTTTTTGTTAAGTATTATTATAATTGCTATTTTGTTTATCGAGTTGTACAAAGAACATAATTAAACATGTGAATTGACCATTTCTTAATTACTACTGTAGAACCCTGCTCGAACTTGAAAGCGGTAAACGATTCTCGAATCACCATAGCTCGTAAGTACATACCAAGCTATTTCGAACTCGGTTGATTCAGACACCCCAATATCTTGGTCTCAGACAATTTCAATTTTTGAAGTCCCGAGTTCGAAATAACGGGGTTCAGTACACTTTGGGAATTCAGTTGTAGGAGAGGTCGGTTCACTACTATATAAAAAGTATCTTATCGAAGAAAAGATATATTTATCTGAATTAGGGTTAGAGAAAACTGATACAATTTTTTACATAAATATAAATATTTACTGAATAAATATTACTGTACTGTTTTTATTTCATTTTTCTTCGAGAATCATTATGACATTTAGATGAACTATTGACAAAATCAGAATTTTTATCCTGTAAAAAATGAAGAAAAAGAAAAGTAGAATAAAATGTAATAATTACAAAACTGAGCTGAAATCAAAGTGAAATTGTTTCGCTTTTAATTAAAGTGAGTTTCTGATTCAGCTTTGTAGATTTAACAAATCAATATTTGAGTAAAAATTCAATCAAATAATTTGTACAAATGCAAAAAATCCTCTTTTTTTTACAAGATTGGCTGATTTTTCTCAAATAAACCCAAAAGGTCTTCATGTTCCTATTTTATTTACTCTGCTGACATGCCACGCGAATAACAAATTGATGTTACCACGGAAGAGAAGAGCTCGCCGTGGAATGTTGACTTTACGACGAATAAATTTACCCCACTACAAGGAAGCCATTTATATGCTTGATCATGCTCTTGCTCGCTACTTCGTTCCAATTTGACGAATTCAAAGCGCGCGCGAAAAGAGCTCGTGCTTTCCTCAACGTAATGTAAGCGTCAGCTTTTTTGATTATGACGAAGAAAACTAAAAAACTCCGCTCTTCTTGGACTTGTTGTGATTATGGAGTCATTTGAAGAAAATCAGCTGGTCGCCTTAGATACAAAACAGGACGAGAGCGACGTGTTAACAGACAAGACAACCTCCGACAATGGAGACTCTGTTTCAGTTACAACGGATGAAAAACGAAATGATTCAGACATCGATAGTGATTCTGCTGTGAGCGTTTTGAACTATTTAAACGCCGGTAAAGAAGGTAGTTTGGGTCATCCTTTGCGATCCTCATCTTTGCAGTCAGACAAATCTGCCATAATTCGCTTGAACAGCGAACTTTTAAAAGCTAAAAAGAGCAACTGGGAAGTTGTAGACGCGTTAACGACAGCCTATGACGATATCCGTGATCTCCGTAAGCGAGAACAAAGACTAAACGATTTGCTACGAAATAATTTCACAGACAGTCCGACTATTGATCATGATACTGCCAAGAGAACGGAATTCAAAATCTTAAACACACAACTAGAGATTCGAGAAGAGGAATTATCAAAAACCAAAGACACTGTAAGACGTTTGATGGGCGAGAGAGATCGACTCAAAGACGAATGTACGAAAACGCGAGCTGATCTGCAATTGTTGGCTTTGCAGGACAAGCGAAAAGAGAGTGAACTCGCGGTTGTGCAAAATAATCTACGGACGCTCAAAGAACAACAAAAATTAACCGACGAAAGTGGTTTCGTCTTGAAGGAAAATGCAATTAACTTAGAAAACCATTTGCGAACGGCTAAAAACGACCTACACAGAGCGGAAGAAGAAATTACAAACTTAAAAGACACGCTACATCTGCGCTGTAAAGAAATAAACGATCTAAGAAATCAGCTGAAAAAACTTGAGGAAGAAAATGAGATCGCTCATTGCAGTCTCGACGAAAAAGAATCCGAAATCCAAAAACTCAAGTCTACAGAGCTTGCTGTCTACAAAGAAGTTGAGCACGAGCTTGCTAACGAACTAAAAACCATGAAGTTAAAGTTAAACGAATTGCAGATTAAAAGTAGAGACGATGATGAGAAGATTTCAGAAATGACTGAAAGGCTGAATGAATGGGAAAGGTATGGAGCAAGGTAATTTGTGGGAAATGAAATGATTTGTTTAAAACTGCAGGGGTGACGTAAAAGTACATTAATTCCGGTTCCGGTCTCAGGGCTTGTCACAGTGTACACTATACGGAAAGTTCAAGTTGGTTCGAGATAGCGGTTCTTGCTCAAATTTTCAAAAGAAGTTCAGAAAAGTTCAGGATAATGGGGTTTTAGAGACAATCGAGTTCAAGATACATTGGTTGTACTGTATATGAGGTTTTGAATAAATGCAAAAACGCGCTAAATTTGCCCAAAAACTTGAGTAAATCGGCGCATCCACAGTAACTCACTTATCCGTAAATTTACTCGGTTATTTGGGTAAAGGGTACGCAGTTACTCAGTGGTACTCTTGGTGGTACTCAGTTACTCAAATAACTGAGTAAATTTACTCGGATAAGTGAGTTACTGTAGACACATCGATTTACTCAAGTTTTTGAGTAAATTTACTCGCGCGTTTTTGCAGTGAATTTTAGTTTATTGTGGAGCGTGTGACCATTTGAGCAAGCATTCTCGATCTCTAAAGTTGTGAGAGAGTAATTGCTCATCCTCACCCGGCTTTCCCTTCTAATCTAAGGCCTTGAATATTCGATATTCCATTTTATTCTTTGCTCTTTACAGGATGAGCAAGACGATGGATGAATACATCTATCATGTCAACTCCCAGCAAATAGAGGCTCGTCGACAAATCACAAAATACGTCGAGAACTTAGAAAGACAATTAGCGTCCATTAAAGCTACTCAAAATCCCCAGAAAAGGGATGACTTGTCGTACAAACCAGGTTTTTTGAAAACTAAACCGAAGCGAAAACAAAGTGCTGGAAGAAGACTCCCCGAACTACAGACACCACTACGAGCGAGCGCAGATCTTGATTTGAGTGATTCTTCGATATCGGCAGGGACACTTGATAGTGAGGGCTCGGCTGTGAATGTAGGATTTGTTCCCTCAGATGAAGAAGTATCTGATGTTTCTATGAGTAAACGAAAGGGACCACGAAGGACATTGCCGTTGACACCCAGCGATATAGAGGCCGGCCTGAGCGATGGTGGACCTTATGCCAAGGGAAAGGGTAGTGATCGTGCGAAAAGAGAGCATTTTACTCGTCGTAGTACTCAAGATTCTGGACTTGGTGAAAGTCTTATTGGTTGTCACAGTAAAGCAAGACCAAAGAGCGCGTATCCTTGGAAAAAGAAAACACAAGGTATATTATTAATACGCTAATGTTCATATTTAATTTTACAACTCCTGAAATGATCATTGTCATCTTAATTATCCCATGTACCCAACTTGAGCACATAAAATTTTCCTGCAACTTCCTCTTCAACGTTGCGCACAATGGAGAGTTTCACTGTTTGTCAACTAACCCCTGCAACAGTTGCGCGCAACGACTGCAGCGGTAGAATCGTGCACGCACGTGCAGCTTTTGCGCAACGTTGCGCACAACAGTTGCAAGGGTCGATGGACGAGCGGTACAATTCTGCAGATGCACTCAACTTCTCAGGAAAACTTAAAGCGTGTATCCTTTCCTCCTTCATTGTCATGACAAAGTAAGATTCAGATCCAGTATTCCCATCAGATATTCGATGATTGACTATCTGCGTTAACATATTCATCTTTCTTACATCTTATTCGTTCATCTCCTCGTTCTTTCTTTTTCTTTTCTTCCTATTTTTAGAAGCCCGTGTACCACCTGTTTTTGTCATTCTTCTCTTTTCTCTATCTCTTTCTACCACTTCCATTCCCTTTCCTCTTAATTGATACACAATGTCACAATCCATTGTGTTCTTGTTACAGACTCAAAGCAAGTGTTCCGGTCCTCCAGCCCGATCAATTTCGAAAATGAGAAAACTGGGGACGAATCTGATAGTTTCCGAACAATCACACCCCTTTCGCCCGACACAGGAAGCCCAACATCAACCGCAGCAGAGACCGATGAGTCTGATAGGAGAGTGAAGCCGAGACCCAAAAGTAGAGAAAGTAGTCCTGTGAAAAGATATCAAGGTAACATTCATTTTGAAAGTAATAGGCAATGTGCATGAGCGCCATTTTGTAGAACAAAGCATGATGGGAAACTGAGTCCTTGCACTTTTTCATTCCCGCTGAAATAAGCACAAAAATCTATCTTTGTCATTTCTTTACAGAAAATGCAAGCATTTTAGCATAAGAAAATTAAAATGTTACAAAATGCTTGTCAGTTGCTAGAAATCGTTGTTAGATTTTTACTGGACTCCAACTCCCAGAGTGCTTTGTAAGCTCTTGCGCACATTGCCTATAACGATGATCTCCTCTCGCTTCATTTGTCAGACTATTCCTCTGTATCAAACCATTGAAGAAGACGGTGTGGGGAAAAGAAGAGAACATGTTCCTACTTCTTCCGTGTCGTCGCTGTTTGTCGTCTTGGCGGCGCGCATGACCACTAGGATTTCATGGTTCTACTCAATTAAAGAGTATCTTAACAAGTACTTTGCTTTCGTCTGTTTAGTTCCGCTTCGTCGTTTTCTGTCCCACGATCGAATACGAGCACATCGCCGTCACGCAGCGTTACTGCTAGTATTTCGTTACCTAACGCCCATAGAGCTTTGTAGCTTGGCTAAAGTCTGTAGAGAATGGAGAAGTCTGATTGAACATCCATCACTGTGGAAAAACGTCGCTCTTGTGAATGCTGACGTTAATAATATGGTACGTAAACGTGTAGGTTTTAATCACGTATACGTGGATTTTCAGACACGTGTAGGTATAGATTTTTGTTAACGTATACCTGAATTTTCCGTACTTCTGCAAAAACTTTCCAGAATGTATGCGTACATTTGCGTAATATTTGCATGGATCTTTCGTGATATATACGTAGATTTTCTAAAGTAAAATGACGCGCTGATTTTCCGTAAAGATCTACGATGCAGCTTTTGCTGCAACACTGTGTGCAACACTTGTGTTGCGTGAAACGTTTTAAAAAAATTCGCAGGAAATGTTATATTGTGTGTCCGGGCATTAACGTTTGCTAGATTTTCGGAGCTTCCGTAACTGGACGAACATTAACGGGTAAAGAGACGTGCGCATGTTAAATACTGCCCTTAGGCATTATGTCGTTACGCGCGTTCTTGCGGTTGACAAGCCTGTTTATGTGAAACGTGGGGCTATATAAACACTTTTTTCCTGTCGCGTCTTTTTTATAAATCAAGTAGTTTTTTCTATCCGACTTCTTTTTTATAAATCAAGTAGAAAAAGTTTTCTTGTTTTTCATAGTCTGATATAAACACTTGGAAAAGTTAGGGGAAAAGTCCTGGCCCCTTTGACTTTCCCGCGTCTTTAAATACAGAATAGCATTTTCGTGAAAAAAATCAGTATTGATGAACGTTATTTTTCATATTTAGTTGCTGTTGTCCATTTCTAGAAGATGCAAACCATTACAAAAACTGTTGTTGAAAGGTAACAATTTTTTTCAATACTTTTCCCAACTTCTTTCTCATCATTTTCTATATACCTGGTTACTCGGGCTACCTGTGTATCAGGTCTAGATTGCGGGCGTCGGCCTTTGCAAGGAATCTTTGTTACTTCAGCTTTTTCGTAGCCCGAGTGAACGCTATTAGTGTCTTATTTCTCTTTCAAATTCTCAATTTGTCAGGTTTGAGGAGGACTGGAGCTAGAGAATCAAGAGAAGGAAATGATAAGTAAGTACGGGATAAATAGACACCGTGGTAAATGTACCGCGCATGCGCGTCTTAAGAAACCATGCAAGTCAGTCCCAAAAAAATCTGGTTAAGGACTTTGTAGTATATTCTCTGGCTTGCATTTTCCATCTAGTGTTTTCCTGTTTTCTTTCGTGCTCAAAATTAAGGTCGAAGATCAATCTCGTACCCAGAGCCTGCGTTCCTCTTGGTCAGCGACCGACCGAGAAAGAGGAACGCAGGCTCTGAGTACGAGATTGGCTCGACGACATGAGCATGATATGGAAAACATTTAATGATAAGAAGAAAAAAAAATTGCTTGGGATTCCTGTGAGCAAGACGCGAACGCGTGTTAGCCCATCGAAGCCCGCGAAATCACGCGCATGCGTAGTCGTTTTGCAGCGTCGGAAAAATTCCCGGGGGAGTGTTGGTGGGGTACTCCCTATGATCAGGAGCCCATGAACCTAAACAGGTAGGCTACGCCCGAGAGCGGTACATTTTTCACGCTAGAGGCATGTCAAAGCGTTGAGATTTCACAAAAGGTGCATGGTATAGACCTCGGCTAGAAATTTCACGAGTTTAGTATCGTACTTACAATGTAGGGAGAACTCTCATTTAGATGTTTGAAAGGGGTACTATTTTCTTTGAAAGCTATACAAAAGGGGTACTTTTCTCTCAAACATGGTATAGAAGGAGTAAGGGTTTCGACCTCAGGGCGGAGCCTCCACGTATATAATTTGGTTGAGTACCCTCGGGGAAGAATAGCCTGCTTTTTTTATAATAATTTGCCATCGGTTTCCACCCGTTCTTATACATCCTTGATGCAGAAAACTCCTTTAGTATTGCGAACTTTTTGAATTTTTGACCGGCACCTGTACAACTTCATTATTTCTCTTGCAATTGCTTATACGAAAAGTTTCATCTGAAGAATTATTTTTTGTAGTTGCTACATGGAAAGAGGCTTAGAATATATCCTGAAAGTTGCCACAAGCTCTTTGCTATGTTTACACATCGAGGATTGTGGGAAATTATTGACTGATAGGTAAGACTTGGGCTTCCTGTTGGTAGGGGTTGAGTGGGGCTATTTGCTGGGAGCGAAGCGAGCAGCAACACTATTCTTGGTGTGGGATTCCTGTGCGATTTATGACGTCACCTTAATATTGATCCACGAACTCGATTTTTATGTACGGTGGTATGTTCATGGCGAACCTTGACGTCACAGGGATGAATTGGGATTCCTGTGCGATTCCATTCGAGAGGTTTTATGTTTCTCGAAGTATAAATGAGGGTTACAAAATGCTAAGTGATATTTTTTCGAGAGGGCAATGTTCTGTTACGGGTCATTTTGCGTATTACTGTTCGAATCGAAGCTCGTCTACAAGCCAAGATAATAAGTATGAAGTGAGGTCGCGCTGAACCTGAATCTCTGCAATATATTTGGTTACCCTATGAAAGAAAATTTTATACTTTGTATGTGATGGAATTGTATTTATCATTCGTTTAATCTAAAGCGTCAAATACAGTAGACAATGCGGTATCTTTGACCGTGATGCAACGTCGGCAACTAGCTTTTTAAAATCAGTTAGTTTTATAATCATTGCCAACGCTAGCCGTTTGTGATTGTTTGAAAAATTGCTTTTACTCAAAGTGCTAAATATTTTGAACTGTGTGTGTCCGACACTGATCCTGGAGAATTATGTTTTGTAGTTCAACATTGAAGGTCAACTAGCAGTGTTCGTCACACAACGCACAAGAGATAGACAAGAAACATTTCATATATCAGAGAAAGCGGTGTACTTTCGTGAGTTTTAGGGGAACAGTTCTGCTAACGTGGATACACCAGCTGTTTTCTGCTCGCAGCACTTCACTTTCTATTAGAAATGGCTAGTACAAACTGTTTCTTTATCTCATTTCTCAAGTCTTCAAATTTTAGGAGTACTTCGAAGAATACGATGCACGCTCTTCAAAATATCAAACAACTTATCGGGGTCGTTTGTCTTGAAAGACCCGATAATATATAACTAACCGATAACTAACCGTTTAAGGTGGCTCGATATAGTTTTTACTGACAATTCGTCCGTTTTTTACTTCACGAATTGAGCAACTTACTCTTGACCAACAAAAACGGTTTTTACACCAGTTATTGGACTTGGATCAAAGTTTTGACTTTTGTCCATTTCACTTCTATTTGTGTTGCCATAGCGACGGTAAACAAAGATGGCTGAAATCAATTTTTCTCAAATATCTCTCGAACTCGAGCAGCTCTAGACAAGGGACTACATAGATATCTATGTAACTTACCGTAAATTAATTGGCCCGATAGTACCCGATAGAGCCACAACCCGTTAACCACTCGATAACGTTTTTGGGAGTATGTCAAAGCGCGCGCTATTTTTAATCCCTATAATTTTGCGATGCGTCTCTCAACCCCGGGAGGAGAGACTCTCACATATTTTGAACGCAGATGATCGTTGCCAAATCTGAATTACGGGATTTTAAGGGCACGCACGGAGAGAGGCTAGTATTTTTACCAATATCGCTACACTGAACATTGAGATTTGATTGGATTTGCAACTTTTAGGGGTGAAAACAGCTTGACCCATGCCAATTTTAGTATCTTTTAGGGGCGAAAATGAAATTCTCAACCATCCATGACCAAAATATATGGGAGTTCCCCAGTTAATTTATTGAATCATTTCTTTTAGATGTCTACTGCTGACTGGTAGTCACTGCCGTAGACTACAATCCTTAACGTATATCAGCGAGTTTTACCCAGCATGCCCCGAGGCCCTTTGGTCGTTGTGGAATTGTAGGAATTTAAGTTGCCTGAGAGTTCCACCTATGCATCTAAGGTAATTTTTATTTGTGCGTTGGGTTTCTTTGTTTGTCCATCATTTCCTTCCTTAACCTCCTTCCTTCCTCCCGCCCTTGCTTGCTTGCCGGCTTTTTTGCTTGCTTGCTTGCTTCCTCCTTCCCTCCTATCTTCCTTCCTTCCTATCTTCCTTCCTTCCTTCACTTTTTCCTTCCTCCCACCCTTTCTTGCTTCCTTTATTTTTCCCTCCGATCTACATCCATTCAATCACTCACCCATCCACTCATTTATTAATTAATCGTTCGTTTATTCATCCATTCATTCATTCACCCACTCTTTCATTTATTTATTACTTTGTTCAACGTTCCACGCTCCCACTTATTTATTAATGCATTCATTCATACTCTCTCCACCGCATAGAAACATTTTTCCACCTTCTATCTTTCACCCATCCATCTTTCCGTTCAATTTTCATTTCATTCCCTGTGTTCCAGTGAACACCCGAATCGATTCATGCAAGAGATTCACGACATAATCTATGAAAATGTCGCCAACTGCCCCTCACTACTCCATATAACCATCTTCCAACTTTGATGTTTCACCCACCCCTCCTTCCATTCAATTTTCATTCTATTCCTGCTGTCATTCCGTCCTGAACACCCGAAACACTTTAGTTCGAAACAATCGCCAGCTGTTCACTCACTACTCCTGACGGCACTTATTGACCGGCTTTTTCTCCTTTTGATGTCATCCACCCATCCATCCTTCCACTCAATTTTCATTTATTCCTACTGTCATTCCAGTTAACAACCTAATCGCTTTAACGACAAAAGGTGTGAAACTCGTCAACTGCTCACTCGCTACTAGTCCGCGGTACCGGAGTGACGGTACTTATTGACCTACTTTTTCTCAGTTTGATCTGTTATCCAACCATCCGTCCTTCCATTCAAATTTCATTTTTTCCTACTGTCCTTCCAGTGAACACCCAAATTGCTATAACGACAAAAACTGTGAAACTATTGCCAACTGCTCGCTCAGTACTCTACCATACTTATTAAACTACTTACTCTCATTTCATTCTTAGTGTCATCCACCCATCCATCCTTCCACTCAATTTTCATTTATTCCTAGTGTCATTCCAGTGAACAACCAAATCGCTTTAACGACAAAAGTTGTGAAACTGCTCACTCGCTACTAGTCCGCGGTACCAGAGTAACGGTACTTATTGACCTACTTTTTCTCATTTTGATCTGTTATCCAATCATCCGTCCTTCCATTCAAATTTCATTTTTTCCTACTGTCATTCCAGTGAACACCCAAATCGCTTTAACGACAAAAACTGTGAAACTATTGCCAACTCCTCACTCAGTACTCTACCGTTACCGCGGGTCTACCGTACTTATTAAACTACTTCTCTCATTTTATTCTTAGTGTCATCCACCCATCCATCCTTCCACTCAATTTTCATTTATTCCTACTGTCATTCCAGTGAACACCCAAATCGCTTTAACGACAAAAGTTGTGAAACTATCGCTAACTGCTGGCCTGGTCTACGTAAACTAACCATTGGTGGTACAGGGATAACAACGACGGGTCTTACGAACATAGCACAGGGATGTTTGCGGCTACAAGAACTTGAACTGGACCGCACCCATTATGTTACCGAAGAGACAGCCTATTCTATGTGTCTACTTGGACTTAAAGGGTTACAAGTATTGATGTTTTCGTTTACTCCGGTTAGCCCTGCAGCTGTTAAACAGTTCTATGGTAAGGGAATTTCTCAGGGAGAGAAAGGGATAGATTAGACAGATCCATAGGTAGTAGTTTTCGCCCTTTAGTACTGGTAGGTCAACCACCACAGGAAGCCCAACTTACTCCAATTAGTCTTACAGCTATCAAACAGTTCTATGGTAAGGGTATTTCTCAGGGAGAGCAAGGGATAGATTAGACAGATCCATAGGAAGCAGTTTTCGACCTTTAGTGCTGGTAGGTCGACCACCACAGGAAGCCCAACGGAGAAGCGAACAGACTGACTTATGGAATAAGTCTAGAGATAGATAATTGCTTAGATTTATATGATTAACCTCGTCAATTTAGGAGCAGATGACTTAGGCCCCATTTGTACGATGACCTTTTTTGGACGCTGCTCCCGTAATCATTATCGAATGAACAGAAAATCTTTTGGCGCCAAAAACTGCGACACGCGGACCTGTTTTTAGGCGCGTCATCTTTAGTTGTTTAGTGCCACGTGGTTTTCTCAGTGAGGGTTTCACGACTCTTATATCTTATATCTTATTTCGAATTTCCTTCAAATCTGTGTAGCGTAGTGTAGCTTAATCACCCTGCGAGCCAAGGCTACTTTTCTAAGAGAGCTCTATTCGTCGGGAAAGTGTAGCTTTATCTATACCTATATATACGATGGAGCACGGGTGAAGGGAGGGGCTATATTCACGTGCGCGCTCCTTGAAGAACACTAGGACTACGGACACTAATATACAATCAACTGATTTTCAATTTCAAAACTTGTTTCCGTAGCTGCGTGTCCTCGACTGGAATACATCGCTGTCCATGTAGGAATCTCTGATTACTTCTCGGACGTGACTGACCAAGCAAATGTCAACAAATACAAAAGAATTATCAAGAAAATAGAGGTATTTGTTAACTTAAACTCCTTCAGTACTCAATGTTTGTGATTTATGTGTGGTCGAGGTACCTAGGGCTTTATGAAATGCTATTTGCGACTATTTTTCAATTTATGCCTCCAAAGCAAGTTGCGCGAACCATTGAAGCTTGTAACATATCCTTCATCGCTCAAAAGCATGGCGAGGAAGTGATGGCATCAAAGTTACCTTGTACACCTTGTAATTGTTTGTGCAACTTGTTTCGCAACGTTTTGCACAAAAAATTACACCATGCAACAGCGCGCCAAACAAATCCAGTTGACAACATAAAAAACTCGTAAAAGGTTCTGATACTTTGTTTGATTTGATGAAATATGGTTGAATATGAGCTAAGCTCGTGTTAAGCGCATTTTACTGACAATCGCCTCAGTGCGGCTAATCAAAGAGCAGTAAACTCCCTCCTGGGAGAAGCTCTAGATGCTCAAATAGCCACTTTCCTGATCCTGGGCCGGAGCCAAGCAGGTTTGGGGTCCTTTGTACAAAGACATTACACTTCGGTTCGATCAGGGACAAACAAAAGAGCTATATCCGTGTCAGAGAGTTCATCTTAAAGTTACTAGGTAACAGCTAAGCGCGTATAATTTTACTTTTACAGGCACTTAGAGAAGAAAACTCTGATCTAGCACGCGTTCTTCGCATCAAAGCCGACTACGGATGACAGTGTCCCAAGATTTTAAATTTCAAATATTTTCAATGTCAATTTTAAAAGCGTCTATGCAGTTTACAGTTTTCAAGAAATTAAATAAATTTTAGCTTACTTTAAGCTTTGTTCTGCTGATAAATGACATAGCATTTGCGTACATAACCCATAAAACCCCAAAGTTTTGAAGCAATCATGCGGCCACTCCCTTGTCTGGCCCCTTGATGTGAATTCTGCATTTCACAATTATCAATTATTCTCTTTATGATTATTTTTGAATACAACAGTGTATGTATCGTTAAAGAGTTGTCCCTACGAATACTAGCTCGTTGGCAACGCTCTTTGGACCTTAGTTCTGAAACATCAAAAAGCCAGATTTTCTGAATAGGCTCACTTTAGACCGAGTCGGGACGTCTTTTGCTGTATGTATCAGAGCCATTATTTGATGGAACGCAGATAAATAGTTCAGTTTTGAAAAGTGGAGAGGGACCTGACTATAACAGTCAACAAGTCTTTTATTCATTGAAGAGATTACGTGCCAATTCATTAGTAAGTAATGCTTTAGTAGAGATTTTATTAGAACCAAATGTTCTTGAAAATTCATCAGTGATAACCGGTGCGTTCACATTAGGCCGTTTTCGATCGACTTAGGCCGGTTTTTGTGTTTATTTATCACTTGCTGTCTGTCATCGATTTCCAGTAAAAAGCCGCTTAACAAAAATTTGCGTTCAGACTACGAACTTTCAAGCTAGTAGCCGGCCAGTTTCACTGTTTGCTGTCTGTCATCAACACACAAAAAAATCTGGTCAAACAGCTCTTAAGTTAGTTTGAACTTCCATTTTAGACTCTATTATTCATAGTTGTCGACTACTGTCGATTTCAAGGTAACTGTGAGGGTATCACCAGAGTAAATCTGCGATGGTAGCAGTGAAATGAAATCCAACAAGTAAATTTTGACCTAAGGTCATCGATTGATTGACATATGCAAAGAAAAACTGTCAAGAATAACACCATTAGCCACCACGACCGGTTTCAAACCTAGTTTTCAGTGGATTGAGTTTTATCACATTTCCGGCCTATTTTCCCACAAACTGGTCATTGAAAAGCGGCTTAGCGAAAATGTCCAAATAGCGTTCACACTGGAAAAGCCACTTAGCAAAGTACTTTTATGAGCAAAGCGGCTTAGAAGTCCCAATGTGAACGCACTGAACAGGACTGCTGCAATATCGACGTTATGCCACCCACACTCCAAGCATACAACAAATTTGAGCAGGAGTGCGAGGTCAAACCTTGGTCCTAGAAGTTTTTATATCTACTCTCTCCCGTCGAACTACATGTAATGATCTGAGGGCTGAAAGTAGAGCACAAACCCGCTTTGCTTGATTAGAAAAATTTAGCTCGGTTCTTTGCGAACAAAGTTTTGGTTAGGCTTTTCTGACCTAGAGTAACTGACTCCTGCCAACTTTCTCTTTCGTGCAAGGATAGCCTATGTAGCTAGGCAAGTGCAAGGACTCATGTGCTCTTATCTGAGAATCGGGTGTATCTGTTCTGTTGGACGCCAATGCAAACTTGTGATAACAGTTGTTTTCATAACTAAAATTCTGTCGAGAGTAAAAAAGTAAATCACTTAGATATTCCTTTCTGAGGGATTACCAGGAGATTACAAATCATAGTTCTTTCTTTCAGCCAGTATGTGCAATTTCAAAGTAGGAAAATTGGCGCGCTTTTCGTGGGCACGTGCGCTTCTCTCCGGCACAATTTCCCACGGTTTCCAGCTGCGATTTGATGGATATACTTTTAATCTTAAAAGGTTATGTTAACACAATTTACCGATAGCCTACCCGTGGAGATTCAATCTCAGATGGTCTCGCATTGATAATTAAAGCGGGGAAGCGGGATGGTTCTTTGGAGGTCAGGAATTTCATGTAATATTGAATTGCTTTTGTAACGTAATTCTGGATGAGAAAGCCAGTTTTAAAAATGTTGATCTTTGTGAATTTTAATTCAACAAAGCTTGTTTTGCGATTTTTTGCTGTCTGAATATGGCTGAAAAGTTTGTAAAATGCAACAGTAAAATCCACATTCGGTTCCTAAATACTAGTAATATAATCTACAATCGATCAGTCACTGAGTTTGAATGACACTTGTTTGCATAATTGTAATCCTCAGCAAGCCAAAGCTAGCTAATAACAACAACTTTTATCCAACGTTTTAGCAAAGCTTTATTTATTTGTTCTCATGTTATTGAAAGCAAATGACTGTTTTTCCAAAATGGCATCAAGCTTTGTTCTGGCACTTAGTCCACTTTACTCATTACTTAGTAATACTAGCCATTTCTAATAGAAAGTGAAGTGCTGCGAGCAGAAAACAGCTGGTGTATCCACGTTAGCAGAACTGTTCCCCTAAAAAACTCACGAAAGTACACCACTTTCTCTGATATATGAAATGTTTCTTGTCTATCTCTTGTGCGTTGTGTGACGAACACTGCTAGTTGACCTTCAATGTTGTACTACAAAACATAATTCTCCAGGATCAGTGTCAGGCACACACAGTTCAAAATATTTAGCACTTTGAGTAAAAGCAATTTTTCAAACAATCACAAACGGCTAGCGTTGGCAATGATTATAAAACTAACTGATTTTAAAAAGCTAGTTGTACGTTGCATCACGGTCAAAGATACCGCATGGTCTAACGCTTTAGATTAAAACGAATGATAAATACAATTCCATCACATACAAAGTATAAAATTTTCTTCCATAGGGTAACCAAATATATTGCAGAGATTCTCAGCGCGACCTCACTTCATACTTATTTTCTTGACTTGAATTGATTCGGTCCGTAGACGAGCTTCGATTCGAACAGTAATACGCAAAATGACCCGTAACAGAACATTGCCCTCTCGAAAAAATATCACTTAGCATTTTGTGATTTTCATTTATACTTCGAGAAACATAAAACCTCTCAAATGGAATCGCACAGGAATCCCAATTCATCCCTGTGACGTCAAGGTTCGCCATGAACATACCACCGTACATAAAAATCGAGTTCGTGGATCAATATTAAGGTGACGTCATAAATCGCACAGGAATCCCACAACAAGAATAGTGTTGCTGCTCGCTTCGCTCCCAGCAATTAATAGAGGCCGTGTATAACTTTTGAAGCAATATCAAGCGCGGGCCACTCCCTTCGAGGCATTGATGATAGTGATGATTATGGAAGGCCTGGGAAATTGTTGATTTGAAATTTTTCAATGGGCTTTTTTAAAATCACTTTTGTACAATATTGCATGTTAGGGGGTGTTTACATGGCACTAGAATCATCCTACTTGGTATACATTTACTGCATTCTGTTTACATGGACTTCGGGTCTGAGGGTCTGACTTCGGGTAATAGGATCATCGGATCATCCTACTGCTATTGGATCATCCTGTCTCGCTGGTAGAAATATCCTAGCACTAGGAGTAAGTTTTGGTCATGCAAACGGAAAAAGTAGAGATACTTCGCCAACTAGGATTAGAAAACGCTAATGTTGAGGCCCCCTGTTGACCATTTCTTTGAACTCTGCTTCGGGTTGCTTCGATCGGCCCGGTTGCTTCGGGTGAAGGAAATTGTCATGTAAACTAAACGTAAAATTGGTTTGCCTGTTCTAGTGCCATGTAAACACCCCTTAAACACTGCTAAAAAGTTGTCTCTAAGAATACTAGCTATCGGGAGGAATCCAATTTTGACCACATTTCTACCCTCGAGGAGATGGTCGCTCATATGCGGGATTGACTGAGCAAATTCAGGAGCCCAAATTTTGCCTCTAAAATGTCGAAAAGCCGAGACAGGACGTTCTTGCTGTCTGTTTTAGAACCATTTGATGAAACGAAGATAAATAGGTTTTGAAAAGTTGAGAGGCCTAACGATTATATAAAAAGTCATTGAAGAGATTACGCACTAATTCACCTATTTGTCATGTATTGCTAATTGCTCGATAATGCTTTTAATAAAGATTTTATTGGAAGCAAATGTTCTTGAAAAATTCAGTGATCAGTGATTACAGGACTTATGCAATAGATAGACGTTATCGTGCCGCCCACACTCCAAATACCATGAATTCCTGAACAAGAGTGGAAAGTTTATTTTCTCCACTCTCTGTCCCATCGAACTTGATTTATCCGTAAATCTAAAAACACGATCAGTTCGATTTAACGTCGCTTTTGCATTTTTTAAAAATCCAGTATCTTTGTAGATGCAATCTTTTTTCTTATTTTGTCGAGTTTGTTTGTGCAAATTTCCTTTTGTTTTCAATAAAGACATTTGTTACATGCGACTCTACGAGTATTCGTAACTTATGCACGCTTTGTGAAACGAGGAACGGAGAGCTGAGAGTAGAACACAAACCCGCTTTCTATTTCGTCGGCAAAGTTTAGGTATGACTCTTCTTTTATCGCCTATTACAGTAACTGCCAACGGGATACTGTACGCTCTCTCTTTTCTGCAAAGGAATGTACCTCTTATCTAGGAATCGGGCGTATCTGTTCTGTTGGACGCCAATGCAAACTTGTGATAACAGTTGTTTTCATTACTGCAATTCCATCAAGTCAAAAACCAAAGCACCTAGAATGCTGTTTACTGGAAATGAATATTTTTGAGGGATTAGATCAGAGATCTGTGTGTTCTGGTGTTCTAAGTAGGACATTTGGCGCGCTTTTCATAGGCGCATAGGCACGTGCGCTTCTCTCCACAGTTTCCCACGGTTCCCAGCTGCGATTTGATGGGTATCTTTTTTAATGTTAAAAGGTTATGTTAACACAATTTACCGATAGCCTACCCGTAGAGATTCAATCTCAAATGGTCTCTCACTGATAAAGCGGGGAAGTGGGATGGATTTTTGGAGCTCAGGAAGTTTTTAGAATATTGAATTGCTTTTGTAACGTAATTCTGGATGAGAAAGCCAGTTAAATGTTGCCCTTTGTGAATTTCAGTTAAAGCCTGTTTTAAAAACAAGTCGTAAAACAAGTCGTAAAACAAGTCGTAAAACAGACTTTCAGTTGAATTTGAAAAATACTGAACAATAAAAAACTAAATCAAAATTGTTGATAAACTTTGAAGGAGTGCTTCAAATCATTAGATTATAACGATTTACACTTTATCAAAATTTATATCTGATAATGACGCCAAAAGATTTTTGGCAAAATCGCAAAGACAACTTTACAATTAATCTCAATAATCTACAATCGATCAATCACTGAGTTTGAATGACACTTGTTTGCATAATTGTAATCCCGGGGAAGCCGAATCACTTGACTTTTATAACTTTTAGCCGCCGTTTTAGAAAAGCTTTTTTCTCAAATTTTATTGAAAAGCAAAACGATGGTTTTCAATTCCCAAGGGTACAAAATGCCGGCATGGCACAAGTTTCGGTAAAGTTGAAATTTTTCACACTTTGCTCCCAAGGTGAGAAGTCTTGAAAACAATAGGCGGGAAGTGCATTGTGCCGACTTGTTGGTGCAATCTTTTCAATACGCAAAAACAATGCTTTATGTTTATAGTTTTGGTAAAAAAATTTGCACTTGAAAATTCAAGAGATTTATCCATTTTCATCTAATATTCTTTTTACTGTTGAGCTGTGTAAACTTTGTAAAGTGATCTGTGTCATTAAATTAATTTTGACAAGCTGTTATTGTGGGAATGTTTGCTTTTTGATGATCTCACTGCGAGTGCTTTCCTTCTCAACAAAGCAAGGTAATTATTTGAGTTTACAAAACAATTTTGGAGTGATTACACTTCCTAACCGGAAAGAAATATTTTCAAACACAGTCAAACAAAATCTAGAGAAAGCTTTCCAGTATTTTGCAATCGAGAGTCACTGGAAAATGACTCGTTAGCTTCTGGAACTCGTCTCCTAGTCACTGACATTCGGCTTTTTTGAGTCGGCAAAAATCAGATAAGCGACTTGAACTTGCTTGTCATTAACAAATTAACGCTATTTTAAGCAGAAGATTGAATGACACTATTTCTCAAGCCACCCAAACTGCAAACGAAATATCTATCTTCCTTTCATATTTCCACCGTTTACCGTACCTTTTGTTGAGTCTCGAGATAATAAGCGTATAAAATAATTTCTATAGGTTATTGTTTTGGGTTTAAAGTGTGATATTTGAAATTGTTATGCTTCTGGATAATGCAATGAATGCTAATTACATGACAATGGACTAATGGGGATATAAATAGCGCCTTGTCAACCCAAGACCGTCATTTTCACGTGCGGCACCGACGACTCAACATCTAGCGAATTATTGTAAAAAAGAAGCATGGTAAGTTTTGAAGTTTTAACTCGCTACTTTATGCGTAACAAACTTCTTCATCATTAACACTTTTGTATAATTTCTTGTGTTACATTCTGTCGAACACTGGAATGGTTTTAGTTGCAGTTTTCACGTTGCGAATCAGTGTTGGCAGCGTGGTCGATCTTGTTCTAATTTTGTGCGTTTGTCTTTTTCTAGGCTGAAGAAAATACTTATCTCGTAGGAAAGCGCTTTCCAAACCGACTGTTCGTTGGAGGGCTGCCACCAACGGTAAGCATTTTTCTGCTTCAAACTTAATATCACCTTATCTGGATTTATCCGTAATCGCACTATCGATGTCGAACGTCGAGTGCCCGAAATAACTTGAAGTTACAGTTCCTTCACGAGCTAAAGGATATCCAACGAATTCCTTATCATTTAATATTTTGGTTTCAAAAATTTTTAGGATAGAATAATCTTTGTTAAGTTTAAGAGGGCTGAGTGTTTTGTAACTGTAAACTTCTCGTAACTGTCGTAATCCCCTTGAGTTCAATGGACAATTTGTAGCGTGGCGATGAACTTGTGTAGCATAAAATCCGGTCAATTTGCCTGGATGATTTCAGGATATTCCAAGTTTTAAATCGGTCTAAAATTATTGAACAACCACAACTGACGTTTGAAAAAAACTGCATTTTCTTACTTTTAGTAGTATTTGATCCAGAGAATCCACTCAAATAACACTTTAGCTGTTTTGAGACATCAAGAGCAAGATCGTTTTAAAACACTCAGTAATTGAAATCATTTGACTTACATTCCAAGAAAATCATATTTCCAATTCCGTTGTATGCAACAGTGGAATCTTGTTCAAAATATGCAGAACAGGGGGCCTAAAATTTTGATTTCCCATACCCAATTACCGATGAAAGCTTAAAAATATATGCCCTGTCTCAGACGTCCGTATATCTTTTTTGTCAAATAATTGTAACTAACAATTGCTTGAGAAAGTTTTCCATATGTCTCACACCTGATTTCCTTTTAGGTTTCAGCCACCGAATTGGCTTATTTTTTTGGCCAATTCTCGGGCGTCAGCGACGCCAAAATAATTTGTGACGAAGAGGGCATTAGCAAAGGGTAAGTCAACTAAAAACTTCATTCCTTGAAAAACAACTCCTTTGCATTTCAATTTGGTAGAATTTATATTGCCTGGAAAGGGTTTTGCAAATTCAATTCTATTTATTGCTCCATTTGCTCTCTTATGACCCTTCTCACTCTTATTCGAAGAGAGGGCTGACACACCCAGGCATGGGGGGGAAGTTTTCAGGAATTTAAGGTCTTATCAATAGAATTTTTTCTTTTTTCAATAGCTATGGATTTGTCACATTTAAAAGCGTCCATGACGTGAAAAGAGTTTGCCAAATGGTTAGTATGTTTATATTTTATATTGACAATGTGACACGATTTATCAGGGGTATTCAGGTACTGAATGGTTGTGTACAATGTTTGAGATATGGCTTGCTAAAATATTATAAGACCAATTTAAAAAATCATAAAGCCAATATAATACAATCATTTAAGCTGTTGTGTGGTATATAATAACATTCTGGGAGATGTAAGCTAAAAGAAACATTTGCTATGCCTATTGTTCCTTTTTCTTTTCTCACCTTTTTTTCTCTTGCTCTATCTCTCTCATTGTGTGTAAATGACAGTACAGTGATGTTTTGTATTTGTTCTATATTAAATGGAGGGTGCTTTTTACATATTTCACAGAAATTACCCACTGAGATCACTGCTCCAGTGAGATTACATCATGTTTTGGTGGAGTGTAAATTCCACAATAAAATGGTGTTTTGTGTTTGAATTTTTCTGTAGAATATTCAGTGCTGATATGCATGCCTGTTCTGTTTTTGTAGGGAACACTATTTCTCAGAAATAAAAAAATCAACATTGGGCCAGCCGTAAAAAAAGAAGGCCCAACTGTAAACCCTGAATATGTCATTGGTGAGTAATTGTATTTCATGAAATTGTTTCAAGATAACCTTTAGTTTACCTTACCTACTACAATATATCTTTCTTGTTGGCTTGTAATAGCCTGTTGTAGCTGGGCCAGTTATCTTGGCCTGCATCTCAGTGAATACAGGATTTTTTGGTCTATAACAACTTTGTCTATTGTTATAGTGATTAATCTATAGTATTCTACATAAATCATTAAGAGTCTAATTGCTCTGAATGTCCTATGACAAAAATCTTGATGGAAAGTAGACTGTGCAAATCTTAGGGCTTAAGGGAAAATACAATAAGTCATTGTAGATGCCATCAATAGACATCACCCAATTTCATGCAATAGTTCTACTGGCTGAATTACAAGTGGAAATTCTTCACGAGTAAAAGCTCATGGGGGCAGTTTCCCCCCAGTCAAATGTATGCAATAAGATCCATATACCTCAAAACAGCTGATATTGTTACCTTATATTGTAGATGTGGGGAGAGGGGAAGAAAAGCTGGTCTAAAATATGACTAAAATAATGGTTCATTTCTATTGCAGTTCCAGCGGCACCTAGCAAGGGGGAGTATTATTACCCCACTACCCCTACATGTGTAGTAGGGCAAAATGTGCAGGTAAGAACTTTTTATGACATCTATGAATTGAAATGATGATGAAGTTATGGAAATGTGTAATACAAAACAACTAAAGCAAAGTATACTGAGGGTGAAAGTCTTAAGACAGCCATGAATTCGTATTTTGGGTGAACACTAGAGACCTTAAGCAACGAAGACGGCAACGAGGACGACGACGGCATAAGACAATGGCCTTAATTACAAAATACAATAAATGCACGTGCAAATGAGAAGAGCTGTAAGGAAATCAACCGTATTCTGCAAAACTACAACGTGAAAAGTCCAGATTTCACGCTCTGTAGAGAACGGGAACTTGAGGACGCAAACCAGTTTATTTTCCGTTCGCCCAGAAACTCTGTCTTTCATTTTCTTTCATTCCAAAACTCTGGTCTGAATGGCAATTCAAATTAAATAAACGAAAAAAATTGCAGTAAATATTGCACTTGAATACGTTTTGATGTCCCGTTTTCCCTGCCGTCGTCGTTGTGGTTGCTTAAGGTCCCTACTAACGACATAAAAACTCTTCAAACTTACTCAGCTATACTTGTGATTTTATAACCTTTTCTTCCAATATCCTGTATGATTTACTTTGCCAAGAAACCATGGAAATTTGTTGTGTATTGCATGAATATATTTCTAGATTCATTTTTGTATAATTCAGTGAAGCTGGTATGCTGCTTGTTTTTATGTGAATGTCTATCATAAAGTATATTGTTTACTAACATGCTTTATTATTTTATTGCAGCCAGTGTACTACCCAACTAACAGCCTTGAGGTGAGTAATGAAATATTGTATCAACATGATGTGGGAAGAGCTGCTGAAGGCATAGCAAGGCCTGCGCCTGGTTGTTCGAAGGGCGGTTAAGGTTAATCCTGGGTCAAAGTCAATTTTTTTCTTTAGATTTAATCTTGGGTTAGCTCTAATCGCCCTTCCAACAACCAGACCCTGAGCAAAGGGGGACAATTTTCTTGAAACCCTTTCAACACAGCAGCAATAGCTCAAAGCTTGATGTTTAAGACTTTAAAGTGATATCATTGACACCATCCTTCAGATAACAGCTAAAGCCCAAACTTTTAGGATCATGGCAATTGCCCCCTCACTATTCCACTGGAGCTACTGCAATTTGCTAAAATATATTTATGCATTTCTACTATTTTCTTTCTTTTTAGGCCACCACTTATCATCACAATTACTATAATTACTTATACACATCAATGGAACTTGGTGCAGGTATTGTAAGGTATATTTTATATTAAAGAAAGGCATATGTGGTACAGCAAACACTTTTCATTTCAACCAGTCATTTTGACAAATTGATACGGTATTAAAAAATAATGGTGAAGCATATTCTTATGTATTCTCATCACAAGAAAACCTATCGCATGATTTCTGAAGCAAAAGAAAGCCACCAGAGGGCAGTTTATATTTTTTGAAATTGCAGGCGGCCAATCATGAGAGTATAAAGTTCCTCAAGCTGAAAATATTTTGATGCATAATTTCTGCATAGTTTTGCTTATAATACTTGAAAATGTACAATATCTTTTGACACATTCATGACAACAATGTATGCTGAAATTCTAAAATTTTTTCTCTCTTTTCATTTGCAGCACTCCCCTATAATAGCACATACTGTTATGCTCCAGTAACAACAAATGTAAGTATATCAACAGCTATAAATAGTATTATAACAAATCCAAGACTCCCAATTCTTGGGTTGTATGTAACATCACGGCAGCCATCTTGGATGAACTTCAACAGAAGATTTCTCATTAGCGTCACTTGTTTGTTCATCCAACATGGCTACAGCTCCATTGTCTGCTGAGTTCCCAATGGGATGGATGAAACCCAGCAATATAACAAGATGTTAGTTCTGTAGAAAGTAAAATTCACTCTAGTGGCAACAGGGTCATATATACAGCCCAGGGAGTCTTCACCTAGCTAAGGAAAAGGATAATCGTGCTATCCATCCTCTGTAAAAAAGGACTGCACTACTCCCCATTTGATTTTTTATCCCACACCATAGAAAATACAACCATCGGAAAAGCAGGAAAGGTGTTGTGTATTTGGCAGTATTCAATTAACTGTATTTTCAACGGAGTTGGATAAAAAATAGTTGTACAATGTTTTCAAGTGGAATACTGTGGAATATCCCACGAGCCACTTGTATTTCCTTTTTACACACCTCTCCTAAAGGCTCTTGTGTACACGAGAAAATATAAGTGCCTCGTGGGATATTCCGTGGTTTTCCACTCGAAACCAGTCATAATGTATATTCTTGGGAAATAATTAAAATGAAGACTAGAGAATGTAATTAATTTGAATTCTTAAATCAATTATTTCTCAATGTTCATTTCTGTCGCACCTATATTTTAAAAGATTTATATTATCATAAATGAACGCTGGTTTTCTTTTTTTCAGAACAACAATGTACAGAGTGTCTGCTCACCCAAAATGAGAACAAAATCAAGGAGGACAAAACTTCCTCCAAGATTCAGAAGCCAATAAGCAGGAAAAGCAGGGAGAACTAAACTGAACTCCCTCCAAGATTCAGAAGTCATTATGAAAGGTGCAGTTATATTTGCAACAAATTGTGCAACTATCTGTCCAACATGGTTCCTATGCAAATTTGTGCATCCTGTTGTATTGCAAGCTAGATTTGCTCTGTTAACTTGCAATACAAATGTGTGAAATGATACATGATTTTGTTGCCAGTATAACTGCACCTTAGTTTCAGGATCATTGAAGTAGAATCCAGTTTCTATAGTTTTCTAAAAAAGTTCTTGAACTTGTATCTACTGCTATAAAACATTAATGAACAAGAATTCTTCTAAACAGTCACTAAGATACTTCTTGTAGAAGCTGGACTCTTTGAAGTGTAATCTGTATTTATCCTTACATCAAAAATTGGTAAGGCCTCATAAGCAACAGTTGTATAAATTTTACAAATATATTTCGAAGTGTTTTGAAAATATTTTTGCTCTCTAAGAGCGAGTTAATATGTAAAAAACTTTTTTTCTAAATCTATATTTTTGCAAGTGTAACCTTTTAACTATCTGAACATTTTATAAGGTTCGAAATAAATAATTTTGATTGTTTTAACAATCTCGAAGTGACTTCTCATAGAAAGCTTTTCAACTTTTGAAATATTGAAGTGATTTTAGTGTAGTGATGGAGTGATTTTACTAGTATTTAATTTGTGAAAGAATTGGCAAAATAAGGGTAGTACTAGGACTTGAGATCTCTTGTTTTCCTTTAACTAGTGCTCACCAGTTAGTCAACTTTCTTTGACGGGTTAAATAAAATCACTCTACAATTTTTTCAGACAGTGTTAGCCACTGTGACCTTAAGCTTTGATCTGAACATTTTATAAGGTTCAAAATACATGATTTTGATTGTCTTAGCAATCTCCAAGTATGTTGTAAAAAGCTTTTGATATATTGAAGTACATTTAGTGTAATATTAATACACATATAGCCCTACACAAGTATCCATGTATATTTCTATAGTAAAAGAAAATAAACTTGAAATTTGATCGTATAATACTGTCTACTCTATTCATGAAGGGGAAATAAATAATTATTGCTGGGCTTGGTTGTCCAAAAATCATGGGTTAAAATGAGTGTTTTTCTATATAATTAATCCCAGATATCTGGAGCCTGAAGGGATAAACTACCTTACTAGGGGAAACAACTGCTACTAAAACTTAGCTGCAAATGTCGAACAAACTTCGCGTAGCCTGCTTTGAAGATTCAAATTTTTTACTTCGGAAAATCTTGCCAAATAACTTGAACTGTGCACAACAGTTGCTCTATGCATGCTCAGAAAATAATCAGAACGCGCGCGCACATTCGCCGAAGGACAGGTATATACTACGAACTCTAGCTAAAATGTGCACTCGGAACGCGCGCGCAATTTTCGAATTTTTGGTCAGTGTAAACTAATTCTTTGTGTGCTCGAAAACAATCTTAATTGTATTTTACGGAAGAAAAAACTCGCCCGCTGTGCTGTGTGCAGATTTAGAGCACTTGGGGATTGATTAGACCACTCGAGAAGCGTTGAGAAGCTACGCCTCTTGCTTCTCTTAACACTTCTCTCGTGTTCTGATCAACCCCAAGTGCTCTAAATTTGCACACAGCACGCGCGCCCATTTTCAATTTCTTCATTTGCAATGTGGCATGCATGAAACTGTCTATTTTTAAAACTAATTTATAGTAATTATATGCCCATGCACTTTTTTTTTTGAGTTATGATAAATGTCTATTAATGATTTTAGAGTTGAAATTGCAGTAGAGCATCCGAAATAAGAGGCCACAAGCCGATGTTACACGAAACAATTTGGAACGACAATTTTTGGCGCAACGCAACGCCGCGTATAGTAATTATCCATACGGAAGGCTCTTTAAGCGCAACTATGGCTTCGGTAACATGTTGCGAGTTTTTGACTTGAAGTCAAAACTTGCAACACAAAATTTGACTCGAATTTGACTCAACTTTTACTGGCATTGCGGGCAAAATTGTCGTTGCAAATCGTCTCGCGTGGCATCAGTTTTATGCGGCTGATAAACTTCGCATCCTTTTGAAACTGAAAACCACGTTTCGAAAAACATACAGAACAAAGGAAATGTTGCTGCAAGGACCGCGCTACAGAAAGAAGGAAGCCGGAAAAACCTTTGAACCGTTTAGTAAACAAATTTATATTTGATATAAATGACCTGAAAAAGAAGACCGAAAATTGTTTTCAATCGGCATCGGCAACAATGCA
This sequence comes from Telmatactis stephensoni, assembly GCA_029948255.1. NCBI lineage: Eukaryota > Metazoa > Cnidaria > Anthozoa > Actiniaria > Isophelliidae > Telmatactis > Telmatactis stephensoni. Next base: position 316,992 of record JALIZF010001501.1, read on the forward strand.
ATCGGCAATAAGCGGCATTCATTGCCTACTCGAACTCATAAATTGAGATCCGGTGAAAACAATAAAATGGCGGGCTTTTTGAACTGATTTAAAAGAACTTCCGAATGAACAAATTTGATATTAATTTAATTGAATGAAGTAACTACAAATTCTTCCGACAAAGAAAATTCCAATAAATAACTTAAATAATGATAATTTCGGTTTAAAACTTATTTTCTCTCAATTTTGTTTGATGTATTGTTACATCCCGATGACGCATCTTTTCAACGCTCTACGCCAAGAGTGACGTGGAAGTCAAGAAAGCGGTAAATACACTTATTAATACGTAATTAATTGAGACGTAAATAGCCGTAAGGATATATTATTTGCATAACTTTTAAAAGCACCTAAATGAATTTTAATTTTGATGAAACGGGTGGATCCATAGTGAAAAAAAATCTCAATGCTGACTGGCTAAGAGCAGTGCTTGCGTAAACGACAAAAAGTTACAAAAATACCTATTGTTCTTTCTCAAAATGACAAAAATCTGAAAAATTGCAATATTTTCCTTGTGGAAAATTTTCGTTGTCAAGAGGAACGGAAACGCTAGCAAAACTTCAAGGATACAACTAAGGAAATCTAAACGAACACCAAATTTCAATATAAGCTCAAGACGTCGGTAATTTTGTGCACAGGTAGCCCAAGCTTGCTGTTTGTGTTGATTTACTAGAGATTGTATAGGGGGACTTTTGAGCAGTTGAGTTTTTGCCTTAAATTTTAATAAAATTCAATGAAATGCTCACAATGTCTTCTTGGTGTTCTTGGTGCTCAACACTGACTATTAACTATGAGTGGAACAATGACATTGATTCAAGTAATAAATATATTTCTAAATATTCTCTCTGCCATTTGTTACAATAATTATGTATGTATGTATCTCTTTTTCATATTCCATACTATTTTCATTTCAAAGAATCGAAAAACATATGGTCAACTCTCTAGGGGGTGAGTTTACCACAGGGAGCCCAAGCTATATAGTAGAGAATAGGTGATGTTTGCATATTTATAGTAAATCTATGTGGCAACAAATTATCCTTTCTTTCTTTTTTCAAGATTTTGCTTTTTTCCAGTGGAGTAATGTAAATCTGTATTGTGTTTTCTGTAAATAAAATTTGATCTTGACCTTGACCTTGACCTTTGCAATAATCAAGTCTTTATTTGTGGCCACGTACATGTACTACAAATTGCAAATATCACCTATTCCCTAATGTCGAGCTTGGCTTCCTGTGAATTTACATGGATGATTTCATATACTGGGCTGAGTTCAGCACAAGATGAATTTCAGTCTGGGTTGAAAAGATCTTCATGCCATCCCAGTTAGAAAAGACTCATAAACATAAGTAAATTCATTTTTCCATTATCCATGTAAATGTCTCACCCAAAAATCATATAAAACTCATCCAATGAAACTCAGCCCAAGACGAAATCACCTTTTGCTGTGCCTTTATGGCATTTCATGGCATCCTTGGGAGCAGAGCGGGTCTCAGACAATCATCAAACCAGTGTCCCTTCTTTCCTCTCCCCTCCCCTCCCCTGGATAAATGGCACGTCGCTGAATGGTATGGTTATGGCAGGAATTTTGAATGTCTTAATGACATTGTCATGTATTGTCATGGTCATGGTTACCCTGGGCACTGCAGGTGAGTGTCACAGGCACAATATCAAACAAACAAATGTTGGAACGAGACAATAAATCCCTGGAACCCACGGTAGATCATGGTACAATGTTGTAAGTTTCCCACTCATACGAAAACCACTATTGAAAACTTGTCATTCAGTTGATGAAAAATTGAACTTCAGATTGAGAATGACGTCAGATTGAACCCATCATTTTGAGGTTAAAAATGTAGAATTGGCCAGGAGAAGGGTGTGCATATTACCATCTACATATCGGAGGTGTCTGCTTACTGGAGGGGTCTGTTATTTTGTAGCTCCAGAAAATATTTATATCCCAACCACGGAGGAAATTAGAAATTGTGGAGAGGTAGGAATCAAAGAAGGAATAAAATTACAGAGTTTGTATGGAAGAAAAATGGAAGTTCCAGAGGATAGGAGGGTCCATTTACAAATTCCCTCCATGGTGGGGGTATGCTACTGGTATGGATATTTTCTGGAACTACACCAAAAAAGTTTAAGGGTGACTTAAATTTGATCACAGGTCACTTACACTGTTTTGCATGAGTCCCATTAAATGTATATAATTTAGTTACCATGGCTACCATACTCGTTTCTTGATGACATAAAGGACTGTCACAGCAAATAAAATTAAGCCAAATATCACCAATAGTCTATCAGTAACTTCTCTTCTGTTATATTTATTCAGTAAGTTTTTACTTGTTTGAATTACTCCAGTGAGTCCCTTGTATTCTTCTTGTGTATCTTGGACTGTCGCAGATGAAGAAGCTTGAAAATATAACATCAACAAATATTAGACTTAGGAGTAAGCACGATTTAAGGTGGGTGGTATACAGCATTCTTAAATCATTTCAGAGGTCAAACTTCACTTGGGCCAAATGCATATAAACAGAGGAAAATTAGGTTGCCCAGGGGATGGGGGACTCCTGATAAAAGCATTGGGTACATGCTCATCAGACATTTTCAAGTATAACCCCTAAAAGATACCAGAAGTCTCACTTGGAATAGGTGTGCCTTAAAAAAATTAACCCCTAAAAGATACCAATTATAAACAAATTATAGAATAATTGTCATTATTATGTTAATGGCTAAACTTGATTTCTGCTTCAATCTTTTCCACTAACTGAAGATTTTGAGACGTTCTTACCTAGGAATTATTTCTTCTCAAACAACTTAAAAGAAACTAAATTAAAACACCCTTAAAGACACCAAATTACTTATTTTCACCTCCAAAAGATACATGGTAAGTATCCCTGATATCAGTGACATGGGAGTTCCTCCCAAGCTAGGTGGTGAGCTTTGACATAATTAGATTTGGTACAGGTCAATATCTGAACTAAGTAAGAAGTTTATAATTTATTTACTAAATACATTCAGAATAAATTTATGCTGATTTACCTAAGGTTTCTAAGTCTTTTTCTCCTCGTTTCACATTTCCTTCCATTGCTTTAGCTATACTCATAAGTTCCTTTGTGATATTGCTTGCAGTTGCTGCTAGATTCTCTTTATTGTAATTTCTATGGAGAAACAATTTGAAAATTTTGAAAAAAACCATTTGAGAGTTAAGTACAGGCAAAATTAAGGTGGCTGACAGCGATTTTTTGGGAAGTGCACCAAAACAATTTTACATTAAAATTGGTTAGTTGTGCACTGAAAAAAATTGCCATCAGCCAGTCCTTTACAATGCATTTCACATAACTTTTGATGAGTAGGTTTTGAATTTGGTTCTGAAGTTCCAAAGTTCAAGTTGTACTTTGGAAGTTTACAATCTTCTTTACTAAGAGCACTGCCTTGCTTTCTGATACCACTTATTAATTTCATTGCAAACATTTTTACAAATTTCCAAATTTGCACTGAAGTAATTTTGAAGTTGTTCAAAAAAGTTCCTTGTGAACTTCCAAATTGTGTTGTTCTATAAAATATCTATAACTCACCATAAAGGGGATTTGTAATTAAAATAAATCCCTCTGCTCCCTGGATTACTTTAATCTAGTTTTCTTCCATACAAACTCTGTAATTTTGTTCTTTCTCTGACCCACCATCCTTCAAGAAATTCTGATTCCTTTTATGGTAGTGTATGGATTTTTTTCTGGGACTATAGTAATACATAACAACTTGAAATTTGGAGAAAACATTGGAACCAGCTTATCAAACTGTGCATTGTCATAAGGTAGCCAAAAGCTTTCTAACCTTTGAGGGATGGCTCCTAAGAAGAATTACAAAGGTTATATACACTTTCCATGGACTTACCTATTTCTGAGATTTGTGGACTGTCCAGAAAATAAACTCTCCCTTTCAATTTGGTCAATTCTAGCTTTGCAAGCTAGATTGGCTTTCCTTATTGATGACTGTAAGCTTGAGAAAAATAAGATAAAATAAAAAATGTGGATCATGAACCCCTTATCCTGTTTTGAAACCCTTCAGTTCATATCATAAACTCTTTTCTGTGAATGTTCTTATCACTAATTATAAATTCAATATTTGAGATATAACAAGCTCGCTGATTGACTGGCTACCATGCTTATATCAGAGGACAGAGACATGGCTCACACAAAAACGTTGAAAATATTTTATAAAAGCAATATAAAATGATTACTTATGTCTCTGTATTGTGATATAAACACGCTGGAAGATGTAGAGCACTCAAAAAGCTTTTCTCTTGCTCTACATCTTCCATCATGTTTCTATCACAGTACAGAGACATGCGCACATGTTTTATATTCCTTAAATATATTATTCTAATGGACTGGCTAAGTTAAACTGTACCTGGTGACTTCAGTCTTGTGTTGTTCCATTATTGACAATATTACTTCAGTATCTGTGTCCTTATCTTGTTCTTTAGCAAGTTGTTCAAGTTTCTAGGCAAATTTAAAATATGACGCAAACATTCAGTACCTTTAAAACCATTGTTGGAATAGGCTGGTTTGTAGGGTATCTGTAAGTGGTTGGTAAGGTATCAGTAAGTTAAGTTGGTAACATGTAAGTAAGTGGTTTGTAAGGTGTCAGTGATTGGTAAGGTGTCAGTAAGTGGTTGGTGAGTTATCACCACACAACACCTTACCAACCACTTACTGAAACTTACAAACCACTTACTGACACCTTACCAACCACTTACTGATACCTTACCAACCACTTACTGACACCTTACCAACCACTTCCTGACACCTTACCAACCACTTACTGACACCTTACCAACCACTTACTGACACCTTACCAACAACTTACTAACACCTTACCAACAACTTACTGACACCTCACCAACCACTTACTGACACCTTACCAACCACTTACTGATACTTTACCAACCACTTACTGACACCTTACCAACCACTTATTGACACCTTACCAACCACTTACTGACTCCTTACCAACCACTTACTGACACCTTACCAACCACTTACTGACACCTTACCAACCACTTACCAACCACTTACTGACGCCTTACCAACCACTTCCTGACACCTTACCAACCACTTACTGACACCTTACCAACCACTTACTGACACCTTACCAACCACTTCCTGACACCTTACCAACCACTTACTGTTGCTTCCGTTTCTGCTTCCATTGCTCATGAAAACCAGGCTTAACTGAACTTTCTTTACCATTGTTTTTCCCAGAAAATATTAAGGTACAGTATTGAAAAATATGAATCTTTTGAAGCTATTGTCACCACTTTAACCATCATATTAAAATCATAATAATTGTCATTATTTTTATGACGATTTGTAGCCTTCTCTAACTGTAGTCTATAAAATAACTGTTTCTAAGGCTTAAGAAGTGTTTTGCAGGAGAATGTAAAACAAAGCCATTTTCTCAGAATATGTTTTCATAAAGCTTACGTGAACAAACCTTACCTCCACTTTCAATTTTAGTGAATTTATTCTTGTCTTAATTTTGGCATTTAGATCGTTTAACATTTTCAAAGGCCCATCACATTGCCTTATTTCTTGTACTAAATTTTGTACTTCAAATTCTATTTTTACAATTTCTCGTACTTGGATTTTAGCTTGAATGGGAACTGTACTATCGTCCGCCATTTTGAATTTTACTAATCCCCCAAGGGATTTTGGTATTGAGAAATTTAAATTCAGTTTCGTAGATGTCTCGTTTGTTCGGGTCCGACCAAAACGTTTCCGAAGTTTTTCGCCGAAAAAAGATCGGAAGCATTAGCATTTTCATTTCATTTTCATTTTGTTTGAAAGTGAAATCAGACGCACACACAAAAAGATATTTAAACCTTTGACAAAATAACATCAAAAGTTTAAAATTATTTTTTTGATAATAAATTATTGAATAATCGGTTTACAGTTTGATGTTTCTTACTAACAAATATTTACCAATAAGCCTATCTTTCAAAAATGATGATTGATATTCAAATTTAAGAAATACATGTGTAAATTTCCTAAAATATTGATTTGCTTGCATATGTAGTTTTTGTTGTTTTTGTTTTGTTTAATCACTCGGAAAAAACCTCAACTCGGAAATAAAATTCAATTTTCGGAAAGCCCTCGGGATACCGCCAAATTCGAGCCATGTGAATGGAACGACCAATCAGGATCAAGGACCATGTTGCTTGTCCGGTAGCGATTTTAGAAGGTTTCTCAAACAGCGTGTTGATTCTGCTGACTTTTTCTGCAATTATTGAGTGAACTAAAACTTCTGCCATCGATCCAGATGGCACAGCCGGAAGTCAAAGACTCTCCGCCTCAACCAGAGCGTTTAGATGGATCCCCGAAAAAGGCTTCCAAGCGGATCCCAACAAGCCCTTCCCAGCAAGCTAATGCATCATGGCTAGTCGGAGACGTTGTTTGGTCCAAAATTCCCGGCCATCCTTGGTGGCCTTCCATGGTCGCCTACGATCCCAATAGCGCTGTTTATTTTCAGTACAAAGGCCGTGCAAGATACTACCATGTTCAGTTCTTTGGACAAGATCCTGTACGAGGCTGGGCGTCCGAAAGATCAGTCATCAAGTTCGAAGGTACACCATTGTTAGCTGACGTCGCGAAAATGTAGCTAGCAGTTTGCGTCGTTCGATTTCTTGAGCGATCTTGCTGCAGATGGCTCCAGATTGCAGCTAGCATTTAAATTGACTGTTATTTGTATTCTACTAGCAAGCTAATAATATCATATGATGGCACTCGAAGCCTAGGCGCTGATAAAAATATCGTGGCATCAACTTGTACAGTACCTTGCCGCCATATTCCTCATTGCAGATGCATTTGGGAATATCCTACAAATAAGCGTCATTAAAATAAAGAGACATTTTTAGACGCTTTGCATGATATTAGTAGGTGTTCTAACACCAGACTATCAACTGTTTATGAGAATCGTAGGCACAACGCCAAATTCATTTATCACTGCTAATGTTTGAGTGTTCAAAATCGGCCATTTGTAAAAGATAGGCATACGTAGTGGCCATTTCAAAGCGCATGGCCACAGTATTTATTCCAGCAGATGTTTTTTTAGCAAGCGAAAGTCAAATCTTGCAATTCCAAAAATTCCTCGTCGAAATTCACCTTCAATGAGTGTGACGATGCATTTTTCCATCTCTTTTTCCACTTTGTCAGTTTTTGAACTTTTCTCCATTAAATTGAAGCACTCAAAATAAACGAACGTCTCTTTAGATTGTTATCGGCAATAACAACTGAATATTCCGGACTTTGTACTTCCATGGTTGTGTATTGTGTTTTTCATGGTAATTCATTTCAAGAAATCACAATTTGCTGATCACTGTTTATAGTGAATGATTAGGGTGAGATGGAAGAATTCCAATTTGTCAACTCTAATTATGCTGTCTTCATCAATTAAAGGCAGCAAAATCGTTGAATAATTCTCACCATTCATATCATATCACTGTGCTTATAAATTTAGGGTCGTGGTGTCAATTTTATTGTCATTCTATGTTTGATTATCTATTTGATGTGTTGAGCCAATTAATTGACCCTTTTGGTTCATGTAAACCATCTTTTTCAACAAGAAATATTAGTGCAAAGTATTGACGATAAGAAGTTTTTGTTGGTCTTGATTCCTACGGTTCATAACAAGAAACAGAAGACTTGCTAAAATGTTCATAAAACAAACAGTTAAAAATAAAGATTTGGAGGTTTTCAGTGATAAAATCATAGTTTACAATAATGATAAATGTTTTTAAAGTGTTAGATGATTAATTTAGTTGTAATAGTTAGCTAAGTGGTGCAGTAAAATTGTAAAAGCTTTCAAATTAGCATAATGTCTTAAATCATAATAGTTTCTTCTTGCAATAGTTCACTTTAGATTTGGTTATTGATCATGCAAAATTCAAAACAAAGTTTGTCACGCAGCTTTGTTTAGTCTTATCATGCCAGGTTCCTTCAACTCACACATGGTAGATCGAGCACTTCATTTTATTCCAATTTTGTTTTCTATTACTAATAGCCAGTGAAGGTAATCATTTTAATGGGGTAAATGGCTCCTTGATTTTGAGAGCCAAACTCTGATTGGAGTGGAATATGGCATTGCTTGAGAGTGTTTGGTGAGGGAGCATTGTGTTACAAGACAAAACACGGCTGCAAGGGAGACTATTCAAAATGAGGCATCAGGAAAAGAATGAAGAAATTAGTGCTCATTTCATTTTTCCAGAGGCTTGTCATTGATGGTACTATCAGTTATTACTTATCCAAAAGAATTATTATTGCAAGTTACCACTATTTGGATGATTATAATGCTTCAGGCTAAAGTCTGGGCTTGGAATAGGGCAATAAACTATGTGAATACAATACAATGTTTAGACTATCACAAAAGTCAGCAGAATTTTTACCATTGATTTCAGAAAATGCAACCTGTTTTGTGTCTATCTGAACATTGCATAGGTTTACTGTTTTAGTATTTTGCCCTATTTCCAGTTGAGTCGACTTTTGTCTGATGCAAGGTGTGATAATAATAATTGATAACAATATTTTATTATTATGTAAACAGTGGTAATGTTCATTTCCTTTCTGTTATTTTCAGGGAGAGAAAAGTTTGAAGCATCAATCCATAACAAGGGACACAAGGTAGCTCCTTCAAGGCTCTCACTTTGGGAGACAGCTGTGAAAGTTGGTGAAAAGGCTTTGCCAATGAACAGACATGAACGACAATTGTGTTTCACCTTTAAATATTATGACAAACTTAAGCAAAAAGACCCAACTCATAAAGTTAAAGGACTTAATGGAATTAACCCTAATTTAGATCCCTCATCTTCTACTAAGACTGAGCAACTAAACAATTCCATACGAGAAAAGCTTGATACATCTTCAAATGATGACCAAGACAAAGATGGCCAAGAGAAAAGCAATACATTAAAGATTTCGAAAGTTAAATCCCCACGGAAAAGAAAAAGAAAACTGCTAGATGGGGAAACTACCTCACCTTCCAGCACTGTTTCATTTCCTGAAAAGGGTTCACCTCAAATTCAACCCAGTGATACAAAAGAAAGGAAAAGAACACGCAAACCAAAGAAAAGTGAGCTCAAAGAACTGACACTTACACCTCAAGAATTACCCCTACAAAATGGAGAACTTCCCATAAATGGAGGAGTCTCACCTACAACTGCTTCTATAAAGCTTAAAATACGTAAAGTCAAATCTCCTGTTGACAGTGGTAAAGTAAGCAACAAACGTGGGAGACCACCAAAGGAAACGTTTATTATTGTTAATGATCTAGAAAAACCTGAGAATGAAGCCGAAGTTTCCAAAACAGCTCCATCTACTAGTGCATTATCAACAGAGCTCGACAACAACTGCAAACCAGAGGTTTCTAGTACAAGTGCATTGACTTCAGAAGAGAGACCAAAAAGAAGGAAGAGGAGAAAATTAGAAAGCAGTTTCATTACTGAGGATGAGATGAAATTTCTAGAAAAGAAGCCTAAAGCCAAAAGAAAATATCCACGGAAAAAGAAAGACCCTCCAATGTCTACTCTAAGCACGGAGCTAGAGGATACAAAAGTCAATGAAGTAACGAGCTCAGCAGATATTATTGAGGATAAAAAGCTTGTAAAACAAGATTTATCCTTAGCAGAAGTATCAGAAGTTGAAGGGAGTGTTATCTCAAGCAATGATAGTGAATCAGGCAGCTCTAAAGGAACATTGTTGACTAAGAAAGAGAAAGCTGAAAAAGAGCGTGAAGCTGTATGTATGGTTTGTGAACAAGTCAACGATCTGATTTTTTGTGAGGGAGGCTGTTTCAATGCTTATCATCCAGACTGTATAGGACTCAGCACAGCTCCGAAGGGAAAGTTTATTTGTGATGAATGCACATCTGGTGTACATTCATGTTTTGTTTGTCGACAAACTGGAGACGTAAAACAATGTAATCAACCTTTATGCTCAAAGTATTACCATATTGACTGTTTAAAAAACTACAGTTGTACAAAGTTTGATGGAGAACGTTTTTCTTGTCCACTTCACTTCTGTATTACATGTGTTGTAAATAAGACACCCACAAGCCGAAGGGGTTTAATCCGTTGTGTTCGCTGCCCTACGTCATATCATTCATCAGGCTGCCTTGTTGCTGGATGCATGCCTATAACGTCTCATCTTATGGTCTGTGCCAAGCACTTTATGCCTAATAAGAACAAGGCTCACCATTCACATGTCAATGTCAATTGGTGTTTTGTATGTTCTATTGGAGGAACTTTAATCTGCTGTGAGAGTTGTCCTGCAGCATTCCACCCTGAGTGTATCAGTTATGAGGGAATTCCAGAGGGGCACTTCTTTTGTAAGGATTGCACTGGGAATAAAGCATTACTCTACGGTGACATTGTTTGGGTCAAGCTTGGAATGTACAGGTTTGTAAATAAATGTTCTTTTTTACTGCAACTGGACCTCCCTAAAAGCGGATACCCTTAGAAGTCATCCTTGCTTTAAGGAGTAAGGATGGCACAGTTGGTTAGTGCAAGGACTTTAATTGGTGCAAGAGGTCCAGAGTTTGATCTCACATCCTTGTTTCAACTTCTTTCCTTTCTGTGTAGCTGTAATTAGCTTTAAATACCCTTAAAATGAAGCACTAATGGAGAGGGGGGAGTAAAATGAGTGCACCGTCAACCTTGAGTTTATTAGACACTCAAATTACTGTCATGAGTTATTGACGTAAAATATGGTTGCTTTTCTTTACTTTAAACTTTAGCACAAATTGGTGTCCACTTATGAGAAGTATCTGTCTATATTTATATCTGTCTTGATATAATAATTGGTATATTATGTACACTCCGACATAGTGTACAGAAGTCACTATAATGTGGACTTCTTTAACCTAAAAAACAATTATGGTTTCAGTGGGGAAGGGGAGAACAGGATTTGATCACTGCTCAGCAACCTTTAGTTAGCGGCTTTATCCATGTAAAGCGAAACCAATATACACAACACTTAAAAATTAGTGTTGAAGTGAAGATTTGCCATTACCTGGTAAATTTTTGGTCAAAATCTGGAGACTCTCAGCTAATCCAGGCCATATTGGCAGGTATAATAATTATGTAGTCAAATTCCAAACAGTTCGAGTCTGAAAGGGAGCTGGAAGAGTAGTATTTCCTACTAAATGCTCAGATTATGGTCTGAGCTTATGAATCTTTGTGGGCTATAATCAGCTGGTTTATAACTTAAGCATGCTTAGAATATTCCTAATATGTTCATCACTGTCATCATCATCATCATCATCATATTTTCAAATGTGATTGAAAACTACAAATGTTTATTATAGGTGGTGGCCAGCACAGATATGCAATCCTCGAGAGGTACCCACTAACATTCAGAACATGCGACATCAGCCTGGTGAATTTCCTGTCATGTTTCTTGGTAGTCATGACTACTACTGGATCCACAAAGGAAGGGTTTTCAGTTATCAAGATGGTGACAAAGGCACTGAATCGAATAATAATAAATATTTGGAAAAGCTCTTTAAGAATGGTATGTAAATATAATGAAGGGGTTCCTATGGGAATGACCTAATAGTCCAGTTTCCAATTACTAGAGAACGCTGAACTTCCTGACAAAAGGCGCATTTATACAGGGTTAGCCTCCTTTTCAAACAAGACCCATGGGAGTAAACTCACTTTTTGTTTTGTTAAGAAAAACAAAAAATTTGAATTTACTCCCATGGGTCTTGCTTGAAAAGGAGGCTAACCCTGTATAAATGCACCTTTTGTCAGGAAGTTCAGCAGTCTCTAGTAACTAGAAACTGGACTATTGACTTGGTAGTTCATGTTATCAGGGTTCGGGAGAAGTCTGATGTCAAAATGTACCAAAAAGGTATGGGACTAGGGCAATATCTGTCATATAGCCCTTGGGATAATATGGGATGTAAAGCCCTACAAATAACAATGAAAACCAACTCAATCATAAATATATGATATGAGGCAGTACGTCATTTTGAACATCCTCAGAGCCAAAAAAGTGAGAGGAGTGCTACACAACTGCTTTGATGGCTATTACAGTGCAAAATGTCTTCACTTTAATTTATTTAGACTTTTCTTTTCTTTTCCAATTTTTTTTAAAGAAAAAATAGATCCAATCCCAATTTTGCATGTGATTTCTTATTTCCAGTTGCAAAATCCCAGTTCCTATTATATTTTATTCCATTTTTCCAGCTCTAAAACAGGACAACTCCAGCTCCTATTATTTTGACCTCTTCATGGCGACTTTCCTTACTATAGCTCACTGTAACCTTATGCATCTAATAGTCAAGTTCTGAGATAGGCTTCATGTACCATATACTAAAGAATGAGAATGGGATTATGTGCATAAAGCTTTTGTCTTGTTATAAATTACTAAGCTTTATGCACAAAGCCTTGATTTGTCTGTATGTGGCAAGTGAAGGGTATTTCAGAAGTCGGCTTTTGGGAACAGGGTATCTGTTCCAGGTCATCCCACTGATTACTGCAGTCTTTCTTCTGAGAGGTGTTCACTTTAGAGGTCCCTCCTCACAGCGAAATGCAATGCATTGGGATTCACATTTTTCCTAACTGTGATTATATTTTATAAATAAAAATAAAAATGAACAAATTTATGCTCCAATTTCCACCCTATGCAGGATAATATTCTTCGTCAGAAACAAGTTTAAATGCCTATCCCTCTAATGTGAAAGTTCAAGAGCTATGTGTCAGCGAGTCCGAGATACGGGGCATCCTTTGTATGCCATAAGTGTCAACATCATAGGATTCAAATTACCGAACATCAATCCATGTTATCCAGGCTCCCATTGCATTGTGGCTAGCATTAAAAACAGTGGCGCAATTTTTGCATAAAATTTTATTTGTAAACAAATAATGCATTTAAAATTGGCATAAGCTGCCCCCAAAGGATGATTGATGGATCAGGGAAAAAATGTAAATGAAGTTGGATATGGGTAATTCAATGAATTTCACTCCCATGGAAAGTATTGAGGTTGACCATAAGAAAATGTTAAAAATGCTGCTCATTAATTTATTAAGTGGGATCTTGTATTTCTTGTAGCTCTCGTAGAAGCCAAAGAAAAGTATGCAGAGTGGAAAAAAGCCAGAGAAAGCAAAGCAGAGCAGGACTTGCAGAGGTTGTCCAAGAAACCTGCTCCATTTAAACATGTCAAGGTAATCATGCTGCAAGAAGTGATGTAATCAATATTTAATGCTTTTTGTCCATTCTAGGGGACCCAGGAGTTTATTTTGTTGCTTGAGAAAATACTTGGGTGATCTTGTCTTGTAGAACTTGTTCCAAAAGTTTTTTCTTGTTTCTGGAGTGTCAATTAAAAGATTGATTGATTGTTTGTTTGATTGATTGATTGATTGATTGATTGATTGATTGATTGATTGATTGATTAATTGATTGGTCGATTGATTGATTGATTGGTCGATTGATTGGTCAATTGATTGATTGATTGATTGTTGGTCCACCTGACTATCTATGATTAGGTTGACCATCAGCATCTAGTATTTATAGACAAGTTACAGTAACTGTTACAATGCCACAATAATAAATTTTGACTTCCGGAACAAGTTCTAACAGACAATGTTCCCAAGAGGGACATACCCAAAGGTATTTTTTGGGGGAAGCAATGAAAGTCCCTGAGCATTGGAAAATACCCCTGTGTTACAGAGGATGTTTTTGTTTTGTTTTCTTTGTTTGTTTTTGTTTTCTTGAAAAAAATGAAGACACTGCTTTTGGAGCAATAACAATTTTTGAAAACTTTGGCCTTTTCATTACACCACAATATAGGGTGCAACTTCATTCGGTCATTTTGAAATCTCACTGTTTTTTGTTATTTTCAAGGTAAACAAATGTACAACAGCTCAGCGAGTTGTCATAGATCCCAGTGACATGCCAATATGTGAGTGCTCTGCAGAACAAGGGACCTTTTGTGGGCCAGACTCAAACTGCCTCAATCGAATGCTACAATTTGAATGTACAACGAAGTGCCCTGCTCAAGAGAAGTGCATGAATCAACGTTTCACCAAAAGAGAGTATGCTGACTTAGAACCTTATCGAGCTTTGAACAGAGGCTGGGGACTCAAGACCAAACAAGGTACAGTTTGTATTTTTAGTGTTCAAGTCCTGACATGTTAACTCAAGTTGTCTTGTTTTTGTTTGAGGGTGGACGGGACAGATTTGGGGTAGAGATGCGGGGGTACTACACCCCATCCTGAGACAACTTTGGTCCCTTTTCTTCTGGATACTTTCTCCAGATATCCTCTAGACAGTTTCTGTTTAATGCTTCACCCCTTCTTTAATGATAATCCTGGATCTACTCATGATCAAAATATGCAACTTCAGAAAATTTGTGCCAAAACAACAACAACAAAATTAGTGCATTTTTAAAACCACCAACCATATAATTAAATTTTGCAACTGCTCCACAGTTTTCCACAATTCATTATGATTTACACTTGCACATGCAAGTGTGCAGTAGCTAGGTCAAAAATATTAGTCCAATTAAAGGAATTGAATAAAAAATAAATACAATTTAACTTTTCCCTCACTAGAAGTGCTCCCTGACCATGCTTGTCTACAGGTCAAGTTCATCCCCTTCAGCCAACCATGTTGCTAAGTACGACAATTTGGGTATTTATTGCTTATTGTATAAATACCCTTGTTTTCTAATCAACAGACATCAAAAAAGGCTTATTTGTGATTGAATATGTTGGTGAACTTATTGACGAAGCTACTTGTCTGGAACGAGTAAAGAAAGGAGATGACGACACCAACTATTACATGCTGACAATAGATAAAGATTGTATAATTGATGCTGGACCAATGGGAAATTTATCCAGATTTATGAATCACAGTTGTAACCCAAATTGTGAAACTCAGAAATGGACAGTCAGTGGAGAGGTTCGTGTGGGTTTATTTGCCTCCCGTGACATTGCTGCAGGAGAAGAAATAACATTTGATTACAGGCTAGATTGCCGAGGTTAGTACACCCTCATCATCATCATCTTGCTGTTGTTGTTGTGGTCTTCTTGTCTCTTTGTCACCTTTGCTGTCACTATTATCATTGTTATCAACAGCATTCTCATTATGCTTCAATGACAGTCATTATTATTCATCATCACTAGTATCGTCACCATTGTTTTTATCAATAGTCCCCTTCACAGTTCCCTGCACCACCTTGAAATGTAGCAGTACCTTTGCATCAAAGCGAGACGAACGGTGAGCGTGCAATGATAGAGACCTTTTTCAACACCTAGGACAATTATTCACAGGTCTCTATCATTGCAAGCTCACCACTGTTATCATCAGCATTCTCATTATGCTTGTCATTATTATTCATCATCACTAGTATCATCACCATTGTTTTCATCAATTGCACTATATCATCATCATCATCATCTTTATTTGAATAGTAATGTCTCCTGGAAAAGCATTAAAAGACACCACAGGAATCCCAGTGACCAGTGCTTAGAGCATGTTCTGGTACTCAGGTCACTGATCCTAGTATTCCCTTGGGTCAATACAATACACAGTGTGTGATCGCTAGCCCACAAGTCACGTTTATTACAAAAAATTCATTTAATTACATATTAAAATTAACTGCTGCCCGGTTGGCTCAGTTGGTTGAGCACCAGTCTTAAGTGCGGACGTTCGGGTTCAATTCTCCGGCCGGACCAACACTCAGGGTCTTTAAATAATCGAAGAGAAGGTGCTGCCTTTGTATTAACATCTGCAAGTGGTTAGACCTTCACATCTTCTTGGATAAGGACATTAAGTAATGATCCTTGTAAGAAGTAGGCAAATTCACGCCCCCTAATGCATAAATGACTGTTATAGTCAATTTGCAATCCAATTAAAATACGGCTACCTCATTGGTCGGATTCAATTCAAGCGCGAAATTTGAATTTATAAATCAAATTTCTTGGGATCAAAGCTGGTTTTCAGCACATCTTAATTTAAAAATCGCATTATCAAACACCATAAAAACTTCATATGAAATTTAACGAAAACTGGTCGTGGGGAACATAGCTAAAATAAGTCTTTTCTCTCACTCGCTAACACTGAAACGTAACACGATACGCTGAGCTGTCATTGCGTATTGTTTTCTGTACACAGAACAATGTAAAACTAGCTGGCCAAATAAACTACAATGACATAAATATGTTTCATAATTATTTGCCTAACGATAAATACAAAACATTCAATATGCAATGCAGGCAATGAGTCATCTTCCAAGATCGTCAGTCGTAAATTGTAAAACCGAGTCCGCCGATAATCATCATGTCATCCATTTCTCGACTAAACTCGTATTTAAATGTCCAAAGGATAAACTCCATCTTCTGTCTCAATTCTACATATCCCTCTTCTAAGTCTGGAAAACGTCTTGTTCAAAAACAAAAGTTCCTTTATTTTCTTTGAGATGTGCAATCTGAGCTCAAACACGCAAGTCCTAACAGAGCTATTACAAAGTTATTTGGTATGGTGTGAAAGGTCAAGGTCTACAAGTTCTTCTAAAATACTGCTTTCCACTACAAAATTATGCCGTACATGAACATGTGTTTGGCACGTCCAAATATGTCAGCAATAAAGGCTTTCCCTCCTAGCTAGTCCTCAAACGTAAACTCTAAAAGAGAACGAAGTGACTAAACGTCCGGCAGCCGGACCTAGTGACGGTCTTAAAATAACAAATAACTAAACATCCGGCAGTCCGATATTTTTCAACATTTCTATTCGAAATCAAACAAAATATTTACTCGAAAGTGTTCTACCTTTATTTAGAATCCTCAAGCGCTTCCAGGCAGCCAAAAATCTCGAATTTGATATATTTCTCCAACCCTGTACACAGAGTGCGAAGACATCACAGCGCGTAACGCTTGGAAACAGTCCGATATTCTTCCATTTTTCGCCATGAAATCCACCAATCTTTCTTTAAAAATGGTCTATATTTAGTTAGAATCCTCGAGCGCTTCTAGACAATCAAAAAAATTCGAATGTTGTCGTTTCGCGGATGGTCAGGGTACATACGAAGCAATCCGAGCGTGACACTTACAAAATTTTATCTGACACTGCCGGGCACTTGAGGAAGGTATCGTCCAAAACAACCAAACCAAAAACCTAACTCAATTTTAAAATGATTTCATAAAATGTGCAATATTGATCTAAAAAAGTTGAGATTTGCTTCGAAGTACGTCTGAATCCAAGATGGCTCTGACTTGTGAAACCACGCTGTTTGTCAAAGTACCAGTTCCCCACATCAAAAAGAGGCAATGTTTGGCAGAAACAATGAAAATAAGACTGGAACCGAATATATTCTAAAACATGGTGGGAAAAGCTAATTTTAGGTCTATTTTTAGGGTTTTTTTGGCCTCTGACCAATCAGAGACGAGGATTTTTATTTGCTTATCCAATTAGTATAATCGCGTGCTTTACATGCCATGCATTACTGGTGCCTACTTCTTACAAGGATCATTACTTAAACTGTAGGCTCCATCTCTCCACACTTCACAACTTGCATTGGATGAACTTAAAGAACCCTCACCACTATTCAGGGAGAATAGGCCATGAAGTTGCCGGTGTGTGTGGTCTGTCCTACTACACTACAGGGCCAACAGTAATTGTGAAAGCTGTTGTGGTGTCCCTGCATGCCTTCACTGGAAGGAAAAGCTATATAAACTAAAATAAACTAAGAAAAATAAACAATCTAAATATCTATGAACTTAGACCACAATGGTCTAACTGAATAGACCTTTTTTGAGTTGATGCGGCTGCAAAATTAGACAACAAATGCACAAAGACAAGGTTAGCCATGAGTCAACATATTAAGTTATTCAAAACTACCGGTGAGAGAAAAGCATAAATTGTTGATAAAGAACAACACTAAAACCAAGTTTGGGAAGCAAGTGTGGCCGAGCAGTGAGAGCGCCAGTCTGTCACTGCTGTGGTCCCTCATTCGATCCCCCCATCACATGCGGCTTGAGTTTCTTGTTCGTTCTCTCCCTTGCTTCGAGGGTTTTTTCTCCGGGTTCTCCAGTTTTTTCCCCCTCAGTAAAAACGAACTAGTTTCGATCTAAACTGTGCCCTGTGATCAGACATGGGTATTATGGTGGCTGCTACGTGTATGTGTATGTAAATTTGTATGTAAATGTGTGATTGTTTGTAATGAAAGCGCCCTTGTAAACCTTAGACTCGATCCCGTTGAGCTGCGCCCTTCATAATTCAGCACTTAGCTGCAAGGAAGGGTGATGAGCTACTCCTAATTTATTTATTTATTTAAGTTTACTCCCATGGGTCTTTCTTGAAAAGGAGGCTAACCCTGTGTAAATGTGCCTTTTGTCAGGAAGCTCAGCAGTCGCTAGTAATTGGAAACGGGACTATTATGTTTCCCTTTATATATACAACTCCTAATTTATATGATTTCCCATTTGTATAACTAGCACCATGTCCTCTCATCGCTTTAGGAAATTATTTCTCTTTTGTTACCAACTCTCTACGATCACTGTCCATTACAAGAGAAATACATTCACACCCTGCGTTTTTTTCCTATAGTATCCTTGCAACGTGCACTCTTGTTGACAACTATGACACTGGACATCTTTACAGAGTAAATATATGGGCCACATTGATGAAGAGTGCAGAAAATACTGGTTATTGATGTGGTTATAAGTTAACTTGGAGCAGATTGCTGGCCAGCGGTTGCTGCTCACTGCACAGGCGCGATTGCTGCTTTGACCTCATGGTCAGTCATTGCTCAGCATTGCTGCTTTTGTAGAGAGATGTCCTTTAATGAATTGGTTTGGCTATATTTATCATCTCATCATCACCTTTGCTAAATCTATTGTGCCATCTTTTTTTAGGAAATGAGAAGAAAAAATGTCACTGTGGATCCAGTAACTGTAGCGGTTTCCTTGGTGTCAGGCCGAAGACACAAAGTGCTCAAATGCAAGAAGACAAAGCTAAAAAAGCTGCAAAGAATAAGAAAAAGAGACAGAGAAAGCCTGTTGTGAAAGAACGTAAGTCTGGTATTCTGAATAATAAGTACTATATGTTTCCTTACCTGACTGCACAATTTGATCATAAATTAAAAACAAAATGACTGATGATAGGGAAGTAAATTCATTCATAAATTTGTTAAATTTGAATCTTTAACATGATTTAAAAGTTAGAATAAATTACTGTGTTGACTAAACATGTATGTAATTTATGGATTTATATAAAGTATAACTTACAGTAAAATAATCACAACTGATGCTGCTTAAGGACATGATACACTAGTCAGCAATTTTTATATGACTGTGAAAATGGCATAGTCACAGTTGACACAGGAATTTTAAATTTGGCACTGATACAGTCACAGTACTACTAACTGGTCCAACACTTTCACTCTCATGAAAACTATAAGGCAAGGATATATGACAGGTTATACAGGGTTCGTACACCTCCTGGAAGTCCTGCAAAATCCTGGATTTTTATTTTCTTCCTGGAAAGTCCTTGAAAGTCCTGGATTTTGTAATAAATTCCTGGTCAACTCCTTGAAAACAAATGAATAATCATACATTTATTATGCATATATGTTCCCATAAAAGCTCCATTGACATTCCAGCCTGTAAAAAATGTTATGCAATTGTTTTTGCTTGAGTGAACTAGTGAAAAGCTACAATCTTGGACATAAATGTTAAGAAAAAAGTGGCATTGTCATGTCCAATTCAAAATAGAAGCGTCTCCCTCTACGATACTGTACGCTTTCTCCCCCTACCCCCTGAATCAATGTTGCAGGCTGACGGGAAGCATCTGGGCCCCAAGGTGGTCAACATTGTGTTGGGTGGGGGAGGGGGAGGGGGAGGGGTGATTTTGGCTCCAAATGTGAGGTGACGCAAGCATTTCTTCCCAAACAGAAAAATTCTTAACCCTTTTTGTCCAAGATTGTAGCTCCTAGAAAACGCCTGGAAATAATCTGAAAATAATTATTGTCCTCGAAACTCCTGGGTTTATTGAATTTTCTGGGCGTACAAACCCTGTTATAGCAACAATGGTGTTGTAAAGACTAAGCACTAAGATGGCCTATTTGTGGGACTTATTCTAAGCATGCAACTTAGGCGACAAATTTCAGGAAGTCGTGACAGGGAATTATGTAGAATAGCATACCAATTCTGTCAGGCATCAGTTACATAACTGTTGGGCAACAGGTATAAAACTGTTAGACAATAGTTGCAAACCTGTCCAATGACTGTCGCCCGATAGTTTTGGTCAACAGTTGAGCGACGGGAATATCACTTAGTGTTTAGACTTTTAGACTCGTGGATCATGCAGCCTTTATACCAGGACTGCAGATATCTGATAATTGTCTAAGTCTGACTTTTTTTTCTGTTCAAATTACTTCACATTTTCTCAAGTTTTATTTACCAGTCTAATCTATGATGATGCTTAAATTATATACTGATGATATAATTGTACATGTATAAAACTAAACATCAAGACAAAGTAATGAATGAAGGGGTCTTCAAAATAACAGAGTAAGTAATGTCTGATAAAATTCTCAGTTCACTTCAAAGATTTTTGAATCACCGATCACTTACTCTGTTTTTTCATCTGCCCCTTCATTTTCAAGAGATTTCTTATTTTTGAGCAAAGCAGTACACCAGTCAAATACTCAACTTGTTCTAAATCTTACTTCGAGCCTTAAAACCTAGACTTAACTTGAGCAATGATATTGTTGTAACATTAAATGATATTGTTGTAACATTAAATTTCCCCTTAACTTTTTAACCTGATCTTCAATTATGTGGGCCGGCCTCTGCAGATCATCCAACAAATTGCATGAACTTGCATGTGAGATGATGAATGACAAAAAATAAATGGAAAAAATAACAAACAGACAAACCAAAATGAAACCAAAAAAAAAGGAAAAGTATGTTACAATACAGTAATTATTGCTGTAATAATTATTAATTCCTTTTAAACCATAATTTAAAAGTATTTGATAAAATTCCTTAAATGCTTCCAGAGCCCAAGAAGAAAGGCAACACTTTGCAACGTTCAAAGCCTCCTCAACCTCCAACTGTGCCTCTTGCTACAGAACCAAATAATGAACAGTTAAACAATCACGATGTAAAATTAACTGGTTTAAATTGCGATTCACCAAATCAGCAAGTTAAATTTACTGGTTCCTCTCCCTTGAACAGTATCTTACCATGGAACTTTGATCCTTTGCAAGTTGTTCCTTAAAATTCTAGTCATCTAAAAGGTTTGAAACTGTTATTTACAGAAAAGATTAACTTATATTAACTTATAAATTTAACCATGATCTTAGAAACAAATGGTTAACATAAATAAAAAAAAAATTCAGTTGACCCTTCCCAAAGAAACCCTGAAACCAAGTGCAATAACTCATTTCCAAAAAAACTTGTTAAGTCTGAAGACTTTATCTTTGGTTGTTTGAGTACTTGGGAATGAGAAAAAATTTGACTTAATTGTGAAAGAAGTCCTGATAAATTGTTTCTTTGGATATAGTGGTCTCCATGGTGATAGTAACAA
Organism: Telmatactis stephensoni; assembly: GCA_029948255.1. Taxonomy (NCBI): domain Eukaryota; kingdom Metazoa; phylum Cnidaria; class Anthozoa; order Actiniaria; family Isophelliidae; genus Telmatactis; species Telmatactis stephensoni. Next base: position 338,612 of record JALIZF010001501.1, read on the forward strand.
AACCTTTGTCAAGTACAGTTGAAGTGCCAAGGGACTTAGCCTATGCAGTCAACCCTTGGGAAAGGGTGGAGGGAGGGGAAGGACAAGAGAAGTCCCCTTCTTTCTCACCCATTCCCAAGGGCAGGCCTTGCAGGCTAACAGGGACCATGAAATGTGTTTTGTTATAATAGTTACTGCAAAAACACTTGTATTGCCACCAACAACGAATTCAAACTTTCAGTTGTTTTTTTTTTAATCTACCAATCATGTGAAGGGGGTGGAGCTTATGCAAAATAATGCCCTCAAGGGATCTTAAAGGAGAAGTCATTAACATGAATCAAGGTTGGATTGAGGTCATTTGCATAAGCTCTTCCCCTTCACATGATTGGAGGATCAAAAAGACCCAAAATCCAACTGAAAGTTTAAAGTTGTCAGTTTAGATACAAGCATTTTTGCAGTAAAGTCCATGCATTTTTTGTATGGCTGTAGGGGAAAATGCTGTCCATGTTAGATTTGGGTTTCATTGCCATTTACCCTTTGGGAGTGAATAAAGAAACTGCAAGAGACCATAATACTAAGAGAGTGAAACTGGTATTGATGTCTGGAAGATGTTTGTGGTACTTAAGGTTATTTTTTAGTCACGGGAAGCTGACACCATGTATGCAAACAATGCAATTTGGTTGTCGAGGAAAAACAGTTTGTATCTGTGTAAGCCATTATTAATGTTAGAGCACCTTGCATGCACAATACGGCATCAACTTCATGTTGCTTAAAATAACTGTAAGCACCACAAAAATCTAGTGAAAATATTATTGCTGATGATGTTTAACTCTTTAGACTCATTCACAGCTTATTTGTTTGATATATTTGTTATAATGATGTCTTTCTGTAATAATTTCAGTACATGAAGATGATTGCTTCATTTGTGGAGATGGTGGACAACTTATCATGTGTGACAAAAATGGGTGTGCAAAATGCTACCATGTGGACTGTCTTCAACTGCCTAAGAAACCTCATGGGAGATGGCTATGTCCTTGGCACTTCTGTGACGACTGTGGCAAGCATGCAACCATTAAGTGCAATGAATGCCCCAACTCCTTCTGTAAACTTCATGCTGAAACCCAGATCACTTGTATTGGAGAAGGAAAATACTTATGTGAAGATCATGGCCCCTTGGATGACAAGAAAGAAGAGATTGATTCCACACAAGACCTTGGTCAGCTTGGTTCACTTGGATTAGGGGAGGTGCTATCTGACAGTATACCTGGGATCATGACGTTAGATTTACAAGATCTTCCCGACAATCCCCAAGATGTGGGTCATATTCAATGACTCAGATATGATGTAAAGGGCCTTTTATTTGTAGGATTATTTTATCTTTCATTCTTAGCCAAAAGTTCTCTTCATGTGTCCTCATTCTTATATATATATAGATTTCTAGTTTAAGCCTGTTAAAGAAATTCATACAAGCAACACAAGCATGAGTTCAAGCAACCATATACAGACTCAGTGTTGTGCTGCTCATTAGCAGTGCTTGTCTTTTTTCACTAGTGACATAAGCATAAGCATAAGACAAGCAAGATACACAGGACTCAGTATAACTATTTATGTACTACTCATTAACAGTGCTTGTCTTTTTTACACTTATATGATAATGTGATACTGAGTCTGTGTATGTTGCTTGCACTTATGCTTATGTTGGGCTTTAGTATCAGATGTTTTTAATTTATTAACTGAGTGCAATAATTATTGCAGTAATTATAATAGTTACTGTGATGTGAACATCCTTTGAAATTCAGTGATATTCTCTTGATTGTTTCTCACTCCAAGAAAAAGATTTCCCTGGAAACATTGTCTGCCACAACTTTACAATTGTCCATTCTTAGCACCAAATGTTTCAACACATTACAAAGTTTTCATTACCGAAATTTGACTCCTGGATGGACTTTTTTTCACAGGGATATATATTTTCTTGGTGAAACAGGCAACAGTATTATCCCAGGGTTGCCAAAGGCTGTAATATGAAAGGAATATTGATCACATTTTTAGAGTAGAGGCGCCTAGTCCTAGCTGGAGGCAGTAGTATGTAAAACAGAATACAAGATGGATCTTTTTGATGTCCCTGGTCTGTGAGCAAAAGCAAGGAACAATTGCATTTTTCAATCCTCTCTTCCATTCTGAAATGAAGTCCAGTCTGACAGTGTTTGTGATCTTAAATATTCTTCTTGTTATCAAGACTTCTAGGCCCATTTCACAAAGTGTTTGTAACTTATGAGTATTTGTAAATCCAAAAGTAATTGATCAGCTTTCTCATTGATTTACATTGCTTTAGCTTTTTTTGATATCCAATATCTTTGAAGATGCAATTTCTTCTTATTTTGTCAAGTTTATTTGTGAACATGTCCTTTTGTTTACAAAAGAAGACATGCGGCTTTACAAGTACTCCTAAGTTATCGCTTGCTTTGTGAAATGGGGGGGGGGGGGGGGGGGGGGGGAGTGCTCAGGAGTAAACCAAACAAAATATGTCAATCATCTATCAACAAAAGAGGAAGGTATTTCTTTTGTTTTATGCCTGGATGACTTGCTATCAAATAGAGTATCTGAAGTCTTGAACACTTTCATAAATCAAAGGGTGTTTTCCATTTAGTGGAACCAACCGGCCAGAATGGACCGATTTCTTAATGACTTGTACCATTTAAGAAATGGCTGTTCTGGCCAGTTGGTTCCGCTAAATGGAAAACACCCAAACTCAGGTCAAATAGACACTCGATCAATGAAGCTGTGGAAGAATGACTCTGATCAATCTCCAAGTCTTTAAGACCAGATTTGATTGGAAAGTGTTTTCACACTTCGATTCTTGCACTAATGGACCCTAACATTGGACAAATTTTTGGCAATGTTTTAAACTTTTTAAGATTAGACTCGGGAAAACCAAATGTTTGGCTCACATGCTAAGAACTTTGGATCTGTAGATGACTTTTTTGTACTTACAAGAGCTGACGCTCTTTCAAAGTTTTGATCTCGTGTTCTCTGAATTGCTGTGATTTTGACGAGAAAGTGTCAGTGATGTAACACATTCAGATATGTGTAAAATTACTGTTAGTAGTATTGTATTTCCTCTTAGAGTAATCGCACTTAACCTGTGAAATTGTACTAGCTAAATAATGCAAAATAGCACTATTAAACAATGGAAAACAAAGGATTTTTACTATTTAGTACAATTTAGATTTTGTACTTCTTCACGGATTAAGTGCGATCACTCTAGTAGGTGCTTGTAAAGTTGACCAAGTCATCTTGTCTCTGTAATTAAAGTACTTTATTGTGAAACTTGTTTCAAAATTTTTTTCCAGAAAAATATTCCACCTACTAAAACAAGTAATGTAATGAAACCCTTAATGGAGAAAACCCTTTAAAGTAGACACCTCAGTAAGATGAACACCCAGTAAGATGGACATCTCCAGGGGCGTATCCAGAATATCTCAAAGGGAGGGGGGGGGGGGGGGGTCACACTTTCCATTTTCCACCAAAGGGGGGGTCACTTCCAATTTCTCAATCTTTCTCCAGTCAGATTCTTTTATTTCTATCATCTTTTTGTTTTCAAAGGGGGGTCACTGGGACCCCCCCTGGATACGCCCCTGATCTCTGCATTCATTAACATTGACTTTGCATTCATTAATTTATGCATATCATTAACTGTGACTTTGCATTCATTAACTTTTTCTGCATCTCATTAACTTTGACTTTGCATCTCATTTTAAAATAACTTTGACTTTGCATCTCATTAACTTTGACTACATTCGTTAACTTTTTCCGCATCTCATTAATTTTGACTTTGCATTCATTATCTTTTTCACGCATCTCATTAACTGTAATAATGCATTCATTATCTTTTTTAACTCGTGGATTGAGGATCAAAATATGTAAATGAATCACTGTTAAACTATGCTACTGCGCGTGATTGACTGCAGGCCGAAAGTAATGTGGGCTCTGGTTACGAGATTTTATATTTTCCTAGATTTTCGCCTTCAAATTCACTAAAATGTATTGTTTGGGTTTCCTGCGGTCATTTCGGTCAATCCACGAGTTTCCTCCGCCTTTGGTGGTTTGATGGGCTTCCTGTGGTAGATAGAGAGATGGGACTAGATGTTTGGGCTTCCTGTGTTGACTTGGCGTTGCCTTGTCACCATTTTGAATGCCAGTGGATGCCAGTGTAGTTGTCTGCAAGCTTTCCACGTCCTGAGGTATAGTAAAACTTAGAATAGATTTTTAAAAGATACTTAAGTGTACATAAGATAGTTTTAGAGTATTTTTGGTCGAGTTTATTACATTTAGTATTGTTTTTGAGGCACAGGAAGTTGCACGTGGAAAGAGTCGAAGTGCGGTGTCAAGAAACCTTCCACTTGTTGCTTTTTAGCTTAAAAATTACCAGAAAAACGTCCCAAAATGTTCTTTTCAAAATGTTCTTTAATACTTTTAAAGCCATAAAACGTTCAGAACTTTAATTTCATTGCAAAACGTATTAAAGTCGACTGCATCCATTTGTTAACTCGTGAATACGCGATGCTTAGCCCTTTGGACGCGACGCCACGTGATCATAGACCCATATATCCTTTTAATATTATTTGCACAATAGACTGGATATTTTTTCACTAGTGATAAGCATAAGCACAAGCAACATACACAGACTCAGTAATGTACTGTTCATTATCAGTGCTTGTCTTATCACTATAAGCACAAACAACCACAGACTCTGTAGTAATGTACTGCTCATTAGCAGTGCTTGTCTTTTCACCAGTGACATAAGCATAAGCACAAGTGACATACATACTTTTCACTAGAGTACAAACACTAAAAGCATGCAATATTTTGGACTATTTAGTACTAAATAACACTAATAATACAATATAATTTGCATAACTTATTGCTATTCAGTACTGTGGTATGTTGCACACTTTTAGTGTTTGCACTCTAATGACATACATGTAAGCATTAGCACAAGCAACATACCAAGATTAAGTATTGTACTGCTTATAAGCAGTGCTTGTCGTCTCACTGACACACGCAAAAGCACAAGCAACACAGACTCTGTAATGTACTGCTTTGTAGCAATGTTTGTCTTTTTGCATCTTTGTTATACACACCATACAGAGTCTGACGTGTTGCTTGTGTGTATGCTTGTGTTACTAGTGAGAGCCAGGGCTAACTAATCAGAGCAAAATTACAGTTATGTTATTATACATTTCAATAACTCACTGCTTTATTCTCTGCAATTATTTATAGCCAAAATCACCTGAGGACAAATCAAGTTTGAGGGACTTCAAAACAAGGCAAGATGATAATATATATGTCAGAAAGTCTTAGGTAAAGTGTTCATAAATTGACACATCCTTGGGATCCCACCTATAAAGATCAAGTTGTATAAAGCACTTTTAAGATAAGAGAGTTTATGAGTACTGTATTGTTCCAAAGTAATGACAATATTGTATATTTTGCTGATATAATACTTATGACTAGTGACTCTTATCTTGAGAGTGCTATATGCAATTTAGCCTACAATACAAGGTAAGAGCCCCCACCTATAGGGCGTCTCACTGGAGACAAAGGCTAAGGGAGTAAACCCCAACAGAAAATCTAGGGAGATAACCCTAACAGAAAATCTGGTTCGCCCGGACTCAATGGTCATGATTTACTATTTGATTAAATTATGTGATTCATTGTGCCAAATATACTGTCTCCCCTCCCAACATTCACACAACTCAGCTTGAGAGGGGTTCAAAGGGTGCACATCCACTCCTGAGACATTCTGGAATCCACCCCTGCTACTATTCAGGAAACGAAGGGCCTCAGGAGTCCTAACACATGCATTAGTATGTGTGTGCGTGTGTATATCTGTAAAAGGAGATGTCCTCACTGGCAAGGCTCTGAAATTGCCTTTTACTTTCTGGTTGGGGTGAAGAATTACAACTCTGCCTGATATATAACATATTGGTTATTCTTTAATATTTAGGCAATCAAGATTATTGCTTTGACTTTATTCGTGGAGCTACAATTGGTGCATCCAATATGGGCTACCATGTCTTTTGTCCTGAATGTGAGAAGAGGTTCAAGCAGGGAGAAGACCTCCTAAATCCTCAGCTCTTCAAGCCATTTTTCAAAGACACATCTGAAGAGATGAAAAGAGGTGTTCACAAACAAATTGAAGATAAGACATTCCCATGGCTTTCTCATTCCTGTACCTATATCAATTGTTTGGCACTGCATGTGTTTCATCCCCCTGAATGAGTCATTCTTTGATGTTATGGAAATCCTCCGTCATTACCTGTTGGATTGGAACAACTCAAAGGAAATAGACACCAATGTTCAACTGTTATTTTTGCCCCAAACCAGCAGATAGATGGACAATTAAGAAAAACAGGTGACAATCCTGATTATTTTTACAAAATGTTTAATGCACGCTGTGATTATGGAGGTCCCCAAGCTGGTCCTGGAGGATGTAAAGCTTGGGTTTTTTGTGGACCTCTGCATATTGTTTTCCTGTATAAGGATTCCTTTCCTTACCATCTTCCAGATCCTGGTAGATTGACCACAGAAAAAAACCATTTTGCTATAGGAAACTATGACATTTTTCTAGAATATTTTCCAGATATTTTCCAGAATTCATGTATGATCAGATTGTTGACTGGAGAAAACAAATTCTCTCTTTAAGTACCAGTGAGACTAGTGAGCAAAACAAAGCCAAACAGTTCTTTGAAGAATGTTGAAGGAACTTTTCTTCACTTATTACCAAAGGATGTTTCTTATAATAGAACTAAGGGGGAATTTTCTTTCAACACTAAATTATTATTTTGTCCACAGATTTCAAAGGATATTCAAGAGGGATTGAAGTGGCGTATAAAATTTGTTGGTGTAACCAGAGGAAAACAAAAGATTTTATTTATGGTAATACAAAATGCACTTAAAAATGGAGAGATTGCTATGGGCTTGAATGTAAATGATGATAACACAGTCAGTAAATATGAAAGACGTAAAGATACCACAAAATGTTACAGTAGATTTGACAAATCCTCCTTTTAAAATTATTATAGAACAATAATTAATCAATAGGTATTGCAGTAATCAGGACTGGTCAAAGACAAACAAGTGAAGAAAACCTGCATGGACAGTTGAAGGTTTTTGTCTTCCTGAATTAGTTTTACTCAACTTACTTAGCTACACATTGCTTATGGAAAAATTTAGTGAAGGGTTCTCTGTGAAAATGACCCTAAGTGACTTTTTGATGGAAGCCCAGACATTGAATATTTGGCACAGAAAAGTTCATTGATATCATTTTATACCATTGGAAAAAAAATCATCAAAAAAGTCACTTAAGGACGGTGGCCCATATTTCCAGCGCGCATTGTGTTCTGCGCATTTGACTCAACGAGCGCGCGCGCGACGTCACACAAATTTGAATAACAAACGTTTTTTCGAAGATCGTTTTCGCACAAAAACCATCGTGAAAACACACTAGTTTTACGACTTTTGTGAAAGAAAAATCTGATTTTGAGAAGAAAAATACATGGTTTCTCATATTCTAAAGTTGAATTCATTCTAGATACTTAAAAGCCCATGAAAAACGGCTCTTTTTACGACCGGAAATAAAGAATACCGTTTGTCCGCCATCTTGGAAATGTCCCATAATGCATTGTATTCCTTGCCGCTCTCTAGGGAGGGGTGGGGATTTCATGGTTATTTAGGCAAATTTTAATACGATTTCGCGCGTTTCTCAGCAAATAACTTTTTAAATCGCATGGATACCCCACAATTTTATTTTCTTATTCGGTTTTAGATTAACTAAGCTATATGTATTCAAAAAATCACGCCAAAAAAAATATTTCGCCGTATAATTTTCTCCGAAATAGCGTTTGACATCCGGTTTCCTGAGAATTAAAAACAGGCCAAAAAATCTAAAAAAACACGTACTAGTAATTACAGTAATAACGTTTTTTGCTTTCATTTTGAAGGATTCAATCTTTAGATGCTTTTATCACTTTCGCTGTACTTCTTTATGAAATAACATTGGAGAAAATGAAATTATATTAAAGATTTAAAAAATCGCTGGTCAGCGGTTATTGGCCATGTTTACCATTAATTATCTCCGTAAAATGCATGGATACCCCCAAATTTTTTTTCGTTAATTAAGACCTTTACCCATTCTACAAAGTAAATATAAAATAACTGGAAATAATGGTTCGCCATTATGGGCCACCGTCCTTAAGTCATTTTCATAGGGAGCCCTTCAATTAAGGTGGCTTGACTGTGATTTTTAGTGAGCATACCTTCCAAGTTTGAGCCGTTATAAATCATTCAAATGAAGGGCTATTGTAGTTGACCTAGATAAAGATGAAAGTTTGCTGAGAACTGGGTGTGGTCATGATCGGAGTTACCATAGCAATGTAAAGATGCCATGGCAATTTTTAAGTATAGCCTTATTTCTTGTGACCAGGAAAATTTTATAATTTTACTCATAAATTTCTCGAAAACACTTTTACAGAAATTCTTCAAAATAGCTATACAATGAGATATCCATGCAAGGTACAAATCCTGTTAAGTGATTCTTCTGAAATTTTCATCTTTATCTAGGTCAGCTACAATAGCCATTTTTCATTTGAATGGTTTACGACATTGTATTAGCAACTGAAACTTGGAAAGTACGCTCACTAAAAACACAGTCGAACCACCTTAGTAACAGATTAGTATATTAAGTTCAAATGTACACATGATATGGCAGTGACGAGAGGTTAAGAAGTTAAGTAATGTAATGGTCCTTATAAAACTGTAGTTCTATTGTTCTGTGGCATATCGCTTTCCCCACATCAGAATTTTGAGATTTTCATACTGGGGATGTATCAATCTATTGTAAACGTTTTTAAAGTACAATGTATTGAAACTGGGTTCTTAAAAGAACAATAGAATTTATAGCATTAATGGCAAAAAAAATTGTTTAGGATAGTTTGCATAATTTAAACTATTTAGTACTTACATATGAATGCTTTTTGTGTTTGTACTTTAAAAATGAATGAAATTCTTTATTATCTGGGTTTCAAAAACTTAAGTCTTAGATTTGGGGGACTTTGATAAAGTGGGTGCAAAAATGTTTTAAGTTGTTTACAGTTCAAACACAGGTAGCCCAAATGCGGGAATATTGACCTTAATCTTTCAAACCAGAGTTTTCAAATTAACAGAAAGTGTTACTGCAACTTTTATTAGAGATGTGCATTTATGGTTTATACTTTAACATCAGATTTTAGAGATTTACAAGAATTCATTGTTTACTCATTTACATATTAATTAGCTGTTTATTTTGCCTCCTATTTATTTACCTAGGGTTTGCTTACCTTATTGCTGATACTCAAAGTATTCCAATGAAGTTTAGCTACTTTTACCTGTGAAAGAAAGATTTCATGATTTTTGCAGATTTGAACCCTTACCTGTGAACTTACCTTATGATCTTGAATCCTGCTGTCTTGACCACTGTACCATCTGGTGAATTGCTGGTTTGGTCTGCTCAGCATAGCAAGTCATTCTTTGTATTTACAGGACTTTGGGTCTGCTATAAAATTAAGTTTCAATGCTGGCCAACCAACATTTGACCAGTTGGTCTAATGGGTTAGTGGTTGGGTTTACAAGCGAGAGGTCTAGAGTACAATTCACGGTGTGGGAAGGTTCTTTTCGGAAAAAAGAATTTTTGTTTGTTTGAGATTTCGGCAGTTAATATGTAATAATATCCTGAACAGAGGGAGGGGTGGACAAGAATGTAGCAGGGGAGGGGTAGTGACGTGCAAGCCAGGGTGGGGTGGGTCAGGGTCCCATGGGAGCGGGGCGGATGAGGGAGGAGATAGGGGAGGGGGGTTGGGGGGAGAGGACAGAGGAGGGTGGACTGTCTAAAATAACCCAGTAGGTAGTATGCTTAGATAGTAGATAGATACATATATAAGAATGTAATTATTATTTTGCAAAACACAGCATATATTTTGTAACACACAAATACAGTGTCCTTCAATAAATCTTTATTCTCAATTTTTGTGGTACATTTTTCTCTGTTTCTAAATAGTAGTCACCCAAAGTACAAGCTTGAACCCATGAAAAAACACCAGTTTTACCTCTTGTAATTATCACTTCAAAACCTCTGTATGCTAATTGCCCATTGCAGATTACTATCCCTTGAGAATTGTTCTTTTGTTCAAATGATAACATAACTTATCAACTTCCAAATTAATTAGTCTGAAATGGCCAATTATTGTACAGAGGTGAAATGGTCTTTTTTCATGGGTATGTGCTTGCACTCTAGTTGAGCTATTTTACACCAACATATTTCTTTTTCGTTACTGAACACAACTTGATTGCTTTTCATTGGTATTTCCAATAATATCTTGGTCATCAAGATAGAAAGAGAAATATGTTGATGCTTATTCATTATTGATGTCACTTAACCCATGAAATACACACTAGAACACTGTATTTCCATCGGCTCCCTTGGTGTTTAATTCATGGGATAAGTGTTCTGGAGACTGTGTGTGACTGTGTACACCTTATTGCATAGACTGTGCTATGCTACAGTGATATAAAAAAGCATGATGTCCCTTAACCCAAGGAACTGACCATGGGTATATGAGTATTTAAGTTTCACTTGGCTGTGTAGGTTTGTAATATTTGTTGGTTATATGCCATTACCAAAAAAAAAGCATCCTTTATAAATACGTGATGTTTCACAGTCACACAAAGTACCAAATACTACTATAAAGATCAAGCTCTGGCTGCACAAAGGGATAAATGTCTAAATTTATCCAGTGTATAAATTTAATGCAAAAAATATCATTAATTTCATCCCCTGGGTAAGGATTTTTCCAATGGATAGCACTATCCAACCTTTGTGCAACCAGTGCCAACTCTGAAGCTGCAATATTGCTTGGTTGCATCTTCAAATATTTAGCTAAAATAATACTAACAACAGGAAGTGCTCCCCCTTTGAAGATGAAAGCGTTGGAAGAAAAACAGGAGAGAAGAGAAGACTGAAGTAGCCACTCAACAGTGTTCCAGGCCCATTGCCAGGGGTGGTTCCAAGGCTTGAATGGACCCTCTCTTCTGTTCCTTGCCAGTAAATTCTAAATATCAAAATTACTGAATTTGCGATATTAATGTGTTATGAGTGGCAATACCAATGTCTTGGCGATGGGCCCGTCACATCTTGATACTGAAGGAAGGGAGGGAGGGGGAGAGCAGAGGGGTTGTAGTCAATTTTATTCACTGAAAATAATAGAGAATGCTGGATTGTCAGTAGAAATCAGCAAATTCCTGGAAATCCGTCAGCTGTGAAGATGGGCATAGCTCATTGCTATAGCTATGAAGTTTTACTTTGTTAATGAGCTCCTTGTGTCATCCTAACACTCAGCTGCCAATAGTCACATCTGTCACAGGTTACGATTCTTTGAGAAGTCCCTGAAAGAGGTGCCCTGAAAACATAAAGAAATTAAAAAGGAGAAATATTAATATTATTTTATTTTTAAGAAACCTGACTGACTATTTGCATTTTCATAATTAAGGAAGTAATAGATCAGATATGAGTGCGAGTGTTTCATCAGGGGATCCAAATGCCGAGAAACACTAAGCACAAGTTTTTGATCTGGCTTCTCAAACAAATCAATAACTAATAGCAATGTTTAGATTTTGAACTTTTTCACAAATAATTAGTGATCGACCTACAAGGAAAACATCAATAAAATATGAAATCAACCTAAAACTGTCAATGAATTTTTAGTTGGTAATGCACTAGAATTTCACGCTAGAGGTTCCCGGTTCAAGTCACAGGACATCCAAGATAAAATAAAAAATAAAAATAAAATGTTAGGCAAATAGTTAAGTAGGTAAATAAACAAGCAAGACAGGTAAAAAAAGGAGAAAGCAGTGGAGAATAAAGAAAAAAAGAGAGTAAAGTGTAATGGAATGAATGAGAAATTACTTTTATGCTAATTAGATCCAAAGTCCATGGATTTGGATATCAGATCCAACTCCATGGATTTGGATATCCAAATCCATAGAGTTGGATCTAATTAGCATCCAGTGTTAGGATCGTGGTATCCAACCACATGCACGTGACCCTAAACGAAGCATATCATTGGACCATAGAGTCATGAATTATTAATGAGTTTGGGAACTGCATTGAATCATGGGATTGTTTAAGGGCCCATCCACACTTGGCTCATTTGTAAATGCATAAAAATATTTCTGTCCACACTAAAATGACGGCCACTTACAGTACTGTTCATTTTAGTGACTTCCACATGAACAAATTGATGTTTGTAAACATACATTTCTACGCTTTTAGGCTCATCCACACGTAAACACCTCAACTCAAAACCATGGTAAACACCAGTAAACACTTCATTGAGCAAGCATTGACTGATGCTGTGGCATCAACATTTTTGAAAGTATGTGTTTAAAAGTGTCATGTCCACACAGAAATGCGTCAACAGCATTCAGTCAAAAGTATCCACTTTGGAGAGCGTTTTCTAAAGTATCCATTTACAGTGAGCATTTCAGGCATTTTTGTGCACACAGAGGCCTTAACGCATAAAAAAGTAGAGTTTACAAACGAAAACAGATACATGTGGATAGGGTCTATTAGCCAAACGTATCCATTTTGTTTGTAAACAAAGGGGATGACTTTGCAGTTTTCAAAGTTCATCTCAAGATGAGCCTCGTAAAAATTGAGAACACTTAACTACAGAATGCCCCAGCCATTTTTTTGAATAACAATATAGGCTTTTGTATACTTGCATCGTTTTCAAAGAGTTCCGCGCTAGATGATACAGGTGGTGGATGGGTATTCTGAAGTTATCCATTGAGAATTAAAAATATTAAAGCTAATATGAGATGTTTGCAGGCATTTTACTACTACTACAAGGGAAATAATGTTGACAGTTAGTAAATGTAAAAAGCAATTTGCACAAACATTGACCCTTTCCAATTTATCAAAGCTTAAGAAGCTAAGACCAAAATAGCTCCTGGGTACACTAGTAATATTTGGATTTTCATGTGTTTTATCTATGAATGTGCTGAATAAGTGTATCTGGAGTATAATAATTGGTCTCAGTCGCTATTTGAAATGTCCACGTCCACGCACTTCTTTAAAATAATCTAATCGAAATTCCCAATGTTCATATCGGTCTCAGCTTCTATGTTTTGGAATTGTCAATGTTTGTGCAATTAGCTATATAGCACAACATTGAACCCTCTTAAAATCATCGAATATGTAAGGTATAATATACTTTTTATATCTATAAACTGCAGTTTCAGATGGTTAGTAAATGTAAATTACAGCTGTCTTGTCACACTCTTAAAAATTCCTCTTTAAAACCTGTATAATACATGACAAAACCCGATAGAAGTAAACAGTGGTATAATGTCTGCACTTTTGGGAGCTCTAATGCTAGTTTTTACCTTACCTCAGCGACTTCTCAACCTTTTTCCACAAGGACAACAACAGACACATGTTCAACATGGCCGACATTTTGAACTTCCCGCTACGCGACCTAATGGACTGGTACCAAATGTTGCGACACAGGAAACCCATGAGATGTTAAAATGTTTATAGTTTAATGGGTTTTTTTCGTTTGATAAAAGGAAGAAATAAAATAAAACATAGAAAGGATGGAGGGAAGAAATGAGAAAGGAAAGAAGAAAGGAGCGAAGGAAGAAAAGGAAGGAAACACATACAGTAAACAAACTTTAGTGCAGTCGGCCCCATGTTTTTGCGCAAGAAATCAGATGACATGTTGCAAGGACAGATCCAGGGCTCAGACTGAGGGGGTTCACTTCACATTTATCTTGTTCTTGATATTTTCCTTTCTTGATGTAAAAATGTTTTATTTTTAGGATGAGGAAGGGGGTTCCCGGGCACCCAAGGAACCCCTCCTGGATCCGCTGTCGCAGTCTTCCCTCCCCGGGATGTCGTGTCGAATGTCTCCCAACGAACCATAGATTTAGGGTCGATTTATACAGCCTATAGACTGATGGGTGATCGTCGGGAATTTCAATTTTTACCCCTGAAAGGTACCAAAAACTGGCGTGGCCCAATTTCCTTTTTTATCCCAAAAAGTTACCAATAGAAGAGGGTCTCAATGGGGTGGTGCCTTTTACGGTCAACGATTAATAGTCGGTACCTTTTTAACGGTAAAGGTTTCTACCAGTTAACAGAAAGGTTAATAATTAATTTGCACAGTTTTTGAAAGTTAGAAATTAATTCTCTTCGTGGAATAACATATTTCAAGGTCTTAATACTCTTCTGCCGAATAGAAACCCCAGTTCTATTTTTCGGCATCGCCCCATTAAGGGAATCCGGAATGATGCAAGATTCCGGATTCCTAGAGCTGTCTTATGGATTCAAATGGCCAGATTCCGGATTCCAAGAGCTGGATTCCGGATTCCAAGTACCAATCCACGAAGTTAAGACTCATAAAAGCCTTGACAATTGTTCTTGGCTTTCAAAATGAAAATTCGACGTTCCTATTAAAAAAGATTTAACGACTAACATTTTTTTAGGACAAGAACGGTTAAATTTTCTCTATATATTTACGCCTAATGGTTAAATTTTTGACCGTTTACCGTTAACGCCGTTAACGACACTGACTGGACCTTTATAAAAACATGCAAGATTTCTTCAAAATATCGTTGCCATTAATTTGATTCTACAATTATATTCCTGAAGAATTTTAAAAATTTCCAACGCCTTTGTCGTTCATTTGAGATCCCTAAAAAGTACCAGTATCTGACTGTGAGCTCCCTAAGAGGTGCCTAATACCTTGTTTGCACGACCCCCTAAAGATACTGCAATCTTCTACATTCCTTTGGGGAAAACGTTGCACGCTCATTGGCGGATCAGCTGTTCGTGGAATGTGTGAAAGTCGTATTCTTTGTTTCTTGTTCATTTCATTGTTGAGGCGGACTTTAATCACATTTATATAGACTTCGCGCAAAATAATAAAGGGTTATTACTGTTATTAACCGAGCGCGAGGTCTGTATGGGAAAATATCAGACCGAGGTCTTGACAGTACGGACCGAGCACAACGAGGTCTGTACAAAAAGACCAAGGTCTGATATTTTCCCATACAGACAGAGCAAACGAGGTTAATAACTTATTTATTATATGGCTTTGAGAAGTCCCGCTAAAACAATTGCCAAACGCAAACTTTTCTTTTCATCCGGGACAGCGGTCCTGATATGGCAAAATACAGACCATGCGTTAGCCAATCAGAATTCAGGAAATTATCTAGCCATATAATAACACAAATTAAACCATAGGCAAAAAACGATTCTGTAACATTCAGTACTATTTAGATTTTGTGGAGTTTGATACATGTTCTGAGAAGTAGCCAACTAGCTTCAAACTATAGCTACAATCTTGATTGAAGAGACGACACTTTTAAGTCGATGCTGTATTGTAATCAGT
This sequence comes from Telmatactis stephensoni, assembly GCA_029948255.1. NCBI lineage: Eukaryota > Metazoa > Cnidaria > Anthozoa > Actiniaria > Isophelliidae > Telmatactis > Telmatactis stephensoni. The sequence continues at coordinate 354,079 of JALIZF010001501.1, forward strand.
TGCTGACGATGAGAGTAGACACTATCGAAACATGTACGAATTAAAATGAAGTACCGACTTAAAAGTGTCGTCTCATCAATCAAGTTTCATGTATATATTGATATTGCATGTATTGATCGGTTCGGAATAAATCGTTGCTAAGCAAGCCTGTTTAATACCTTCGGAAAACCGAATATTTTAGAAATTGTTGAAAGTTTCCTCCCACAAATTTTCTTTGTCACTTCCGTTTCCATTCTTATTCGTTTTAACTTTCAAGTTCGATTTACAGGACAATTAAAAACTTTTCGTTTCAAAACAATTTTGTTGAGCCAGGAAGATAAATATCCTCGATCCCCTACCCTAAACTCCCCTCCCTTCCCTCCCCTCCCATCCAATGAGGGCATCTAACGTAGGCCTCTATTGTTTGTGCTGGAGTCCAGGTAGTATTCGTACGAATATGAAACGGACCGCTCCGTACCGTGACCGTGTCAGTATCGTGACGTCTATAAAGACATTCCAAATTCCTGCCATTACCGTACCGTCACCGTATCAGTGATGTCTATAGACATTCGAAAATCCTGCCGTAACCGTGCCGTAACCGTACCGTACCGTGACCGATCCCGTTTTCAGTCATACGAAATCTGCTCTGTCTCTGATAACAAACGATATCAAATTTAATGATTTCCTCCCCTCTTGGGTCCCCAAGGATGTCACAAACACAAGCAAAGTTAATCTAAATAATTATGACTTTCCAGGATAAATGAGTCAAACTTTCTCCAAAATATTAAATACTTTTAATCTCAAGCATAACTGGAAAATAGCCAGTCAATTCATAAGTTAATACAAAATATGTATGAACACTACACTATATACAACTTCTACGGGAAATGCATACGGTAAATTCTCATCTTCAAATAACTTTTCAAGCAATCACACTTTAAGTAAAAGGTAATAAATATTAGAACATTGTCAACATCTGTACCAATCAGCATGCATTTTGTAAGGTTTTTAACAGTTTGCATGTTGTATTCTTGGACTCATTTTCAGGTAGAAAGAATGAGAAATAATTTTATACCCTCTAAGTGTTAAACAAAAACTTGACAGGAAAACTTGGACACCTTAATCCAATTGATATCGAGTACTGTAAAAAATATTTGGAAACAAAGCCTAATGTGGTACCCAAATGGACGAAATAAGTTTAATGTCTATACTCACAGTCTATCAACTATGAGTTTTTCTGGAAAATATCAACTTCAGGTAGGTTGTTTACACTGGCATTATGTCTGGTGATTTCTTCATTGACACTAGTTAAATACTGCTGGATAAAGTTGTCCATTACTGGTGATCCAGTTAAGAAAATCAAAGACCATGTCAAAGACATTAATACTCACTTCACTAAGACCTTACAAACCACTTATGACACCTTACCAACCACTTACTGACACCTTACCAACCACTTACTGACACCTTACCAACCACTTACTGACACCTTACCAACCACTTACTGATACCTTACCAACCACTTCCTGACACCTTACCAACCACTTACTGTCACCTTACAAACTACTTACTGACACCTTACCAACCACTTACTGACACCTTACCAACCACTGATACCTTACAAACTACTTACTGACACCTTACAAACCACTTACTGACACCTTACCAACCACTTACTGATACCTTACCAACCACTTACTGACACCTTACCAACCACTTACTGACACCTTACCAACCACTTACAGACACCTTACCAACCACTTACTGACACCTTACCAACCACTTACTGACACCTTACCAACCACTTACAGTCACCTTACCAACCACTTACAGACACCTTACCAACCACTTACTGACACCTTACCAAACCACTGACACCTTACCAACCACTTACTGACACCTTACCAACCACTTACTGACACCTTACCAACCACTTACAGTCACCTTACCAACCACTTACAGACACCTTACCAACCACTTACTGACACCTTACCAACCACTTACTGGCACCTTACCAACCACTTACTGATACCTTACCAACCACTTACTGATACCTTACCAACCAATTAATTTGATTTGAAAAGAATAAAGGATACATGGATGTTGGAAAGACTTTTCTCCTGTGAGATGGACATAAGTAGTACCAGTATAAAACCAACCCTCTGGCAATGGATCGCACGTGTGTTTGGTCTGTATATGTGACACAAAGCAACAAATTATTATTGATTTTACCAACAAGTACATGGTGACTATATTTTTGTCTCTTAATTAACCTTGGTGTTAAGTCTACATTTCCATCTATATCCGCTAAACTTACATCTACACTGTATATCTATATCTATAGCCTTATTTACTCACTTTAATATCTTCAAGCTCTTTCTTGGTCAAATCTTTTAAACCTTTTAATGCTTTCTTTTGAGGTTTCTAGAATAAAATACAATATAGTGAAATAGCCCCCCTCTCTGAAAAACCTACAGATTTGAGAGGATTTGGCAAACATATCGTGCAATCAAAAACAATGCACAACAAAACAGCTTGCACATAGGACAAACATCATTTCGCATTTCTTTCTTTAGTTCTTTCTTTCTTTCTTTCTTTCTTTCTTTCTTTCTTTTTGAGGGTAGGTATGGATAAATAACAAATAACGAACATTTATCAACATACTGGTTGACAGCAAGCTCTTAGCCAGTCCTTTAGAAACTCTTCTTTTAAAGCAAACCCAGTAAACACCATGAAGTATGATGAAACGTTTTGATCAATGCTTCCATTTTGATTAATGCTTCCATTCTGTGTGGTTTTAGGTGGAGGTCTAGGAATGGCAGAAATATCAACTGTTTTCATTGTAAGATGGCCATTAAGTGCTGTCCATTGCACCTCCGTTACTGTGTTTCTGATCTGTAAAAGGTTCCAAGATAAAAATGATCATAGATGCATAAACACCAATTGAGGGACCTCTACATTGCTTGTCACTAATATCTTATTTGATAACATTCTCCTCTTACTGATTTGTTTCATTTCATGCCCCAATCTGTCTGGCTCATGTATGAGTCACGTTAGTTTGATGATTTGAATGTTTTTTCCATTGTCACATTTCTCATAAGTTCTTCAGATTTTCTTCCTCAACCAAAAATCAACATGTCAGTTCAGTATCATATAAATAATAAATTGTAAAGCACTACTTACATGTAGCATGGTAGTCCATCAGCATAAAGCTGGTCTCCCAGGAAGAAAATGGTGCACCCCCCTCCCTCCCTCCCTCCCTCCTCCCTCTCCCTCCTCTCTCTCTCCATCTATGCCCTAAGGGCATTTAAGCTGTTTACAGCTGCACAGAAATGAAAAAAGTACGAGTATGAGGTGACTGGGGGTTGGATTTGGGAATTTTCATTCAGAAAGCCATGCATTAACCAACTTAGCATTTCTAGATAGTGCTAGAGGACTATCCCTCCAGGATTGTGTCAACCAAAAATAATCTCACCTAGAAAGTGAATATGACCTCTGATGCTGTAGATAGCACCTAAATTGGAAAATATATATGGAAATTATTTTATTAAAAATGCAAGCTTCATTAATTTCTCTTTAAATAAATTACGTAAAAACCTGTTTCAGGCTTCTCATATATTGTTGTTAATTGAAGTAATCTAACACTAAATTCTTGTTTGAAAATAAAGGATTTTTTTGGGAGAATGTATGCTTTGATCAGAGAGCACTGATGCCTTCAATTTTTGATATATTCTTATTGAAAATAAATCATATATATAGACTAACTCACTTGATGTCATGCAGTCTTTCAGATGAAGTGGACCCTGTACAGCTGTGGGGGAAAATTACATTGTTCCTTAGTTAAAACTATTCTAGATAAATGGACTTGATAGACCCATAGAATGGATAGATGGACTCAATAGATGGATTAATGGACTACTAATCCACTCATCCTTCTTGTCTCTCCCTTTTTTAATAATTCCTTTACCCCTGCCCCTTTTCCATCTATCTCTTCCATTTGTATTTCCATTTATTCAACATCTTTTCATGCATTCATGATTTCAACATTGTTTTCCATTTTTCCATTAATATTATTTTCTTTACATTTGAAAAAATTACTACATACCTCTCAGTTTAGAAACAAATAGGCTCTTAACCAGTGGACCAAACAAATAATACACATCTACAAAGTGAAGAGAAAATGTATGGTAAGATTTTATCTTTTTATTAGTGGTTGAATCTTTTTCCAAGATATACCATTTCTATTTACCTCATTGATAGGAGGTTCACAAGTACCAGTATTGAATACACCAAGTGACCTGAATATCATAGAAGAAAAACAAAATTCAATTGGCAATTAAATCATTTATAATAAGTACAGTGGTATCTCTATTACAGTCTATTAAGTGGACTCCTTTGGGACCTTGCAAGAGGTTCACTTAATAAAAGTTAATTTGTTTATTTCACAGAATGTTGATCAATGATGAACCTTACATTGTCATCAACAAATAAGATTGGGAATTGGAATTAGTCATAAAAATACATTCTGAATCAAACATTACTGGCAATTTGAGACTGGATTTTGGGCATGAAAAACCAATTCCTGAAGGAAAATGATTGTCTTCATACAAGACCAATGAAAGTTATGTCCACTTAATAAAATGTTCTTAACAATCACCAAATAGACTTGTATGTGTCCACTTAAATAGAGGTGTCCACTATCCACTAGTGCAGATTTTCGTATGAGTGTGAAAAGGCCGATGCACAGTCGCAGCGCGGTTACGGCAGGATTTTCGAATGTTTTGATAGAAAACACAGCACTGCACGGGTACGGCACGGGCGCAGTCCTTTTCACACTCATACGAAATCTGCACTATTGGATGTACTAAATAACCTTACCATCCTGGACACATCAAATTTCTTTTCTGTACAGCACTATCCTTTGTGAAGGCATTGTCTGATAATATCAGATCCACATCTGAAGACCTATAAATTGATAATTTAATAAGAACTTGTTATTGATCATAATGAAGTACCAAGACAAGCTTAAAGTTTTCAGTCTGATACTGCACATCAATTTGTGAGTCACACTTTATTAGAAGTCAGACTTTGAAGAGTTTCACACTTAGCCATCAACTCAAAATGGTTCAATTTGTAAAGCATGTTAGAATAATGTTGGAAGGGATTACAATAGCAGGTCAGGAAGGAGACAGCCAGCTTCGCCAAAGTGGTTTTGAGAGGACTTCTTTCCTCTTTTACACAATCACAGTATCACATATCCAATGAGCCAAGTGTGTGAGAGGTGTCAAGGGTGCACACATTGTTCCAATCCCCAAAGAAGATCACTAGTAGGGTGTCAAATGGTCAACTGGTAAGACTTTGTGATGTGAAACCTGAGGCAAGGTGTATTTCTTGTGAGTCTGAGAGGATTTTCCCTTATTCCTTTGTTTTCAAAATTTGAGACTCTGAGATTTTTTTTGTGAAAAACAAACAAGCAAAAAACAAATAACAAAACAAACAAAAAACATAAAAAAAAAAAAACAGAAAGAAAAAAAATTAAAAATAAAAAATAAAAAATAAAAACCCATGAAATTTGACCAAGACTGACATTTTTTGGGGGACTATTTGACACCCCTCCTATTGGTTGTTACTAACACAAGAGTGTTAATGAAATACATTATTTAGCCCTCACCTTGATACTTCTCCTCCTTTGGCTAATATAAAAGCAGCATCAGGATTACATGCCCTGATCAACTTTTGAACCATGGCAAGTTGCTCATTCTATAAAATAAAATATTGTCTCAATATTTCCCTGTACCTAACTCTTCTACCATAGCATTTCAGGATTAGAGGAAAACCTTCAATGTCTTATCCAATCAAAATGCCGAGACATGACATGACAGGGGCTTTTTTAGGGACGGGGCGTGAATATTTTAAATTCAGTGATGAAAATGATGTGACGCTCCCTAGTGATGGGAATTAAATTTTCTGACTCCCCCCCCTCTGGGGTTTGGCCTAAAATAGTAAAATATTTCCTTTTTCACTGCCAATTTTTTCATCAGACCCTCCCTTTTCACAGGTTCAAAAGTTATGACCCTCCCTCACCCTGTTAATTTCTGACAAGTCCCTTATAGCCATACAAAATCTTGCTCTAAAGTTTATTGTACTTTTTATACATATCTAAATACCTGTGGATCAAGGCAACTTGTAAAAACAATGTTATTGACCCAACCTGTAATAAAAGAAATCAATATATTAGGTGATATACACCCTAATAAGGGCAATGCCCATAATCAAATTTGTACCAATGTGAATGGGCACAG